>OY744519.1:810000-1402500 GCA_963556195.1 Sepiola atlantica
TATGTTTCAGTTCAATTCCAACTCAGAAAAATGAAGGAAGTACGAAGTAGAACCCTTAACAGATTTATTTAACAAACACAATTAAATGTAGAAAAACCGCAGAACGCGAGTTGCTTGCTTGATTGTGAGACCGTTCTGTTTACTTTTCACTGTCCGACAGAAGACCCTCTATAATACAAGGGCGATAACTCTCACTTTTTATCCCAGGAAAATAACTCGATTTTGTTTTGTTAGGTTGCCCTAACAGAAAGGTAATTATCTTGCCACCAAGAAGACGATTTGAAAAGTTCTCTTCAAAAAAATGACCCAAATAATACCCCCCCCCCACCAAAAGCGTACCAAAATCTGAAAATCAAACAAAACGATCATACATCAAGAATAGTCAAATCCTACACACTAAAAACAAAAAACAAAACTCACCAAAGAAGAAACATTGCAAAACTGTCTGAATCTTACATGGGGGTGGGGGTGGGGGGTGGGTGAGGAGTTTGACCTGAGATGACTTATAATCGCTGAAAGATCTTTAAATACCAACAAACAAACAAACAAACTCCTCCATAAGACATGGTGAACCAACCAACATGCGGCCATACAAGCATTTATTTATAAAAATCAGACTTTGATTTTAGTTTAAGAAAGTCTTAATAACCTATTATCTTTCTCCATCTCTTCTAAACAATAAGCCCATTCTAATAATATTAAACCAAGCGTCGTAGCCAATGAAAAGGGAGCTTTTGGGTCGCCCTCAACTATGGTCAAACTATCATTTTAAGGATTTTGAATGGTAAATATGATAATTTGGAAAGGGAGCGGGGGGGGGGCTAAGCTTAATGTCCTCTCGTTATTTACTGTTGAAACGTGTGGATTCAGTTGTTGATAGAAGAAAGGTGGCTAATTCTGATTTTGGATTAAAAAAAAAAATTTAAGAAAAGGAAAATAAATGAATAATTAGTTTGTTTACAAAATAGTGTCCTAGTGGGGTCTCCATATTTAGGGGACAAGAGGTTATGAGCCCCATATTGGTGACAATTAATCTACAGGTTAGATTGGATTCATTTTGTATATAGAATAAATTCACCAATTCCAGAATCTATGACTACTCGAAACTCTTTCAAACTTTGTGCAGAAAAAATGTGGAAACTAATCATTTGTATAAAATTACTCTGAATCTTGTAAGATCATTACGAGTGAAATGTTTTTTTTTTTTTTTCTTATCTGTGTTTGTTTAATCTGATCAGGTTTCTGAAACGAAACCGCAGTCAAACTCATCTGATGAAAACCAAAGCAGAAAAATCTTTGTTGGCGGCCTCCCTTTTGATGTCGATGAAGGAATCTTGATAGATTTCTTTTCAAGATATGGAAAGGTAAAAAAAAAGTTGCATTTTACTTGGAACATTTTCGTTTCTTTTTCTTCTTTTGTAAACAAATAAATATTTAACAGAAATGCATTTTCTTATACAAATTTATTTTATACTTATCTATATATATTTCTAAATACTAATCTATATATATTTATCTATATATATTTCAAAATACTAATCTATATATATTTATCTATATATATTTCAAAATACTAATCTATATATATTTCAAAATACTAATCTATATATATTTATCTATATATATTTCAAAATACTAATCTATATATATTTATCTGTATATATTTCAAAATACTAATCCATATACAAGACAAAAATTGTGTATCCACTCTTCACGTTTTCCCCATCCAATTTAAGCAGAGAACCGAAATCAATTAGGAGTCACCCGATCATGATTATTGTTTGGGAAAATTAAAAAAAACAAAAAAACATTGGAACTAGCAAAGTCTCCTGTCAGGACGCTAATTTTCAAGCCAAACACGGAATCCTGACCGTAGAAAAATTCAGAGTAAGGGAGATAATTCTCTTCTTTAAACTTTACAAAAGAAATAGTTTGTTTTTTTAGCAAATAGTTGGATATGTTTATATATTTTCTATATACAGGATTTACTCTTAAAATAATTAATAGATCATTATGAATTTTGGAACAAAGCTGTTATGCATATTTAAAAAAATAAAATTCAAATTCAAAAATTATTTTCCAGCAAAATAAATAAACAAAAAAAAAGTTTAAAAAAAAGTACTTTTTAACACAAAGTTTCGGATATGTATTTAAATAAATGAATTTATTCATTTAATAATAATAAAAAAAAATTTGGTATTCTAAACTGTACAAATGTTTTCTAAGATGCAAGAAATGGAAATAGTCCTCTATATACATACACTGTTTACATAGATGACACGTGATCCGTCGAGAGATAATTCCTATTTTAACTTAAAGGTTAGAAAAAATAGGAGTTATCTCCTTTACGTTTTGAGCTTTTTATTCCTTTTTTTCTATCTCTTCATGACTTGCATATTAAATTTTAATATATAAAAAAAAAAAAATTAAAATGATTATTAATCAATCCTGGGCTCTTTCTTGTAGGTACAGCTAGTGGAAAATAATCAGTATTTAATTGAATCGTTAAAAAGAAATTAACTAATTAATTAAAAAAAGATTTCTGTTTGTTTTTTAGGTGAAAGAAGCCTCAATCATGTACGATCTGCAAAAAGGGAGATCTCGAGGTGAGTGGCAAAACTTGCCTTTTTCTTTTTCTCCAAATTCGATTCTTCTTCTTCGATTTAGAATTAAGAGCATTTACATATACTAATATTATCATAGCTCTAAGTTGTCTACTCGTGTTTCATGCTCTCATAAGCTGTTTTCTTTTGTACGTGCATCTGGTTGTAAACGAGAGTGCAACCATTGCATTCTGCTGCATTTTCCTCAACTTGATAAAAAATGTATTTGCAATATTTTGCAGTAGCATGTAACGATTGCTTTGCTGCAAACAATTCCATTCTTCTCTTTAGAGTAAGTTAAAAAAAATTATCTTCTATGTTAGTTCCAATCTAATCGAGATTATCATCTCAAATATCTGAAGCTATTCCTCATGAAGCTGTGATTTTTCATTTTGATTTTAATTATTTAGCTTTTATAAGTTATCATTTTGTTGGCATTGTTAAAGACTGTTGCATTGGTAAAAATAAAGACAAGTTGGTAGAATGTGTAAAACCATTTTTCTTTTTTTTCATATCTTTAAAAAAAAACTTTTTTTTATTTTGGTTCGTATCATTTTTATTTATTCCTAATTTTTCTTACTTTTGGGTCATAGTTAAAATCGATTTGATTACCAATACATTATTTTCTATTGTGTGTTTTTCGTCTTATGATATTTTTATAAACCATACAAATCATTGTTTTTCAGAATTTTTGGGATGAGGATTGATAATTTGTCTTCTTTAGATTCTTCGGACTACTATTCTCATCTTCGTTGTTATATTCACAACATTTTTGGATGATGTAACTTTCCACCTTCTTCAGGTGCATCTTTTTTGAACCTGGGAATCTTTGTCGAACTCTCGACAAAATTTCGAACTGTGTAAATTTTTAGTCCACGAGTGTAGACTGTTTTCATTCTGTCAGCCATGACCAAGTTGGTATCTCCATTTTTATTCTATTCTTAGTTATCATCGCTTGTAGTGAGGATTGAACCTTCAACCTCCAGAAGAACTGATTGTTAACCAATGCTTTGAACCTTTATGGGTTCGTGTGTGAACCATCGCTGAGCAATTAGAACATTCGATCCCCGTGGATTAAATAAAGGGTTCAGGTTGAAATTCCGTACCGACCCCAAATTGGAAAAGATGCACCTGAAGAAGACACCATCGATTGAAACGTGAATATAATAACCAAGATGAGAATAGTAGTCTGAATAATATAAATCATCATCAGATTAAATAATACATTTTTCACCTTTTATAATTTAATTTTAACTATTTTATAATTTTAACAATTTTATAATTTAACTTTTTTTTTTTACTGCCACTTTTTTATTATCATTGTTGAAAGAATTAATGGAGGTTTTGAAATTCATGGTTGTCTAAATACTCACAGGAGTACATTTTTAAATTGGTGCAATAAATATATTAAAACAAGTTCTTACAAGTTGAATTTTCATAAATAATAAAGTCGGCGATCTAGAAGTTTTACACCTAAAATCTCTTCAATCGTCTATTAACAAAATTAATTATGAAACATGAAAACATTGTGAAATGATTTAACATAATTTACAAATTAATGAGGAAAATGCAGAAAGCGTTTTTTTTATGATTATGAAAAAAATGTTTGTCATTTAAAACTTTTTGGTTGATCAGTTATTTGTAAGTTGTCCAAAATATGAAAGTAAAAAACAATTTTTCAAAATATAATGATTTAAAAAATTTACTTTTTAAATTAAATTGAATTGAAAAGATCTTTTGAGTTAAAAATGAATCAGTTTTTTTTAATTTCTTAATTAAATACTTGCATATTTTTATTTTCATTTATTTTTTATTGCTTAAAAAGTTTTCTTTTTAATTAAATTATCACAAAATTGTATTCATGTTATAATTTTAATTTTTAAAGAATCATTAATCTATTCATTTTTGCAATATAACATTGAAAATTATTGCTTTAACTTGTCAATTTCTTTGAATTCTTAAAATATGATTTTTTGTTGTCTTCAAATCAATGCAACTTGTCTTTTATTAAAATTTCTAAATGATGTTTCATTGTTGTGTGAGTGCTCAGAAGAATGGAAGATCTTAATTTTTTTAAGCAACCCAGCAACAATTATTAGAAATGAACCCTAACCCAGCAACAATTATTAAAAATGAAAACAACTGAATTTCTATACTGAGAAATGGCGTAATCATGAAATTCTTTAATTTTGTTTGATTGTAATTTATTTGGTTTTAAAATGATTTCTATAACATAGATTTAATGCTCATTAATTTGTAAGTGAATAATGTTAGGATTTTTAATAATTTTATTTATAATTCAGTTCAATTTATTGGCAGAAGATTAGCATAGGGTTAGAAGCTATATAAATTTTAGGGGTTAGTTAATTAACAAGCGGTCCCCACAAGCCGAATATATATTCCAGTCAGGGGAGATAATTTTGACGATTTTTACCACAGACAAAACATAGTATTAAGCAATTAGAATTGAACCTTCATATTTAGCACGCAACAAGCTTATTCAAAGCGGAGGCTGAGGCTGCATCTTGGTGCACCTTCTGCGATCAACTACTCAAAGCCGAACATGTTTTAATCAACTGTAAAAAAATATAGGAATACTCGCAATATCTCAACAAACCTTACCATACTGTTTTGCAGAGAAGTGTTGTCATTCTTCTACATACATCGACATGTATTCCCAAATGGTCACCCATCTAATACTGACCAGGTTACACCGCCACTTCAGTGATCTAATGAGAAAGGCTGCGTTAACGTGGTTATGTCTAGTCTACATCTTTATTGGGTTTATCTTTCTTTGATGTGAACATGACAAGTTGAACAATTTAATTTCTTCCGTTTCCATCAGAAAATCAGTTTTTTATATTTTTTCTTTAAAAAAAGAAGAAAAAAAAGCTCAACGTTTTCTTATCCAAACTTTAACATGAATACGATCGAATGTTTTATGAATTGGTGTCACGTTTTTATAACCAACTCCGAATCATACGAATATCAACCAACAGTTGGAAAGAGAAAATGTGGAACTGCCACCCAATCGAAAAAAGTAAGCAGAGTTAGAATCGAACATATATATCTAAAACACAACACATACTTAAGCGGAAGCTGCACCTCGGTGCACCTTTTGCAATCAACTACTCGCAGCCCAAAATATTCTAATCGTCTTGTAAAAAAATATAGGAATACTTGCAGGAAGTAATATAATGTACCAAACATCATTATATTGTTTGAAAATGTGCCGCTTTTCAAATAACAAACTAGCTAAAAAAAAAAATAAATTAAAAAAAAATAAATAAATAAACAACATCCAGCTCCGATAATCGAAACCAAAGAATAAATTTCCAGAACTTATCGAAATACGATTTTATAAATATACAAGTAGCACTTGCTGCCCGGGATTTTTATTTGTTTTCACATTTTTTAATTTATGTAGAAACAGAAAAAAAAAATTTAGTTCTAAAAGAGACGACTCTTTTTATATTAAGAATGAGTTATTCCCCTAGGTTATTTTGATGTTTCGGTCTTAATTGAAAAATGTTTACATTTTATCAGTTGTCTGCGGGACTACCTCATATTTTGTAAATAAACTATAACAAAGTACGTTCTTATAATGCCAATGACATGGTACAACAATAACAAATGAAAAATTTGCGAGTCGGAATCAAAGTTTGATATGTCAGCTTAAATGCTATTTAGGTCCAACTTTTAAAGTCTCACATGATTTATATGTGAGAGTGTATTGCACAAAATGATCTCTAGGGTTGATGTGGTGAAAACACCCCCCCCCCCCCCCATCCCAGAGTTGGTACATAGTAAGATTTTCCTTCATTCGTCTGTCCACGTCTGAGGTTAGGGAGGCAGTCACAAGTCGACAAGTTTTGCAGGAGTGTAAGTGTGTTTTATTTATTGTTTTTGTTTTTAGATTTAAAATTAAGTTGGGAGTCATGGGTTGGATTTTCTTTTTCTCATCCGATTTCCCATCTCTGACCATTTTAGCTACCAATGCAAGACTAAATAAATAAATCGATTGCGAATAGTCGCGAGCAACCTGTAGGCTCTTTAGATTGTCTACTACAGCGAGATGTAGGGGAAGGTGTTCCTCCTTTCTCTGGGTTACTCCACTTTCCCTTGATCCTCACCTTAAAATGCTGAGTATTCAGCAAGGGGGCAAACATCAAGTACCATTTATTCAGTCTTTGGTATGTCTCAACAAAGGATTGAACTTTGGTATCCTGGCCCATAAGCGAACAAATCAGAATAGTAAATATGTGGTTTACAAAAAGATATTTGTTAAATTTACAAAAATTAATTAACACAATCAAAAGATAAACTCCTAAATTATAAATTCTGATAAAAGACTTTTTTTTTTTTTTTTTTTAAATTTATGCTTACCTTATCTTTTGAAATAGCCAGTCATTGAATAGCATGGTTTACTCATAAGTTGCACATGGTAAAATAATAAATGAATTGCCAATCTGGAAACTCCACTTTCATTGGCAACTACACCGAGATGTAGGGGGGGGGGGCACCATTCCATTCCCTGGATTGATCCACTTACCCTTGATACTCACCTAATAATATTGAGTGTTTGGCAAGAAGGCATCAAGTATCATTTTTGGGGTATGACTCGACCGAGGATTGAACCCTGGTCTCCTGGTTCATTAGCCAACATGATGCCTATTTTAATGACAAGTGACAGTATATTTTAACAATCGGTCTGTTACTAATACCCCCCCCCCCCCCCCCCCCCCAAAAAAAAAAATGAGTTATCTCCATTGCTGATTTTATTAAAAAAAGAAATTATTCACGGTTTGCTTCTGCAATTGAAAAAAGTTTGTCAGTTTCTTTAAAAAAAACAAAAAAAACGTCTGGTTACGATCTCAGAAAAAAAAGAAAGAAAGAAAAAGACAAAAATAGGAAACAAATTCTTTATTGATATTTGATGTTAGTAATTGCTTTGCAAGATGGCACAAGTTGAACAAAGGATTCCATTCTACATAATTTGATATCTTGGACCGTGCAAACAGATAGACGATCCCTAATGAAACAAGCAGAAACAAAAACATATTTGTAGTTTGGGGGGGGGGGGGCGTCTTTTCCTCTGGTAAACCCTCACCCCCAAGAAATGATCAAGGGAGGACAGAAAAGGGGGTGAATGAGGGTGAAGGCCATCGAAGAATGTAGAATTACAACTAAACTTGCTGTTGTGACATGACACTTGGATTTACTTGACTGCAGTTGAAATTAATCATCTCTCCTCATCCTCTTCCTTCCCCCTCATCCTCTTCCTTCCCCCTCCTCCTCCTCCTTTCCCCTCATCCTCTTCCTTCCCCCTCATCCTCTTCCTTCCCCCTCATCCTCCTCCTTTCCCCTCATCCTCTTCCTTCCCCCTCATCCTCTTCCTTCCCCCTCATCCTCCTCCTTTCCCGCTCATCCTCCTCCTTTCCCCCTCATCCTCCTCCTTTCCCCCTCATCCTCCTCCTTTCCCCCTCATCCTCCTCCTTTCCCGCTCATCCTCCTCCTTTCCCTCTCATCATCTTCCTTTCTCTCTCATCCTCGCCGTATCAATTACATTCCAAAGAAACATTTGCTTATACATATTTGAAAAGTATCTCCTTACATTTATTCATTTGATGATCGACTCTTCTAACTCGAGTCTTCTACTGATTTAAGTTTTAATGAATTCGTTCAAATAAAAATCAAGTCAAAAATGTAAAGTTACTAGCTGACCAGACCCGACGTTGCCTGGGACTAAAAGAAAAAAATATGGCTGACTTGTTTACGAAGAAATGGAAATTAATTTTGTTGAATTTAATTTCGTAATAAAATTATTTTGTGAAACTAGAATTTTTTAAAAGTTTGTTTTCGTACTTGATGCTAATCGATTGATAGTAAAGAAACAAATATTAATGTGTAATTAACGTGACAGCGAGAAATACACGCAGACACGCTTGAAGTTGCATAATTTAATATATATATATGTGTGTGTGACAGTTTCAAATGCTTCTAAATTCCTTTCCAATTTCGAAGAGTCACAAAGTGATTCATTTTCTTTTTCAACTATTATCAAGATTAAAATAGTCAACTTTAAAAAATTTTTTTATTTTTTATATTTCACCCCAAACAAGGCAGGATGCCACTGTAGACGGTAGGGGCTACTGAGAATTAGGGAGTAGGTTTAGGGTGTCATTCTAAGTTGGGAGCTGTGCAGCGCGATGTCTGTTTACATTAGTTTTAAACCTCTGCATGTCAGTACTGTCGCGGAAACAGGGGGCAGGGAGGGAGTTTCAGAGGCCAGCAGCACGAAGAAAGAAGCTATTGGAGTAGAAAGCTCTCCGGCATCTGGGGACCCTCACAGTGAATGGATGGGATTTAGCTAATTGTCGAGTTGGTTTAGTGAATTTACGTCGAGGGGGCATCAGAGTAGCTAGTTCATCGGAGCATAATCCATTGAAGTATTTGTAAAACAAGCACAAGGATGCTACATTGCGGTGTTCATGAAGAAACTGAAATGCATACTGGTGGATTTAATTTCGTAATTAAATTATTTTTTTAACGTAAGATTTTAATGTTTTATTTTTCTGCTATTTGCATTTTTGCCTTTGATAAATAATTGATTAATAGTAAATAAACAAAAGTCACATAGATGCGAAAAACACGCACACAAGAAATGGTCACACAATTCTATTGCAACAAAGATGTTAACAATTCTATTGCAACAAAGATGTTAACAATTCTATTGCAACAAAGATGTTAACAATTCTATTGCAACAAAGATGTTAACAATTCTATTGCTACAAAGATGTTAACAATTCTTCAAGTCTCTTTTTGCTTTCTGCCTTTGCAATAATATTATTTTATTCATATCGACTGCTTGAATCGAATGCAGAAGTCAATTTCCAGACATTTAGAAAAGTTATTTCCGTAACCTACTTAATTGTAACAGGAAGTTTACATTGGACTTGGAGCAAATTCTGTTGTGATCAAAAGTGAGATGTCCTAATTGGTTTCTTTCATCCCCCCCCCCCCCAATCAAATAATTTTATTTTTTGTAAAAGTCCTCGTCTGCTCACAACTTGTGCGAAAGCTGAATTAATCAACGTTTGTTTCTCTAAGACTTTTTTCCTATATATTTTAATCACACAAAATACATGCTTAAATATTCCTTAATTTTGGGATTGAGTTGTTTGAAAAGGAATCTAATTAGCCGTAAATAGCAATTAGCTCACTAAGTGACCTATCGCTCACTAAGTGTCTATCTATGACTCTCTTCCTCTCTCGTATCTTGTTTGAACCCCCCCCCCCCCCCCCCCCACGGCTCCTGTTTCTCTGTTTATGCACAGTCAAAGGTAATAAGGAAAAAGCAGAATATAAAGATTGGGATAATTCATTATGAACAAAACATAGTAGTTGGGGAGATAGATATATAAATGGTGAGCAGAAAGAGACTAATTTTGGATTTTGCCCGTATAGTTTTTAATATTCAACTGGCTTTATAAACTCACTTTTTCGTGATTAAAAAAATTTAACCTGAGCTCAATGGGTGACCCAGCGGGTCACATTTTTATCTATTAAATTTCAGAATGAGAATCCTCCCACTATTACTCAAGTATTTTTAAAAATTTTAACTTTAACTTGCTTAAGATTAAATTTCTGATCCATCTTATCAAAATATTTCAGATACTTAAATTGTTTTAACTTGTCATGCTTAAAGATATTTCCATTCTATGAATGTCGGGGGCGAACACAGACCTCACAATATTATTGTACCACCTTTTACAAACAGAAACATATTTCTCCCTTTTTCTCTCTCTCTCCGTCCCTCTTTCTCTCTCTCTCTGTCCCTCTCTCTCTCAGCCTTCCCTATGTATTTCTCTCACCTCTCCTCACTCTGTTAATTCAACAATTCTCTAATATTTCTTAATGTTTCTGAGCATTTACAGAAAGAGTGACTCTCTTTTCTCAGCGTCGTCATTTAATTTACATACGTGTGTCTGTACACACCACAAACATGTCTAAATTAGATGGCAAAACTAAGTCTACTTCTATATACAACAAAGATAAAAAATAATACTCCATAATAATGACAATTTTATAGAATAATAATACTTCAATACTTCTATATTTTCTTTTATTATTATTATATAAATAATAATAATAAAAGAAAATATAGAAGTAAAGACTCATTATTTTTAGTTATGCAAGAAGAATTTCTTAACAGATATGACGTCACAGTTTTTGAATGAACTCAAAGTAGAATAAACCGTGGTAGGTACTGTGACCTACCGGGTCACGGGTACGTGTAGTATATTATTAAAAATATAATTTCTTAACTTTGACATTCATTGATAATCATGTTTTTATAAGAAATGGCTGATATCATAAAGGATGAATGGTAGTTCTTCGCAATTTTTGAAAAAAACAAACTCATTTTGTGATGTCATCCATTTTCGAGTAAATATATCATTTGCTTTTCCCCTTTTTTCCTGTTAATTATTTTCGGCATTCATCTCTGCCCACTATTCCTCTCAACATTCAATCTTTATTTACGTAATTTGCTATTTGTGCTCTCATCCTGTGTGCACGGTAACAAGCAAGCAAGCAAGGTGCAGAAAATTTTAGTAGTATACTAGACCCATAAGGATTTCAATGGTTTGCCTAATAGACGACCGTGACCCGTTGGGTCAGTATGTTTAGATAAAATATACTAAAGCATCTCTTCCCTCTCCTCTGTTTTGACGGATGACATCATTTCATTGCATCATACTTTTGCATAGTCATCCCCCCCATCTCTCTTTTAATGGATGACATCATCCACTGTGCACGATTATTCCCATCTTTGTTTTAATGGATGACGCGATCCACTCTGCATGGGGACAAGATAACAGTTTTAGTCATATATCGACAGATAAATATAAAATTTGGAAAACAAATTATTTTTAAAACTATTTATTCAATTTTTATCAAAAATACGAGTTGATCATTTTTAATTTGATCCGACAATTTGTTACGTTCGGATTTAAATTTCCGTTCGATTTGTTTGTGTCGCTGTACGTGATCAACAGAAATGCTTTATAAAATTAAGATCTGACATTATCGAAGAGCATTTACGATCAAATGTTTTTATGCCAATTATACATGTTTCTATGTTTTAATGATTTTGTGTTTTAAAATGAAATGTTTTTTGTATGTTTCAATGTTTGTTTCTTTTAATATTAAGATGCATTAAGATGTATTAAGCATGTTCTTCTTTTAGTATTTCTATTTAATAGGTACAAGCCGTAGCTGATTAGAAGGCGGTTGTTGTTTTTTTTTTGTTTTTTTTTTTGGTGTGTGTCACTGGCAAAAAAAATGATACCCCGTCCCTCGCCTATCTCCTGATTTTAGGAAGCTATGAAGGCAACATTTTTATCGGGTACTTCTCACTCGACGAGGTGAAATAATAAACAGTGGCCTTTAAAATATTGAAAGTGGCATTCGCTCACACCCAACAAGTCGCAGAAAAGTGTTGCATTTCGACCTTTCAAGACCTCTACCCAGCTCTTCCCCTCGGGAGGAGAAGGGTGTCAGTTTTCATGTTTTGGCCTTGTTTTTGTTTCTACCGCTCCCCTTTCGCGTCTTTGCTTGCACTGTTCATTTTTCACATTGTTTAAATGTTTTCTTTAACATGACATATTTTTTGTTCATGACATCTATCGTTTTCAATCCTCTCATAATATTTTTCATCATTCAGCTGACAATCTATCCATCTCATTAACCCGTATCCTAATCTTGATAAGTTAGTTAAGTTCTTTCTCACTTTCCTTTTCTTTAGTGAATTAAAATTTTAAATAAAAAAATTTCCAAAGTTAATTATCTTTTAACAAATCTTTTATTTTATGTTTTTAAATTTTAAAAATATTTTTCTGATTTATAAAAAAGAAAATCACATTTGTCAATAGATTCTTCGAATATTTGTTGCAATAACAATTATTTTTTAATTTCAAATTTTCTCAAAAAAAAAAAGTGAATAAGTACAATATTATAGGTAATGTTGCTTTTAGATTTGGTAAGGATTCACCCGTTAAAAAGTAATTTGGTATTTAATATCCAACTTAAGTATCTAAATCCAATAATGCTCTAATTTTAAAATTCAGGTACAAGAAGCCTGGATTTTGAGATATTCCGGATACAGCCTAAATATAGACGTAAACAATGAAAAATAAAGAATTAAATTTTATTTAACACAGAAATTAACGCACTTTTGAAACGAGCATCTGATCTTTTTGAATCCACTAAAAATTCTTTATATATATATATATATATATATATATATATATATATATATATAACTTTGCTGGGATTTTTCCTGCTATATTACATAGTGCTCGATTAATTGAGAATTAAAATTAAGAATTAAGAGCACAATATTTATATATTTTGGTACAGAAAAATTAGTACAACATTGGTATTGTCGGTTTCAAGCACAGAAGGACTTAGCCATCTGGCTCTCTTCAGCTTCTGTTGACATGAGATGACAACAAAAGCTGAACAGAGCCGGATGGCTAAGTCCTTCTGTGCTTGAAACCGACAATACCAATGTTGTACTAATTTTTCTGTACCAAAAAAAATATGTATATATATGTATTTAATAAGGCTGTTTGCAATGTGGTAGAGGTCGAAACAGTGAAAGAGATGAACAAAAACAAATAAGTGGAGACAATATATGTAATATTTTCTTCAATAAAACTTATTTATGTAAAAAAAAATACTATTGTTTTTAACATGTCCAAAAAGTCAAAGGATTTCAGAATACATTGTGATGTCATATAAGAACCTCTCTCTTTCTCAATAATTTTCATCATTCAATTTTTCTTATCGTTCGCCCTTTATTTATGCTATTTGCCCTTCCTCCCACCATCTAAAATATTCATGTACAGCTGAAGTGTGCACAGTGACAAGCAAGATAACAAACACCATTTTTGAATCGTTTATAGGTTTCTCTGAATTATTCCACTCAAAAGAATACCTTAATTTAAGGTATTCTTAATCCTGCTTTTATTTTAAAAATCATTTTCAAACGGAACATTAAAGTTTCCTTCATTTCTAAAATAGATTTTTTTAAGTCTATATAATAAACCATTTTGTATATTTGTTACGGATTATTTCAAAATTATTCATTCTAATTCCGATTTTATTCCAATACTAGTGTATACCCTCCATCAAAAATGATGGGGGAAAAAATCAGGCTTTGAGAAGGGGTTAGTTTATTGCTAATCTCCTGAGGTGCCCCTACCAGGGAATGCCGATGGTGCTGCTCGAGCATTTTTTGTATGTAATAGTGCACTTCTAGTGCACTGGCTTTTCAAAATCTCACCTAACCTTGTGTCTAACCTTCCCTGGAGAGGAGGTAAATAAATACTGGTGTCAAATTGTGTTTACAGATGGGAAGTGTGGGGGGGGGGCACCTTCCCTTTCCTGTGGGTCAACGAAAAGGAAGACTTTGGACTGATTTGAATACACTATACATTAAGGCATCAAATTGCATTCGTATTTGACTTTCCTCTGACAATTTTATGATCTCAACTTGACTACCCATTGGCTCAGTATTATATATATTATTAAATTGAAATTCCAAAATGTTTTCATAAATGTTTGGAAATTCCAAGTTATAGCTGCTGCTGCTTTCAACAAACATACATGTCCACAGACTTTAGTATTAAACAAGTGTACACCCCCACCCGGTCAAAAATGACAGGGGGTGGGATTAATTCTTCACCAGTGTTCACACTAATATTCATCTAAAAATAACATCTCAATCGGTAAAGTAAAAGAAATAAGAACGAGAGAAAGAAAACTGAAAAGTTTTTAAAAATTTTTTAAAAATCGTATAAATCAGTGTAGAAAGCAGAAAAAAAACAAACAAAAAAGAAAATTATTTATTTTATTTTAACATAGTTCACCCCCAAACAAGGCAGGCCACCACTGTAGACGTAAGGGGCTACTGAAAAATAGGGTGTAGGTTTGGGGGGGGGGGAAGGCAGCCTAAGTTGGGAGTTGTGCAGCAAGATGTCTGTTTACATTAGTTTTAAATTTCTGCATGTCAATACAGTCGAGGAAACAGGGAGCAGGGAGGAAGTTCCAGAGGCCGGCAGCACGAGGAAAGAAGCTATTGAGTAGAAGGCTTTTCGGCATCTAGGACCTCCACAGTGTATGGATGGGATTTGGCTGATTGTCAGGTTGGCCATCGAGGGGGCACTAGTGCAGCAAGCTCATCAGAGCACAATCCATAGAAGTACTTGTAAAACAGGTACAAGGAAGCAACATTGCGGCGATGGGGCTGGAGCTTGGTGGATAGTGAGGCGACTCTTTTTTGGACCTTGTCTAAGAGGGAGAGACTAGTAGATGATGCCCCAGCCCAGATGTGGCAACAATAATCCTTGCATGGGCGGATGGTGGCTTCGTAGAGTTATAGGATAATATCAGGTGTGAGAAGTTCACTAGCACATTAGAGGGAGCCCACCTTCTTTGCAGCAGCCTTGGCAATGTCTTCAATGTATTTATTCCAATTCATGTTACCTGTGAAGGTTAAGCCAAGAAGTTTGAATGATGAACTCTCAGGTAGGGTGTTATTTGCCATGACAATCGGTGGTTGAAGAGGTTTCTTGTAGTTATTGAAGGAAAGAAGCTTTGTGTTTGCGGCATTAAAAGTTACCAACCATTTATGACCCCAATCCACTGCAGCCTGAAGGTCATTTTTTAAGGATTCAGCCATTGCCTCGGATATGATCGTGTGACAAGAGTAAAGCGTGGTGTCGTCAACAAATATACCTATCTCAGTCTTTATTTACTTTTCAATTCCCCTATATACTTAAAATGAATTTGTCTGGCAGTTTTTATTTTTTACTAACTAACTTGTCTTATATATTGTTACATTTTAAAACCTTTTTAGGAAAACAAAATGTAAATAAATAATTAACACAAATAGTAATTAAACTTATTCGGTTCTTCTCTCATTTACACCCCCCTCCCCTTACTTAACTCACATAAGCACCTGTTGCTCTTTCACCCTCCACCACCAAAGCAAACAAGAAACCAATCCAGATAAGTTTGAAAAAAATTTTTTTTATTACAGACAAAATTATGCATATACGTCTTCATTCATTCTCTCCCCGAAATCCCGCTTGTTTTATGACATTCCTTTCTTTATTACTTAAATAAATTACATTTATTCCAAAACCTTGAATTTGTTGTCGGTCGCTATTTGCCTGTTGTTGTTGACGTAAATGTTCGAACCTGAGTAAAACATATACATAATTTTTCAACAGAAATAATTTTTGGTCCCAATTTACATTGCGCCAATTTTGCGGTGTGATAAAGCATTTGGTTATCAACCGTACATAACAAGAATATATATGTATATATAAAAATACACATTGTTCTTTATTATAGCAGTTACGGCTGCTGCTGCTTTCAAAGCCCCTTTTCTCCTTTCTTCTTCCCCCTCTTTTAATTATATCATTCACCTCCTCCCACTGTTTCTCTTATCATTTGCTCTTTATTTACAGTATTCACCCTTTCTCGCACCATCTAAAACATTCATGTACAGATGAAGTGCGCACAGTGACTAGCAAGATAACATTACCACAATTCTAGTATATAGCTTACAAAAAAATAAGAATCAAATTGATTTCCCTTCAAGAGACTAAAAACAAAAGGTTATTTTTTTTTCTATACTAAATTCTTATTTCTATTTCTTTGTCATTTATTTTCCTTTGTTTTTTGTTCTTAAATGTATGACCTCCAAAATGGTCAGTGCAAGCAAAGTCTGATTTTTTGCCAGTGAACCGCCATTTTGAAGAAGAAAAAAAAAAAAGATGTTTAAAAAAAGTCAATTTAGATGACAACACCTTTTGGTTGGTTGCTTTGATGTAGGCTTTGGGTTTTTGACGTTCGACAGTGAAGACAGTGTTGATGAAGTTTGCAAGGAACATTTTGTGACCGTCAATGGGAAGCAGGTTATTAACTATGTCCCTATTATCTTCAGTTGACACTATAATGTTTGAATTTCTTCCTTTTTTTTTTTAACACATACACGCATATAACTATGTATATATGCGTGTATGTACATGTGTGCTTGTCCCTGTTTTCAGTGTATGGATGGAAATAGATACAAGTGTGTGTGTGTGTGTGTGTATTTTTGTGTGTTTAATACACTGTCACCAGTCACTCGTTTTGATCACCTTATCTTTTAAAATAGCCAGTCGTTGAATATTGTGATTTATGGTCACTTTAATAATAAGTTGCACACAGTGGATGATAAAAAATAAATAAAATAACTAGATCGTCCGTCATGCAAGGATGATCCGGATGCTCCCTTTTCATTGGTTATTACACAGAGATGTAGGGGAGGGCACCATTTCTTTTTGTGGATTGCTCCGCTTATCCTTGATCCTCACCTTTTAATGCTGAGTGTTTAGCAAGGAAGTATTAAGTACCATTTTTTTTTTTTAATCTTTGGTATGACTCGACCAAGGATTGAACCCGGGTCTCCCAGCAAACACTAATTATGTTAAATGAGATGACAGGGCATATAAAGAAGCTTTTTTTTCTTTTTTTTTAAAAATTTTTTTATTGAGACTTTATTAAATGCATTCAAAGATGATTTTTCAAAATAGTTTTATGAAGAATTGATCGTTATTGTTATGTGCGGTTACATTGTTTTTCTTCGGACTACTGTCTTCAGCATTGGTATTTATATTTCAACTATATTTAGGCCGATATGCTCTTTGGCCTTCTTCAAATGTATTCTTCATTACGGTGATGTCTTTTCTTATATTTAAATTGATAGTTGATTATTTGTGTTGTATAGGCTTATTTTTTATTTTTATTTTTTATTTATTTATTTTTTTTTCCCTACAAACTTCGATCGATGTTGTTGCAATGGCGTTCACTCAAATCGGTTTAATCAACCTCTTTCTCTGACCTGCACCACATCTTGAATCATGACGACTCGTACACGTCGGTCTTGACCAAGGTCACACAAAATGGATAACCAATTGTGATCACACTGTCGAAGACTTGTGAACGTCGAAAGTTCAGTCAAGTCGTCCCTGATGGTTGTCACTGCTTACGTCCTCATCTGGCCACTTATGTCACGCAGGCAGGGAGGATTACATCGTGAATTAATTCCATCTCTGGGTAACGAGTTACATGCCCCCAAACCATCGAAGATGTCACTGCAAAAAAAAAGAACAGATGGCAGAGACTTCAGATAGAGACCAGCAGTTGGGACATGGTTGTCTGGCTGGCAATGCAGAATCCTATGAAAGCCGTCATTGTCTATCAAAGATTTCCAACTTACACCGATCGGCCACTTTTGTTAGCCATCCCTTGCAGCCATAGAGTATGATAGATTGATAGACACGCTCTTTGGTTGATATTGAAATCTCTCAATGCCTCCACAAAGATTGCTGGAGGAGCACAAAGGCGGATCTAGTGGCTCCAACTTGACAATCAACCTCTGCTGTATCCTGCCTGGAAGGAACAGTAATGGACCTGAGGTACACGAATGACTTCACATTTTCCAAAAAAGTGCCATTCATAGTCATCATCATCATCATCATCAAACCGCTGGAAATCAAATCAGCTGATTATTTTGATGTTTATTTTTGAATTTCACGAACATTCACGAATCGTGTGACATAAGTTGAATGAAAGTAAAAATGCGCATTAAAATATTCAGATCAGCAGATAAAGTACGTAGGAAACATCAACCTATAAAGCACACAAATAATCAATAAGCATCGTATCAGCAAGACTTTTGTTAGCCGCTCTCCAGCCATCATATACGGTTGTGCTGTGATTCGCACCATCAGTCTGGAACCCCTACCTTACTAAATGACGACCTGGAAACCGCTCAGAGATGTGCAATGAAGCGAATACCAACCATCAGACCCCCTGTCATACTCTGAACGTCTTGTTTCCCTGGTTTGGATGCATTGAGGCTCCAACGTCTAGCAACTGACTTGGTAAACATCCACAAAATTATTAACCAACTTGCCAACAAATACATGCAATTGGAGACCGCTTGTGTATTTGATATTTCTTAGAAAACAACTCGGAGCACCTTTTTCGTCTCCATGTGGCTAACACACGTAGATATGCCTACAAAGTCAGAAAACAGCAAACCTGGGAAACCATTTTATTCACGCCTAGAATTGTTGGAGCATTCAACAAACTGCTTTCATCGGTTATTGGCTGCTGAGACACAGCGTCGTTTAAAACACATGCATCCACATGCACTTTTGATGAGTCGTAGTGCACCTGCTGAGCACTGTACGCCATGATTGCAGTATTATATATTTAAATGTGAGAAAAGACATCAGCATAAACGGACAATATGCATGAAAAAGGCTCATGTTGAACTCGTCGTTTTAAAAATAGTCTCCATTTTTATGACGACATGAGTCGTAGTGCACCTGCTGAGCACTGTACACCATGATTGCAGTATTATATATTTATATGACATGAGCTGTACCTACTTAAAATGGCCAGAGAGTTTTCAGACTCAAATAGCATTTAAGCTGACAAATTAAAGTTTGATTCTGACTAGCCAATTTACATTTGTTATAGTTGCATTGTGTTATTGGCAATATAATAACGTTCTTTGCTACAATTTATTTTAAAAAATTACTTAGTCCGGCCTAGACGATTGATACTTTGAAACATTTTTAAATAATCACCTAAAAATAAAAATCAGCAACAGAAATAACTAAAATTTCTATTTGTTTCTTTTAATTTTTGTTTTTTATAAGTTATAAAATGTGCAACACTGGGTAAGGTTAGGGTAGGTACTGCTAGCTAGTCTATCATAAAATAAATGCCCAAAGAAGTTTTGAAAATTTTGTAGACGAGGATTAATAATTGATATTATTTGGGTTCTTCGGACTAGCATTTTAATTTTTTTTGTTATTCTCAAATTTGACAAGATGCACCTGAATAATAAGATCCAACATAAGAATAGTCGTCGAATAATCAAAAAAAGACTTCGCTACAATGTATTTATTATTACTTAGTCCGGTTCAGACAACTGATAATATAAAACCTTTTTCACTAATCACCGAAAAATAAAAATCAACAAGGGGGATTTAAAAATATGAGTTATTCACTCATATTTTTATTTGAAGACTATAATAAGAGTTGTCTCCTTCACAACTAAAATTTGATTTCATTTTCCGTATAAGTTTTTTAGTAAATTTGCAAACAACTAAAAATTAAAAACAAAAATAACTTCACTACATCCCAGGCAACGCCATGTAGGGACAGCAAGCTAGTCTACCATAAAATGACTGAACGCACACAAAAAAGACTTTATTCACCATAAATTATGGACATTTTTTGATGATATTGCAGAAATGAGTCAATTTATTTGATTAAAAGCAGAGAAAATATAATTTGTACAAAACAATCAGAAAGTATTTTACAAAATCTAAAAATACTTTAAGAAAAAACAATGAATACGAGAGAGAATCATTTTGATAATTTCTGCCAATTTTATTCTGGGATATTTATCGTCTGCGTTTGTGGTTTCTCTTTGTTTCATAAAAGATGAAGAAAAACTTCACGATGATACAATAATTATTATTACGATGTGATTAGAAGTTATATCTAAAACGTAGCTGATTAGATTCAACCCTATGCGAGGAGACCCTAATGGCTTCCTAGACGATCACCTTAACCACTCGGCCACAACGACTTCATGAAGGAAATGGTTTGGTGTAATTGTTACAGGTGCGGAATGGCTGCCAAGTACTAATTCCATCGCAGCTACTGCACCATTTTCACTAATACCCTTGGGAAAGGTATGAATCCATATATCCACCCTCCAGCTATGGATTAAATAGTAGGGTAGACTAGACTCAACTAATGGAGGTGAAGGACAAACAACTCCAAAATAACACTAGTCTTTTTCTGCTTATCCCTACATCGTTTCCAGTCGTCTTGGACTTCTCCTTGCCACTGGACTTGAGCAATGCCAGTTCGGGAGATTAGCAGTTGGGGTTTGCGCAACTCTTGCTTCACAATAGAATCCCCGCACACACCCTTACAAGGGGTATCCATTGTCTCTTGGGACTGAAAGAATGAGTTATAATTTATTGGAAATAAAAAACTTTTATTCAGTTTTTAATTTCTTTATATTTTTCTATTAAATGACATTTTCTGATTATTTATGTAAATCAGATAATTTTGATTCTAAAGTAAATTTTTAATTTTCATTTTGTTACTTTTAAATTTTTTGTTTCCTTTAGAAATTACGATTTGTTTATCTACTCACCTTTAATTATATCATAATAAAAGTAATGAAAATGAGCTTCATTTTTCATGCGTATTTTATTATCATTTTTATATATATATATATAATATTGATTTAAAGTAAATAATGTTATATATATAATATTGATTTAAAGTAAATAATGTTATATATATAATATTGATTTAAAGTAAATAATGTTATATATAATATTGATTTAAAGTAAATAATATCATATATAAAATATTGATTTAAAGTAAATAATGTTATATATATAATATTGATTTAAAGTAAATGTTATATATAATATTGATTTAAAGTAAATAATATCATATATAAAATATTGATTTAAAGTAAATAATGTTATATATATATAATATTGATTTAAAGTAAATAATGTTATATATATAATATTGATTTAAAGTAAATGTTATATATATATAATATTGATTTAAAGTAAATAATGTTATATATATATAATATTGATTTAAAGTAAATAATGTTATATATATATAATATTGATTTAAAGTAAATAATGTTATATATATATAATATTGATTTAAAGTAAATAATGTTATATATATAATATTGATTTAAAGTAAATAATGTTATATATATAATATTGATTTAAAGTAAATAATGTTATATATATAATATTGATTTAAAGTAAATAATGTTATATATATATAATATTGATTTAAAGTAAATAATGTTATATATATATAATATTGATTTAAAGTAAATAATGTTATATATATATAATATTGATTTAAAGTAAATAATGTTATATATATATAATATTGATTTAAAGTAAATAATGTTATATATATATAATATTGATTTAAAGTAAATGTTATATATATATATATAATATTGATTTAAAGTAAATGTTATATATATATATATAATATTGATTTAAAGTAAATAATGTTATATATATATATATAATATTGATTTAAAGTAAATAATGTTATATATATATATATATATAATATTGATTTAAAGTAAATAATGTTATATATATATATATATGTATATATATAATATTGATTTAAAGTAAATAATGTTATATATATATATATATATAATATTGATTTAAAGTAAATAATGTTATATATATATATAATATTGATTTAAAGTAAATAATGTTATATATATATATATATATATATATATATAATATTAATTTAAAGTAAATAATGTTATATATATATATAATATTAATTTAAAGTAAATAATGTTATATATATAATATTAATTTAAAGTAAATGTTATATATATATATATAATATTAATTTTAAGTAATATTATATATACTAGCAAATATACGCTCCCTCCGGTCGCATATTTTTGCTAGTATGTAATTTGAGTAGAGCTTTTTATCACTACAATTAATTTAAATAATATATTGCACATGATAAGTAACATCATTAATAAAAAGATAAATTAAGTTTGCATTATTTTGGTTTGTAGCAACCGTAAACAGTTTTTGCATTAAAAATAAATGTAAAGAAAATAAACATTTTAAATAAAAATTGAGTGTAGTATTTATTATAGTGTAGTAGTAACGAATGAAGGTTAATAAGAGAAGGAAAAGAAGAAATAATTGTTACCTTATATACGATTCTAAAAACAGTTATTTACTTGCCCAGTAAAATGGTGTCGTCTGCTCGCATTTCTTTACACCCAATCGTTTTGCGGCAAATCCAGGTCAGAATCTAATAAGTAATATTTTATGTCTTTCAAAGCGGAGAAAAGGTGTACGTAAATTAAAATCAACAATTTAAAAAACAAAATACCGACCCTAACCCTAACGACGGGGTCAAAGTTAGCGCGGGTCCTAAAGTGAAAACTAAATTCGTTATAAGGTGTGTGTGTGTGTGTGTGTTTTTTAAATAGTAATTTTTAAATCAATTATTATTTTAATTTAGCAATTTGATTCAGTGAATTTAATGGCTAATAAGATTAAGAAAATAAACAAACTTAGAACGGTTTAAAAAAATAAATAAGAGGAAAATTATCACGGTGAATGCCAGCGTTGTTGTTTACATTTTAAATAACGCGCCGTATTAACACTGGCTGTTTAATCAGTTGCGCCATATTGAATTAACGGAGGGAGGGATGGGAGCCACTGATTAAACAGCCAGCGTTAATCCATTCGTCATAGTTACATGAAATGCGTTACGTAGTTAATATATGTATGCATCTGTCGGTCTGTCTAAATTATAATTTATAAGTAAGATTATTAGCGTGCAAAATAGCGTAAATACATATGGAAATATGAAGAGAACAATCATGAGTGTATATTTGCGAATACTAATTTATTAGAAGTTCAAAAGCAATTGATTATGTAAATTGAGAAATGCGCATAGTGTTTATGGCGTTTTTTTTAATAGTATATAATAAAGCTGGCGGACTTAATAAATAGTCATAGTACTCTGATGGAGTTTCGATTTCAGACAGATACATAAACTCCATTATTAATAGATATTAATTTTAAGTAAATTATATATATATATATATATATATATATATATATTAATTTTAAGTAATAATATATATATATATATATTAATTTTAAGTAATAATATATATATATATATATTAATTTTAAGTAATAATATATATATATATATATTAATTTTAAGTAATAATATATATATATATATATTAATTTTAAGTAATAATATATATATATATATATTAATTTTAAGTAATAATATATATATATATATATTAATTTTAAGTAATAATATATATATATATATATTAATTTTAAGTAATAATATATATATATATATATTAATTTTAAGTAATAATATATATATATATATATTAATTTTAAGTAATAATATATATATATATATATTAATTTTAAGTAATAATATATATATATATTAATTTTAAGTAATAATATATATATATATATATTAATTTTAAGTAATAATATATATATATATATTAATTTTAAGTAATAATATATATATATATTAATTTTAAGTAATAATATATATATATATATTAATTTTAAGTAATAATATATATATATATATTAATTTTAAGTAATAATATATATATATATTAATTTTAAGTAATAATATATATATATATATTAATTTTAAGTAATAATATATATATATATATTAATTTTAAGTAATAATATATATATATATATTATTATTTTAAGTAATAATATATATATATATATTAATTTTAAGTAATAATATATATATATATATTAATTTTAAGTAATAATATATATATATATTAATTTTAAGTAATAATATATATATATATATTAATTTTAAGTAATAATATATATATATATATTAATTTTAAGTAATAATATTTATATATATATTAATTTTAAGTAATAATATTTATATATATATTAATTTTAAGTAATAATAATATATATATATATTAATTTTAAGTAATAATAATATATATATATATTAATTTTAAGTAATAATATATATATATATTAATTTTAAGTAATAATATATATATATATATTAATTTTAAGTAATAATATATATATATATTAATTTTAAGTAATATATATATATATTAATTTTAAGTAATAATATATATATATATTGATTTTAAGTAATAATATATATATATATTGATTTTAAGTAATAATATATATATATTGATTTTAAGTAATAATATATATATATTGATTTTAAGTAATAATATATATATATTGATTTTAAGTAATAATATATATATATTGATTTTAAGTAATAATATATATATTGATTTTAAGTAATAATATATATATATTGATTTTAAGTAATAATATATATATATATATATTTATATATATATGTATTGATTTTAAGTTAATATATATATATATATATATTTATATATATATGTATTAATTTTAAGTAATAATATATATATATGTATTAATTTTAAGTAGTAATAATATATATATATATATTAATTTTAAGTAATAATAATATATATATATATATATATATTAATTTTAAGTAATAATAATAATATATATATATATATATATTAATTTTAAGTAATAATAATAATATATATATATATATATATATATATATTAATTTTAAGTAATAATAATATTATATATATATATTAATTTTAAGTAAATAATATTATATATATATATTAATTTTAAGTAAATAATAATAAATTATTATTACCTACATACGCCAACATTTCAAGCTTTTGCTCTTATCAGTGGAGGGAATGATAATCTCAGAATCAACCTAGACTTCGCAAGCAAGCGTCAAGTGGTACAGTGTTAAATAACATTTTTAAAATTTTTATCCAACACTGTACAACTTATGGAATCCAAAAGCACTCAAGAATGTTCAACGTAGAAAATAGTCAAATGACTAATTTTCAAACATTGAAAAGAAGACGAAAATCTGTCGTTCTTACTTTGAATGTGTCGGAAAAAAGTTTTCATTATATATTTATCAATGAAAATAGGTGTAAAAAAATAATGAGAAAAATCATAAAATCTCTTAAAAGCCTTTTCGTCTGACCCTCTTACGAAGAAACGATACCAATAAAAACTAAGAGAACGTTGAATGACGATAGGAGTTTAAATTTGTATGTTTGCGATATGTATTGATATCAAACCGATGATTATGTGAAACTTTACTGGCGGAAAAAATTGACATAGAATAGAAGGTTCTCATGATATGTGAGCTTTAAATTTTACATAAAACTCAGCCTGTGCTTAATTTTTATTTGGACCATTGTATCTGATCTCTTCCAATACATGAGTAGAGCTTAGCCTACACAAATTACCCATGAGTAGAGCTAAGGATATTGAGTTTCTGGTAATACACTTTTTACCAATGTACCATTTTGATGAGACCGTCGGTAAATGTGCTGACTCTTTATCGTAGTCTGATTAAATCTCTATCATTTCCTGAATAATTTTCTTTTGAACTGATCGAGTTGGCAACTAAATCAGTTTCTTTCAGTTTCAACAATATTATGTACCGTCAAATTGATGGTATATCCATTCGTCCTTCGTTAGCTGATATTTTCATTGAATTTTTAGAAAACAAATTGTTTCCTAAAACTACCAAGCTGGCATTTTATTCATGTTCAGTCGATAACGCTTTTGCTTGTTTTTCTTTGTTTAGTGGGGCAGAATCGTTTTTATCGACTTTTCTACGACTTGCATTCCTTGTTGCAATTTACCATGGTGGTTGAGGATGACAGTTCTCTCCCATTTCTTGTTGTTTTTGTGTTCAAAGCTGATTCAGTTTGAAACATCTGTGTATAGAAAGCCAACCTTTACAGGACTCTTTAAATTGGTTTTCTTATGCACTTAAAGCGAAAAATTAATCTTATTGCCACCCTTACCCATCAAGCTCTTCTGTTCCAAGAATAGACTCGATGCGGAACTTAGCAAAATCGCTGATATTTTTCTTGATAATGAATATCCACTTAACACTGTTTCCTCTGCTGAAACTCTAACCTCCTTATCTTCTTTCCGAAAGAATGTTTTGCCTACCATTCATTCTGTGATTTATAAATTTCTTTGTCAGCTGACTACGTAGGCAAGACTACCCAAAGGTTAGAAATGAGAATATTCCAATACATCTTTTATGCAATTCATACATGCAAGGTTTCAAGTACATCCGAGAATTTACAGGCGCATGAATCTGTCATTACAACCATAACCATTACAAATACCCGTTTCAACAAATACTCTGACTGGTGGTTCTCCATTGTATATAGCGCTAGGTTGAACCTTCATCTCGATATTTGAGGCGATTGTTATTAACACCTCACCTTGCCTATGTAGGCAAAATAGTTGAAACATGTTGGAGATTTCACACGACTTAAATCCATCTTTTAGTTGAGAGCTTTACCCCTAATTTCCCCTCCCCCATGCTTAGCTGCTCTCAATTCATATCTCGAACATACAAATTTCAACTTCGATGTTTTCTTAGTTTTTAACGTTATCGTTTCCGACATTTCTCTTTGAAGAGGGTCAGACGAAAAGGCTTTTAAGAGATTTTATTATTTTTCTCATTATTTTTTAGACCCATTTTCATTGATAAAATGTTTCCTCTAAAATTAATCCTTTCTGTTGTCCCAAGAATCTGTTTACATTATACATAGTACTTATGGCAAGTGAGCTACAACACGGAAACGTTTGTGTTTGATTCCTGAAGGAGTTCGTCAGGTTAAATTATGTATTTAAGGTAAATGTCTAATTTAGCCCGACAAATTCTTTCGGAAGTGAAACACAAACGTTTCTGTTATAGCTCACTTGCCATAAGTATATTTCAATACTACTACCAAGCTCTACGCATGTATTGAGCACTGTTGAAATAAATATTTAAACAAAAAGTATATACATAATATCTTATAAATACATCGGATTGATATTTAATTTAAATCAAGAATATATAACCTTTTTTTTATTGGGGGGGGGGGGGGTGTTAAACCGACTGCTCTGCGATTTGAGGTTTGTTTTTGATGAATGTTAAGATGTGCTCATTAATAAAAAAAAAAATAAAAAAGTTAAAAAAAAAGAACCTCAAATTCGACTGACATCCACTGTGTATGACTTATATCAGCATTTTCGCATGAATGCATATGCTCATTTATGATTTCAGCTTTTATTTCAAAACGAGTGAAGGGTGACACAAGACAGTGTTGGACACGCATCTCAAGCAATTTTTCTTTCTCTTCTTTTTTTATGTATATAAAAAAAAGTCCCCATTTAATAAGTCTTGCTATTAGTAAAACCATTATTCAAAAAGTGAACATTATCATCAAAATATAAAATTAAAAATAAGATTTGCTGTTGAAAAGTTGTTATTTTTTTATGTATTTAGTTGTTATTTAACTCATATCTTTTTGCTGTTCCGATATTAGTCGAACATTGTACGGAAAGTAAAAATCTTTAAATCCAATTTTAATTTTCAAAGTTGTGTGAAAATGTTAGAATTAAGTTGATTCATTATTTCCATTTTTTTTAATTTCTTCGAACCATTCTCATCAACATTGCTATATTTTCTGTGACATTTCGGCCAATTTACTCTTCAGTCTTCGTCAGGTGAATTATTTATTTGTGATATTTTAAAGATGATGTGATTGATCATTTGTGTACATTGACGTTTCCATGTACTTATATATTGGAGGAACTGATGAATTTGACATCATTTTTATATTAGTGAACGTGCTGGCAATTTCATGGAGTCTAACGAGAATATATTTAAAAAGCGTTTTCGTTAGATGTTAATTAAAAAAAAGACAATTGAAATCTAAAAAAGTTGTAAATGCAGAACTAAATTCGTTTCAGCCATTTTGAAAAATGTCAGAAAAAGAAAATCTTAAAAATATAATCTTAAAGAGAAGTGGCCAAAGTCATTGCTAAAATAAATGGCCTTGTTTAATTTTGTTATTTCATTATAGCATCGAAGTTAACCGTTGACCCTATAAAAACCATATATATCGAGGTTAACCGTTGACCCTATAAAAACCATATATATCGAGGTTAACCGTTGACCCTTTAAAAACCCTATAAAAACCATATATATAGTAAAGGAGACTTTTCTTACCAAGTGTCAGCTTTCTATGCCTAGCGGGGTTTGTTTTAACGTAATTTTTATTTTTATCAAGTTTATTTTTTCTCAAAAATGTTCATGTAAATAAGTTTCTAATTTGTTCATTTCACATTTTTCACTTGAAAAAAAAATATATATATAAATATATTTTTTTAAAAATCCCGTTAAAAATGCTTACTCTGGCCTAAGGTTTTTCTTTTATTAATTCAACGATAGAATAAATATAAATTTTATTACTTTTATACATGAAAAGATTTGTTGAATGAGGACTTTGTTTATTCATTTTGTTTTTTGTTGACTGTTGAAAACCTTATTTACACAATTATTGTTACATTTCCATGAAAATAGAGAGACGTTTTGCTTGATGATTAGAGATTTTCTTCGTAAGAATTGTTACACATTTAAAATTTTTAAGATTAGTCATCACTTTAATCACCAAAATGGCAAGAATGTGATACAAATCTTTTCATTTGCTGAGAAAGTATATCAGATTCACCTTTTTGTCATTTATATATATATATATATATATATATATATATATATATATCATTGTAGTCTTTCTTCCTTTATATTTAACCATCAAATTATATTGAAAGGATGTTTTGTAACAATAAGAATTTTCTAATTATAATTTTTTTAATTAAAAGAAAATCATAATGTTTACTAATAAAAGCGTAATGTTAATTATTCTGGGTTTCACATCTGTAAATATTTGACTTTAATAATTTCTGCAATTTAAATTGGATTTGTTTTTATTTTGTTAACAGTTTAAAAAAAAAACAAAACAAATTGTTTTTGAGATGATGATTAATGATTTGGATTATTTTGACTACTGTTCTCATCTTCGGTATTTTTCTACTAATGTTTCAGCTAATGATAACCTCTGAGCTTCTTCAGGTGCATTTTCTCTGGAATCTGTACAGAATTTCGAACTGAACACTATTTAATTCATGGGGGTAGATTGCTCTCATTCTATCAGCCATGACTAGATAGAACTCTTGAATAATTCTTAATTATATTCTTAGTATCACCCGTAGTAAGGATTGAACCTTCAACCTACAGAAGACTATCACTCACAACTGATTATTACTTAGCACTTTATCCGTTGCACCACAGGTTCTGAGTTTGACAAGATACGCCTGAAGAAGTCTGAGGTTACATTGGTCGAAACGTTATGAGAATAACATCCGAGATGAGAACGGTTGTCCAAATGATCAAAATTCATGAAATACTGTTGGAAAAAATATCTAATTTAAATTGCGGAGATTATGAAAGAATTTTGTGATGGAAAATAATTAAAACAACAAAAACAAACAAATTCGACAAAATAATAAAATAGAAATGGCTGAAAAAAATAACAAAACAAAAATTGATGCACAATTTTCTGGGATTCTTATTTGTTATTTGCATATTTATTTAAAAAAGCAAAATTAAAAAAAAAAACAGGTGACAATTTACTGATGCAGTTTTTAAAACTAAACTCATTTGAATTTAGAAAAAATATGGGTACTTATATCAATCTTGACCCAGTTTTCGCGAATTTCTTGTCGGAAGCGTTCGGCTGTCCTACGCAAACGCCCGAGAGATGACGAGCCGATTTGTACCAGACGACAATTTTGATACGGTGCTGCGTCCTATGATTTTAAGTTATATTTTCAAGAAATTTTCTAAAAGAAACAACAAAAAAAACAAAACAAGCAAAACATAGCGAAGTTACTGTCATCAAATAAATAGTTTTTGTTATTTTGATACGTTGTTGCGTCCTATAATTTTTAGTTATAGTTGCAAGAAATTTTTTAAACAACAAAACAAATAAAACAAGCAAAACAGAGCGAAATTACTGTTATCAAATAAATATTTTTAACCCTAACCCTAACAACAAAAAAAACAAAACAAGCAAAACATTATAATCATAGGACGCAGCACCGTATCAAAATTGTCATCTGGCACAAATCGGCTCGTCATCTCTCGGGCATTTGCGTAGGATAGCCGAACGCTTCCGACAAGAAACTCACAAAAACTGGGTCAAGATCGATATCAGTACCAAAATATGTTAATTGCCTCGTTATCTACATAATAATCTACAGCATTTTCGTAAATTTCTGGCTACAGTATTTTTTGTTTTTATGTTCGATGAACGATTATTAATTAAAATCTTTTTACTATCGTTGTCAAAAACAAAGAATTAATAATTTTACAGATTTACAAATTATTTTTTTACTTTTTTTTTTTTCATAATATGTGACGTCAATAATTATTTCATTTTGATATCAATGATGTCACAGGGATTTACAAAAGTTGTTTAGAAAAGTTTAAAAAAAACTTTTTCAAGTATTAAATTTTCTTCCTTCGTAAATGTGAAACTGCTAAATGTATTTTCTACAGGATGTCTGTAAAGTTTAGCGACATAAGTAAAACTAGAAATAAGTTACGATTTACTGCAGCAAAATGTAGAAAAAGGCCGGAAGGTGGAGAAAACCAGCTCCCCCGAGGGGGCACTTTCGTTGGTACAAAAATAGCTGATAACAGATCCATCGACATTCCCCATTTTCAGGCAATAATCCAACCCTTCCTCTCAAAGGAAAAGGTAATGCCTGGGAGAATTCACCTCCTAGGATTGAGCCAGACCATACCTCATGCTGACAAAGAAGGGTCTTATAGTTCAAGTCAGTTCTTATGTTGCCCCAACGATGCCCAGCTGAGCGAAGGCTGGTATGGCAACAGGCTTCTCCAGACTTTACGGACATTTTTGTATAAAAGTTATTTTTCTAACGGATTCAGATTTATTAGATTATAGAAAGAAATATAAAAACTTTTTGTGGATTTTGTTGAGTAAAGTTACATAAAAGAGTAACATTTTCTTTTTTAACTTTATACAATTCTTCACGAACAATATGTCGAGATTCTTGAACATATTTTTTGATAAAAGGAGAGATTCAAATGGAAAACATTCCAAGCTTACAAGACATCCTTGTGTATTTTTTTTATTGAGGAAGAAATATTTCTTCCTCCGTTTTAGCAAATGAGTAGAAAATGCGTTGTAGACGTTTTGTTTAAATGTTTGAAGTTAAAATGGTCCTACGTAATATATTAGTGTAATATTGTTAATATATAATTATGCTAATAAGTTCCTTTTACTTACTGTTTCATCAATCTATTTGCTTCCATTCGTAGAGGATGGAAACGACGCAATGTTTTCAATGCAATATGAACGCAGGAATAACATTGGGCTACTTTGATACAACAGGGGCGCATGTGGAAATTCATATTAGTGTTAAAATTAACAAAAACCAAAAGATTATTTACACATCGGCAGAATCGCGTTGACACATCGGTTCTCGTTCGATCACCGAAGTTAAGCGACGTTGAGCCGGGTCAGTACTAAATGGGTGATCATTTGAGAATGCTAGGTGCTATTTCATCTTTCCGTGACCAAGATATACATGCAGCTGGGGACCGCTTGTGAATTTGATATTCCCTGTAAACTTTCTCCTTTGGAGGAAGCCGACAGAGTCCGCCCAGGGCTAATATCACACCTGTTTGTTTTTGTTTTTTTAAATAAATAAAATAAATAGATTGACCATCGTCAAGGTTGATCCAACGGCCCCCTTTTAATTGGCTACTACACAGAGATGTAGGGGAGGGCGCCATTCTTCTCCTTGGATTACTCCACTTACCCTTGATCCTCACCATATAATGTTGAGTGTTTAACAAGGAAATATCAAATAACATTTTTTTTTAGTTTTTGGTGTGACTCAAATAAGGATTGAACCCTAGTCTCCCTACTCATTAGCGAACACTATGCTAAATGGGCCAGTCATATTCTGTTTCTCTTTGGTGTTGATATTATGCAACTAATGATATCATGCAAATAATGATATTGCACAAGAATATTGTGTAGAGACCATTTAAAATGACTTTTATTAGTCCGAGTTTTTAGATTTGAAATGTTTACTTTGTGTGTGTTCCTTTATACATGATTAGTATTTTGGTTAAGGTTAGCTAAGTTGATTCTCGATATCCATCCATCTTCCAGATGTTCTTCTTCATCGTCTCTGTCTTCCGATATTTTATGTTTTCTAAAATAAACTGAAATTCCACCTTTTATTTTTAGGGTTGAGATTAAAATATTTGTTTCAATGAAAACCTTTAAGACATTTTTTATTCTAAACAACATAAATCATACAAATATATATATTTTTTTGATAATAAACGTTTAATCAATTACATACTTTTAGTAAATCCATTCTTCCCCGTTCATATTTGGAAAACAGAAATGTAAATAAATTATTTATGTCTTCAAATTGTACACGTCTCTCGACCCTGAAAATGACTTTTTTATGCTGAAAGCTTGCTCGTAAATAAATCAACGTGATTCTTCATTTTGGATTTTTCTTTCATTTTTTATTGCAAAAATTGGAAAGAAAAAATCCCTTGAAAAATTTATAAAAAGGCATCAGGGTGTTTGGAAAATCACTGGCATGACTTCAGGATTATGTTCTTTATGTGTAAAGGAGCCTCTTTGTGCCAGGATTGCTTTTGTAATAGTAATCCACGTTTTCCTCTGCATTGTCTTTGGTTTGTGCTGATAATATTTATTTACCTGCATTTGTTACCTGAAATGAAAATTTGCAGAATGCCGACTGGATCCCCTATGCTGAATATCAAAAGAACTTCTGCCGATCATGTTGCTGAGATATTTCTTTTGAGCCCCACAGCTTTTATGTTCGTTTAGTGTCATTTTTCTTGGCTTTTTTATTGTATGTGGCAACACCAGGCCCAGGCTTATTTTACTTGTGATCCTGTCACAGAGATAGTGTTTATCTATTCCATATGTAGAAAATTAATACAGCTGACAGACCTGCCTGGAGGAAACAGATACGCCAGGGAATGATCATCAGTGAGAAGACCCTCCACAATGAAAATGCTGCGAAAAGAGCTAGAAGAAGAGCGAACCTACAGGCAGACCAACAAGCTTTCGTATGTCAACGCTGTAGTAGACCGTGCAAATCAAGAATTGGTCTCTACAGTCACACAAAAAGATGCACACAAACAACATCCCAATACGGCGCTGATCCATAGTCGTTGCGACTGACGGATGCCAATACATGTAGAAATAACAATGCACTATCACACGTATTGTACATGTTAGATGTTTACAATAAAGAATATTGATCAGTATTTGTTTAAATGGCCTTTAACTCGGAAAAAAGAGTTTCCGTATTTATATATGCATATAGAACACTATCCTGGAGTTATGCCATAAGTTTTCCAAATGCTCTGAATATATATATATATCAATATCATCGCCATCAGGATTTTTTTTTTTTTAATCACTTCTTGAGGAGGAACCCCGCCCTGGTTTCCGTCCACCTTATTGGCAACTGTCATTCAGGGGTTTTGCCATAGTCACCACGCTAGGCACTGCGGGTTGGTGGTGCTATTTTTCCCATACATACATACATACATACATATATATGAGGATAAAATGCACGATATATCATAAAATGAAATGCAGTGAAAGACAATATATATATATATATATATATTATTATTTACAACTTTCTCATTTTGGTTATTGTCATCACAACAAATACATTAGTTAAAGTGTGCAGAATTTTGGGGTTCTGAGTTCAATCCTGAACAAAGGTAGTGGTGATGATTTAACAAATTAACTGAAATAATCGGCCGGAGAATAACATGCGAACAGTGTACACCCTAACCCAGGGTTCCAATATAAAAGGTTGGGTTAAGAATTCCATGATGTTTTTTCAAAGTTCAGTACGATGCATCTGAAATGTTCTGATGACAACGGCCAAGATGAGGAAGCTTGTCTGAAGAGTGTAAATAAAATTGTAAATTCTTCCTCCCCAAAATACAGCCGAGTAAACCAGTCGAATGTGATTTGTCCTTTTTTGAAAAAGTTGCTCGAGATGTTGGCCAAAACTGTTGCATTTTTCTTTTCTTTTTTGCATGTTTATTAATATTTTGAAACAACAACAAAAAAAAATGATCAAACAAAAAGATTTGATTTCAGTTTAATTAATTCATTTCAATTAATTCCTCTAATTTGGATTTCCACATTTTCTCAAATTCTAGCAAATGGATAGGACAAATTAAAATTTAGTTTTGAAATTTTAATTAAATTTATATCTTTTTGTTTTTTGTTTCTTTGGCTTACAACGACAATTCGAGGTTTTGCTCTATATGGCTTCCTCAAAGCCATTATTTTATTCAACTGTTGAAGTTGAATAAAGTAGTGTCTCTCATGAGGTCATATAGACCAAAACCTCAAATTATCCATATAAGCAAGACCACACACACACACACACACACACACATATATAATACATTTATCAAATTTTGATTAAGTTTTATTGACAAACATTTTTTTAAATAAATACATTGTATTTCACAGTAAGTCTCGGTTTACATACATATATATATATATATATATATATATATATATATGAATAAAGATAATGCTCCGACGTAATGGGAAATGAAAAAGGAAAGCCACAAAATATATTATTTTTGTGTTCATCAACGTTTCGTTTTTATTGAGAGACTTCCTCAGGATGAAGAAGAACCCAGAAAAAATAATCATACAATCATCAATTTTGATCTGCCCGATAGCGGCGAGCCTCGGCCGGACTGTGAGTGAAAGATAAAAAAAATTGAGAAAGGCAATTTGGCTGCTTGTAGTAGCAGTTCAATGGAGTTTTTAGGAGAGGAGAAGAGATGAGTTGGTTGAATATGAGTTTATTATCTTTAGCCTTGAAAGAAAGATATTGTCTGGGTCATCGTGTTATAACTAATTGTGAGCTAATCAACGTTTGTTTCTCTAAGGCTTTTTTTCTCTGTACTTTAACAACACAAAATGCATGCTAAAATATACTTTAGTTCCTTGATTGAGTTATTTTTGAAAAGTTTGAATCTCTCTCTTAGCTATCTTTGAATTTCTTTGCAACCCCTCTCCCTCTCCCTCTCACTTGATTCAACCACTCTTCAGTAATTTTTTTAATGTTGCTGTGCGCATTTAGAGAGTGACTCTTTTTTTTCGGCGTGACTGTCGAATTGGCATACGTTGGTGCGTATACACCACAGACACCTATGTAAATCAAATGGCAAAATAATAAGCCTATTTACTTCTACATGAGAGTAAAAAAAAATAATATTTCTGTCTATTACGAATGGAGATTTGGTGTCTGTCTGTCTGAAGCCAAAACTATACTAATACTTCTATTGTACTTTCAATGGTCAATTCAGCGGGGGGGGGGGGGGGGAGAGGGGGTAGTGTAGTATCTCTTTTGTTATGAGACTAATCTCCCAGGCATTACCTCCCCGCTTTGGGGGAGTAGTATACTATCTGTTCTGTGGTCATGAGATCATCCTCCAAGACATTAGCTTATCCTCCAAGATTGGGGGGTAGATGGTAGTGTACGTCAACAAGAAATTCTCACAATCGACTGCTCATTCCCAAACGTACGAGTAAAAAATATGTCCAAAGGGCGCATATTTTTATTAGTAAAAATAATAATATAAAAGTAAAGAGATTTATTATTGTTACTATTAATAATATTAAAATAATGAGACTTATATTTTTACTTATGTCAGAAGAAAGTCTTAACAGATATGACGTCACAGTCTATGAATTTTTGAATGAAACCAAAGTAGAATAAATAATGGTAATAGTTGTGACCCGATGGGTCATGGATACGTCGAGTTTTTATATAAGTAAAACTTGGACTTCCTGTTAAATACAATTTCAAAACTGTTTCATTAAATAATGTTTGTATACACTTTTCTTCTTTTGAAAGAGATAAAATGACTTTATGCATTTCACTCGTTTCACATAAATATCTCGTGTTAAGTGGTCGACACATGTCACTTTGTTTGGCTAAAGATTACACATTAAGTCAATGGGAAATAACAGCTGCGTAAACACAGACTTTATTATTTCGTTTCTTTTCGTCGTAAAATTTGCAAATTTATGTGAATAGTTTTTTTGTCTTCCGAAAAAACATTTTTTTTCTAACATTCTTTTGATTTATGAAATTATTAAAAATTTAAGATGACGGAACAAAACTGCTTAATTATAATAACTAAAAAAATACCTCACAGATGAATTTAATTCCACGAACAAAACCGTTTTGCACCACTTTTATGTCCCCCTCAGGAAGATTAAAATCAAGATACAATGATACTAAACCTTATGTCTAGAATCCGTATTCTAATTTTAATGAAAATGTCTAAAATTTAACGCTTCAAGGGTCTTAAGAAGAAATTGAAATTCAGGGAATCTTTCTTAATTGGTGTCGAATGACTATGGAGCAAATTTAAATTTTCAAATAGAAGGCTGTGTCCATATTATGATCCCTTAAAACCCTTTAAAATATCCCAAAGAAACTGGAAGTTTGGGAAAATTTATTAATACGGTGCATTCCTCCATTAAATTCGAAATACTGTGCATTCCTCCATTAAATTCGAAATACGGTGCATTCCTCCATTAAATTCGAAATACGATGCATTCCTCCATTAAATTCGAAATACGGTGCATTCCTCCATTAAATTCGAAATACGGTGCATTCCTCCATTAAATTCGAAATACGGTTCATTCCTCCATTAAATTCGAAATACGGTGCATTCCTCCATTAAATTCGAAATACGGATCATTTTCCCATTAAATTCGAAATACGGATCATTTTCCCATTAAATTCGAAATACGGTTCATTTCCCCATTAAATCCAAAATACGGTTCATTTCTCTATTAAATTCAAAAAGATGGTTCATTTTTCCATGAAATAATAAAAAAAATATGGTTCATTTTTCCCACTAAAAAATATGGTTCATTTCCCATTAAATTGTCAAACTTTTTTATTCTTATTAATCAGAGAAATAAATCTATTCCACATTAAATTGGTATCATAAATAGAGAAAGAAGACTCTGTTGGTATGGACATGTGGAATGCATGAATAGTGCCATCAAGATTGCTTGAGATTTGGAAGTCCCGATTGACGGGGGTTGGGGGTAAACTAAGTTGCCTTGGAGGGAACAACTGCTGCAGACGGATCGCATAGCGTGGAAGCTATTTGCAGTTGATCTTCATGATAGTTTCTGGGGGGGGGGTCTGCCGTGCGTGTAGCTAGCCAGCTACCTGGATGGGGGTCCACCAGTGTGGATAATGCTCTTCAACTTCGATATGTCAGACAGTTTGCTATTTGAAATTCCGACAAGATAACTTTATGTGTAAGATATGATCTACCCCGACTTCTTCTGAGTTAGATATTTTTTTCTTGCTGTTTTTGTCTCGGCTCAAATCTTTTGCGATTAATAAATATAAGTGCACTTCTCTCTGACAATCTACAAACGCATTTGTATTTAAATAAGTTTGTTTTGTTAGAAGAATCGACTCATATTTTGAGAGCCACATCAATGCAGATTTTAGCCTTATCAATGGAGAGTTTAGCTGTATTTTAGCTTTATCTGCAGAGTTTAGCTATATTTTAGCCTTATAAACACAGATTTTAGTCTTATCAATGCAGACTTTTACTAAGTATTGAGTCAATTGATAATGTTTCGAGTCTTATCAATGCAGGTTTTAAATCATCATATTCGGTTTAATATCCGTTTTACATGTTGGCATGTGTTGGACGGCTTTTAGAAATTGGCTTCCAAACTAACCTATCTCTGGTCAAGCCTTTATTTATCCCTCTTTCTCTTAAGTCCGTTTTTATCCCTTCCTCTCATGTTTTCCTTTACCTACCCCTGGAAACTGACCCTGCTACCTCAACTGTTGTACATCTACTAACCCAAGAACTCATCCATTTATTCAACGATGAAATCCCCTGTTCTGCACACATTTCCCTATACTGTCCAGATGCAATCTTCCTCTGAGCTCATCAGATCTAAGCCTTTCTTTAAGACTCGCATTACACACCCATCATATCATTCTCATATCATTTCTCAATTGCACCCGAACAAACAGAATTAATTAATGTTAGTCTATTTTTTTACCGTATGCTTCTAGAAAATTTCTGAAATTAAGGAGTCTTAGGAAGAAACTAAAATTCATGGCATCTTGCTTAATTGGTGTCTAATGGATCAAATTCAATGCAAATCTGAAATATGGGAAGTTGTACCATATTATGCCCCCTAAAAACCCTTTAAAATAGTCCAAAGAAACTGAAATTGGGAGAATATTAACTGATGTCTAATAACTATTTTTAAGATTTCATAAAAATTGGAGGCGTCTGAATTTTCACAAAGACCTTTCGCATTTTTACCCTCTTTGCATAAAACTCAATACAGTACGTATTTCGATCCGTTACGCCTAGTAGCTTTGTTCCAAATTTATAATGATTGGTTAATTAGTTTAGGAGTGAATCCTGTACATACAAAACTATAAACATTCCTAACTTTATAAAGATAGATATATATTAATATTATTGTGGTTACAGGTGACACACAAATTAAAGTTTTTTTGTTTTAACCCAAATTAATTTTTTAAGTATTGAGACAAAATTTAAAAATTTAGACAAGATTGCCTCATTTTTGGAAAATCCTTTTTTTTTCTTTTCGTAAAGAAAAAGAAACTTGAATTTAAGCATTTAATGTGGAAATTTGGAAAATATCTTTGAATTAGAAACAGATTATTATTCTTATGATTATTATTATTATCAGTATTATTATGATTATCAGTATTATTATGATTATCATTATTATCAGTATTATTATGATTATCATTATTATCAGTATTATTATGATTATCATTATTATCAGTATTATTATTATTATTAATAATAATAATAATAATAAGTGACATTTAAATTACGTTTTTCTCCTCAAATTTACTTAAAAAAAAACACAGGCTGAAGAAATAAAGGATTTAAACTTAAAAAAAAAATAACGAAAAAACATTTAAACAAATTTTGTCTAATTTTGAACTACTAAAATATTTAAAAAAAAAATCAATTTAAAATTGGAACTGCATCTGGTGTTTTGGTGAAAATTTCCACAAAAATGTGTTTTACATCCAACTTCAAACCATGAGACATACATTCCAATTTTATGTTGATTTTTCTCTGAAAAAAAGTAAGTGTATAGATCGGTGACGGGGAAAAAATGCGATAAAAAAAAAAAAAAAAATTGTGTATAGGTGATAAAAATGGTTTTATGTGGTTGTTTTTTATTTTTTATTTTAAATTATTAAATGAGGAACCATTTCGAGTTAAAATCTACTGAGAATTCTGCATGTAATCAGAAGAAAAACATGTTTGAAATGTGAATATGCCAGAATAATCGAGATTTTAACAAAATAGAACCGGTGCCATGTTGTTTTTTTGAATCCCTCAAGACGAAAAAAGTATTAAAACGTCTCCCCCCCTCCCTATTACTACGTAATACTAAATTGATTTTAACTCCAAAAAGTTCTTAATGTCAAATGTAATAATATTTTTTAAAAAATATCGCCTATACGTTAATTTTATTCAACTTTTTGAAGAAACAGTTTCTGACGTCGATCTATGCGCTTACCGAAGAAAGTTCTGTTTTTCTGCTGAATCAGCTTTTTTGATATTTTTGTGAAGAAAACGTTTTTCCTTTTTTTTTTTTTTTTTTTTTTTTTTCGTTAAAAATATCTACTCATCGATTAACGAAAAAGAAAAGAAAAGGCAACAGATTTCCGGCAGAAACAAAATTGTTTTTTCAGTAGAAATGAAGAAACATCTAAGCAGAATCTCTGTTAATTGCAAATGTTTTGCCATCGGAAGCTTTTATATTAAAATAAGCCAAATAAACTTTATTTTAGACATTGTTTTATAATTTTGAGATGTGGATTGATAATTTGGATTATTTAGACTATTGTTCTCATCTTGGATGTTATTCTCACAATGTATCGTAAGACGTCGTAAAATGTAAGAAAACATCTAAAAACAAGAATAGGTTTAAGGCTCCTAAAATTCATACTAGAATTGTGGTGCAATGGATAAAAGTGCTAGGTAATAAGTTCTAAGTGCCAGTCTTCTGGGGGTTGAAAGTTCAATCCTCAGTGTGGGCGATACTAAGAATACAATTACAAATTATGGCTGACAGAACGAGAGCAATCTACCCCCATGGATTAAATAAAAAGTTCTGTTTGAAATTCTGTACAGATTCTCGAATTTGACAAGACTCACCTGAAGAAGGTCGGAGGTTACATCGGCCGAAACGTTGTGAGAATAATATTCAAGATGAGAACAATAGTCCAAATGATACAAATTCATTTTAGGCATCAGCTCGATTTGTAGAAGTAGAAACTATTTTAACTTCTGTCTGCGATAGACACGAAAAGACTGACATGCAAACTGGAACACACATTTCATATAGTTTTTATAACCATTATTTATTTTAATGGTAATTTAATGAATAAACTTTATTTTAATGGTAATAGATTTAATTGGTTAGACTAACATTATTATGTACTATCTTATTCATGTTATATATTTGAGTTGATTTAGACTAAGTAGAATTAGGTTGTTATTATTATTATTTGAATCATGTTTGTTTTATATTTAGACTACATGTTTTAATATTTATCATATTATTATATTATATTAAGTTTTTTTTTTTAAAGAAATGTTTTGTGTTTTGACTATTGCGTTGATGAGCAGGTTATCTTAGACGAATCGAAAGTCATTAATTTCCATCTCATAATAAATTCTTGTGGTCAGAATTATTTTTGTATTTCCCCAGATTTCTCAGATGTGGTGTTAGGGTTATTGTTGTTGACAACTGTAGTCCTCATCACGTTTCGACCGTTGTACTCTCCAGCCGCCTTTTGTTGTCGGTAATCTTCTGGGAATTTCTGGCCAACCCCTTTTATTTAATCCACTGAATTTAGAAATAATAATAGCCATAGTTACGACTATTTACCCATTTTAAAATGAATTGTTCCCAAATCAAATTGTCGTCCTGTTGACTAAAACAGTACAAATTTAAATAAATATATATCAAAAAGTGACATTCATTTTATTGATTTGAAGAATATTTAGCTGATAATTATTTTTACGGTAACAACACAGAGTATATTAATTGTTGTAAAAGAATTGAATTGCTACAATTTTAAATAAATAGACGTTCGTTTTATTTAAAAAAATATTTAGCTGACAATGACAATTATTTTTATGGAAGAAGAAAGTCATTTTTTTTTTTTTAAATAAATCCTGACAGACATTATTTCAGAAGGAATATTATTATTATTATTGACAGTAAATTATACAGATTGATGTAGAAAGCACCATGGAATTTCCATGGTGTTCCCTGTAGTAGGTAAATAATAATAGTAGATGTGAGATTTATAAATTCCTACAAATTGATTCTAGATTCTTCTACTGGACACATGGCCTAGTGGATATAGGGTTAGGGTTGAAAACATTTTTGAGTAAATTCTACTTTGAAGAATGGAATGCATCATCCGAGTCGATTAAATGAATGGCTCCATTTGAGATTCTGTGAAAGTTACTGATGACAAAAGGTACCTGAGGAAGGCTGGAGAGTGCAGCCGTCGAGACATTATGCAAATGGTAACAGCCAAGATGAAAACAACAGTTTGAAATATGATGAATGTTGTCCACAACCCCAAATCTTCCCCAATTCATTCCACTATAAACGTTTTGTAAGACAACCTGTGTCCATCGAAGTCAATTATCAAATCGCCATTTTTTTTTTTGTAAATTTCAAACTTTATTTTTTTCTCAATTTTATTTTCTCAGGTTGAATGCAAGCGAGCGGAACCGTTAAGTCGTGGTAAAATGACTCCGAATGACAACGGTGGTGGTGGTGGTGGCAACAATAATTATTTTATGCATTCACCCCCGCCACCAATGCCGTACCATATGCAACATCCTCCCCCATCTATGGATCACAAACCCACTAGTCCTCCTGGGCCAGGGATGGAGATGTGGAGGCCACCACACGAGGGCGGTAATGGTGATAATAGAAAGGAAATGACCCCTGAAAATGGTGACAGTATACGGCAGCCCTATTCTGCAAATGGTCCCCCTACTTCCATTTACCAACCTGTAAGCTACCCTGGTATTTATTCTGTGGCACAGCAACAGCAGATACACCATCAACAACAACAACAGCAGCAGCCACCGCTCCCACAGCCGGCCACGCCCATGCAGCAACCGACCGCTGCTGGACAAACCTACCCACTACCCCCTATGTACCCTAATTTCTCGAGTCCACCTCCATCTGCGCAACAACAACCACCACAGGACTACATGGCACCCTGGAATCAACCTGCACCCGTAGAAACTTCAGGTGAGAGAACTTTTCTTATTCCTCTGTGCGTACCTCATGACAGGAACTCTTCTTGAAAGAGGAACTTTTAAAAGTCAAACTAACAATAACATATTCAGAGATAATAAATCTTACAATAAGTTACCACAATTTTAAATTATACAAGTCTGTATTCCATTAGCGATATTCTGACAAAGGGGGAATAATTGCTGTTTTCTGGGTCGGAATCTATCAATCTAACACTTATCGTTGGCTAATTTTTGACCTTGAAGTAGTATTTTTTTTTTTTAGCTCCTTACATCAAGTGGCTTCATGCCTTGTCTGGAGCGCCTTCCATATAAAAAAAAATAAAATTTTCTTGCATTTGGTAAAAGTTGACGTAACGAGAGCAGTCTACCTGTTGCATAGCCCTTCTCTTGGGCCACGGCGGCACTCATTTACTATACTCGTCTCGGAAAGGGCCATGGCAGTTCTCGCTTAATACTCCTCATTTTTTTTAACATAAAAAAAATCATATAGTTTGCATACCTTTAAATTTCTCCCTCGCTGCGTAGAGGGTGCGTGTCGTCTAGTGGTTGAATTCTTTCTTCCTGTACTGCCGTGAACATCACCGCTACAACAAAAAGTTCATGACGGACTCCAAAGACAAACAATCCTTTTAACTTTCAATTACAGGCATTAGTTATCTATCGGCTTGGAGATATTCACTGAGAGAGATATTCACTGAGAGAGATATTCACTGAGAGAGATATTCACTGAGAGAGATATTCACTGAGAGAGATATTCACTGAGAGAGAGAGAGAGAGAGAGAGAGAGAGAGAGCGCGCGCGCAAATTACTGCTTTCGTAATTACTTATCAATTAAGTCTTAACCATTCGTGGAGGAGAGGAAAAGATCTTTCACCTGTATTTTCTTAGGGAAATATTTCCCCTATGTAAGTTGCAGATTACATGGTAAAAATCACGTCTGATAGGTTCGCCTCCAAAACCCAGACTGTTAAAACTTGCTTCTCACGAAGAACGAGTGACATCATGAATCCATCTGTTTCCCATGCAAAGGCCCGTGACGTCACAGAGCCTCTTGCAGATGCACATTGATCCTTGATCTGAGGTCTCGTCACGCGGTGACTCTGTCACGTCTGTTATTTCCGACTGTGAAAACAGGCCCTATTCTGCACTCGACTGCACGGGTCCACTCCGCGCTAATTTGCGCAAGTAAAACTAACGTCCATTCCCATAGGACCATTATCCAACATACCCCCTTGGATTCAGTTTGAAATTCCATATAGTTCCGAGTTCGACATAAAGATTCTCAAATTTAAAAAAATGCACCCGAAGAAAGTTCGAAACGTTGTGGAACAAACAACCAAGATGAGAATAGTAGAAAGAATCGATTGTGACGTAAAAAAAATTGTGAAGATTTAAATATTTACAATTTTAGATGAATAAACAAACAGAAATGCCTTTGATTAAAACGAAACTAGCAGGACCCGTGGAAATGCCACGGTTACTTTTTTGACTGGTTTGACTTTTTTTTCTTTTTCAAACAGGGCTGACCTGGTGAAGGTCGCCAACATCCATACGTGAATGGGATTTTAGGTAACTGACTGGATTTGAACTTGACACACTCTGATCGTCAATCTGCATCGTTAATCATTTCACCACCGCCACCTCCCATTTTTCTCTGTATAATTTACTATTTATCTTAAAATAATACATTTAAGATTTAATGATGTATAAAAAATATGGCGTCTTTCTTCTTCCACAAAAAGACTTTTCATTGTCAGCTAAAACTTAAACAAATAAAACGAATATTTCACTTTATTTAGTTAAAAGCGTAATACTTAGATGTGTGTTAAAATACAAAATAAATAAGTTTTTAAAGATCAAATGGGACAACAAAAATCGATTTTGGAACAATTCATTTTAAAATGGTTAAAATCAGAATATTTACCTTAACAACGCCAGTACATTTTCAGTTACTTTTTTGCATTTCATCATTGGCAACCGGACGATTTCATTAAAATAAATGGGTGTGAAAGGTGATGACGGATGTACAAACATGAAATGAAAAAAGCGTATTTTATTTAAAGAATACTTAGCTGACAATGACAATTATTTTCACGGAAGAAAGAAGCAATCTTTTGCTTAATATTCGTAACCCTGTTTTATGTACTTGACGTAACATTTACCATTTCAAGAGAAATATTAACCGTAAATTATACGGAAAGATTAAAAAAGCAATTGTGGAATTTTCATAGGTTCCGCTAGTTATTGTATATTATCCATCTAATTTTTTATTAAATCTTTACATGAATATTAAGATATAGATAGATAGATATAGATATCTATATCTATATAAATATAGATATCTATATGTATATGTAGATATATAGATATATGATGTTAATCCAAAATCAAATCATCCCCATTCTATTATGAAACATATCTAAACTGAAGAAATTTTCAATAACAATACAAGGGAGATCACTCTGACCGTCAAACGAAATCGTTTGCGCGCCGATGCAGAGGAGATAATTCTGGTCGGTTATGTTTCAGAGTTGTTGGTGTTTCGGCGGGTTTCTCCGGTTCTAGACGTGTGCGACACTCACTGATTCTGATTTTACACCCTCTTCTCCAGGAGAAGAACTGTCTGAATCTATTCGCTTGAAGAGAGATGAGTTTCGGGTGATTTGGTAATCTCCTCTCCGTGCTGTCACCATGATAATTTATACTTTATTCATCAGTTGTTTGGGGCTGAACGGTGGGGATAGCTTGCTGAGACGTTTCTGCCTGACGAGTACTTAGTCAGCAGGCCTAGGTGACAATCTCATCCGACATCCTCATCACAAACCCAAGAGAGACAATGTGAGGGGTAAGACCTTTGTCCTTCATTTTCTCTTCCCTCGCACATCATTCTCTGCTACGTGGGTGTGGATCGATTCTGGCATGGGATCTTTAGGAACAGCAGGTATGCCGATATTCATCTTCCTTCCAATGAGGGCTTCAAATCGAAATGTTTTGGTTGTACTGTGAGGAGTTGTCCTGCACTGCCTAAGGAAGTGGGACAGTTGGGTTTTCCAGTTTGGGCCTTTTACGGTGGTGGTTCGAACATACCTGTTTAGGGTTCTCATGAACTGTTTAACCTCTCCATTTGCCTCGGGCCACAAAGGTGTGACTCTTCTGTGGCAGAACCTTGCTTGGGTGTCAAAATTCTTGAATTCCTACCCCTGGAAAGAGGGGGGGGGGCATTGTCAGACTTGACAATATCGGGATAGTCTTGTTTGGTAAAGATTGCGTTGAGGCGAGGAATAACTACTCTTGCTGATATCGAGGGGAGTATTTCTACCTCAGGAACCTGCTGTAGTCGTCGATGGCGACTAGCACGTAATCTTCAGATAGGAAAGGACCAGCGAAATCCAGGGAGATTTCAGTCCATGGGGCAGCGGGGAGTGGTGTGATGATGTCGGGTTGGAAGCCTGGCAGGGGATGCAGTTGCGCACTGTCTCCTCCACTAGATTGTCGATTCCAGGGAATCAAACCTTTTCCCTCACTAGCTGCTTCATCTTGACAATGCCCTGGGGTGCGCGGTGTATTATGTCCACGGTTCTTTTCTGCAGGTGGATGGAATCACCAGGCGAATAGTTTGTCCTTGAAACTTGTGAGACTGGATATCTGCGGGTCATTCCAGTTTCCATCTGAAAGTGCAGTCATCACTTTCTGTAACAGGGGGTCTTCTCCTGTGGCTAGCTTCACCTTTTCAAGAGTAATGAACTTGGGTATGGCATGATGAGCCACGTATCTTATGTATGCCTCAGCTACATTGTCTCTTGGGTTTGTGATGAGGATGTCGGATGAGATAGTCGGCAGGGTTTTGGTCGTCCTTTCCATGCTTGTATACCAAGCTATACTCATGGCATGAGATGCAGACGCCAGCGTTCAATTCTGGACGTGGCTGGCTTGAGGCTTTCGACGATTCCGACAAGTGTTGATGGTGAACCTCAACCCATAGAGATGGAGGTGAAAATGTTCATCAACAGCGTCTACAACGGCGAGCATCTCTCTCTCTCAATCTGCAAGTATCGCTGTTCCACATTTGTGAGGGCACGGCTGGCATAACACAGTATTTTCCCGTCTTGTGTAAGCATTGCCCCTAATCCAACGGGGCTCAATTCTACAAGGATATTTGTCTCCTTGTTCTGGTCAAAGTAAACTATAACTCCAGCTCCAGTCAGGGCTTCCTTCAACTGGCTCACTGCTCTTTCTTCTGTCTCCAACCACCTCCATTCTGTGTCTTTTCTCATGAGTTGTCGGAGTGGCTCGATGACAGTATCATAGTGTGGGATGAACCAGGCCACGTATTGGACCATGCCCAGGAATGAGCAAACTTCCCCAATGTTGGTGGGTGATTTGCAGTTTGCAATTTTCTCTGGGTCTGGTGACACCCCATTTTCATCGACATATTTTTTTGCGATGTGAAGTAGTCAGTAAGTGACTTCTTTGCTGTTTCATACGTGTTCAGTATCTTTGATCCATCTCCTGATTTGATAGTCGCGCCGACGCCTTCTGTATGTCCGTGAAGTTGTGGAAAATATCAAAAATTTTGTCTTCGGAGTAATGGAGTAAGCTGGCCTTTCTTTTCTTGTCTGTATTTATGTTGAAAGCAATGAATAGATTATCAAGCTTGTCCAATCACTTTTGCCAGCGGATTCCAATCCTATTCGGATTAGAATGGGCGTTCAAAGACATTCTCACTTGTTCTTGTGAATATTTTCTTTGTTTAGTTTTGGTTTCTTTTGAAATTGTGAGCACGTCACGTAAATCCTACTCCGCTAGTTGTAAAATTGTATTTATCTCCCTGAAATACAAATGAAGACACAAACAGAACAAATGCAAGAATAAGGAGACGGAACACGTTAACAGACTGGTTGCTCGGCCTGGAAAAGAACACGTCAGCCTTAAGCACTTTTATTAATACAAGGGAGATCACTCTAACCATCAAACGAAATCGCTTGCTAGCTAATGCAGAGGAGATAATTCTGATCGCTTAAGACACTACATCTCTCTCTAATAAAAGTAAGATATTTACATATATATATATATGTAAATAACTTCTTTGTTGGGATTTTTTCCTGCTATATTACAGAATGCTCGATTAATTGAGAATTAAAATTAAAAATTAAGAGCGTAATATTTATTCAGAAAAATTAGTACAACATTCGTACCGTAGGTTTCAAGCTCAGAAGGACTTAGCCATCCGGCTCTCTTCAGTTTCTGTTATCATCTGTTTCGGAAATGTGAAGTCGCATGTCACTCTCATCTGAAACAGATGACAACAGAAGCTAAAGAGAGCCGGATGTTGTATTAATTTTTCTGTACCAAAATTATATATATATATAATTATAATATAAAATGAAGTAATAAAATAAGGTGTCAATCAAATTTTATTAGAATTCAAAGTTCAAGCAAAGTATCTTAACACACACGCACACATAATTCTGGTTGCTTAAGACACTAAAATAACTCAGTTTTTATATTTGATAAAATTATGATTTTATAACTTTATAAATTTAAAAAACAGCTAATTTTCTCTTTTCTAATATAAATTAATAGATTTAGTAATCATCGATGAAATCTTTTAGTTACCGGGTCTAAGTAGTAAAGAATACTTTTTGAATATGAACGAATGTGTATATACTATTGCTAACTATCCCCATAATATATGTATGTAAATATCTAATGTACGGTGAAAAAAGGTGGTTTTATTTGTGTCTGGAACATGAGTGTGCATAAATTTTAAGTTGGTCTGAATTTCTTAAGGTAGATTTGGGTATGCATATTTTCTGTATGATTGGGGGGGGAGGAAAATTGGAGGGGAACAAGGTCTTACGCATTGCACGTAGGTTAAATGTACATGAGCTCAAATGTTTTGGGGTAGATGGGAGGGGATGTCTAATCGTAAGAAGAATAAACAACATGTTTAACGAGGATCATTTTTGGCTGCCATTTTTCTTCTCTCCGATTTCTTTTCGATAATTTCAATTTATATATATATATATATATATATATATATATATATACATACAAATAAAGTAAAATTAAATAATGTTTATTTAATTTTACTTTATTTGTGTATATATATATATAAAAAAATATTTGTATATATATATATAAAAAAATATTTGTATATATATATATAAAAAAATATTTTCCAGGACAAACTGTATCGAGTGATGGAGGCAAGTGGAGCGGAGTCCCACCACCACATCTTTTAGCTGCTCAAGCGCAACCAAATCAGCATCAACAGCAGCTGCAACTGTCACAACAACAACAGCAATCTGCACAACAAAATTCTTCATACAACATCCAAAACCAAATATCATTACCTTCGGCTCTTCCGACTGTTTATCCAGGATTGTCTCCCTTGGGTCAAATAAAAATCCCACCAAATTTTGTTAACGCGCCTCAGACACAAGTTCAGCAAACAACATCTTCGATGCCGTATTCAAATTATGGTAAGTATTTATGGTTGCCAAAATATATCCCGTTTAGTTGATTCTTCGCTTCAGTCAAGGGAGATGATAATTCAAATATTTGAGCGCCTTTACCAATGGTAAACAAAAAACAACACTAGCTGTGTTTACCCGGCATTACTTTAAACGTACCGTCTTTTAACAATTTAAAAAAAAAAAGAAAAGAATTTTGAAAATTCAATTTAATTATTACAGTATCGTTTCGTCATTAAATTATTTATTGAACCGAATTGTTGTTAAGATAATTTTGTTTAAATTTTTTATTTCTAAAATTATTGGATGTAAATAGTTTCCAGAACTTTACGATCTTTTAATTAAATGAAGATTTTTTTAAATAATTTTAAAGGCTTCCAAATTTCGAAGAGTCACAAAGTAATTTTTTTTTCTCAAATATGAACAAAAAGAAATGAAATGCATTCTGGTGTATTTAATATCACAATTTTTTTATTTTTAAGATAGGACTTTTGAAATTTCGTTTATTTTACGTTATTATAACTAATTGATTAATAATAATTTTAAAAAATGATGTGAAGTGGTCTAAGAATTTTATTAATATCAAATGTTTTCAATTAGAAATTTTGAACAATGGCAGTTGCATGTTCCTTGTGGCATATCAACCTCGTTTTGTGCTAAACGACAATATCTATTTTAAATAATTCTTTGATTGCCTATCACCTTTGTTTTTTAACTACTGAACGATAATGTCTATAAAAGTGACGGTAAACCTTTTAATGGAGCGAATCCCCAAGATGCACAAGTTGTCATTTAAATGGGTCTCTGGGAAATTCAGTGAATCCCAAATATGTTTCTTTATGAAACTAGTGCTAAACTCTTGGGTACAACACCACTTTTTTTTTTATTATTGTAAAAATATATATATATATGATATATATATTTTGTAATTATATATATATATATATATATATATATATATTACAAAATGTCATAACATGGTACCGCTGGTTTCAAATCAGTAAGTGATCACAAATGATCGCGTCTCATTGACTATCGTGAGCCTGTCTTGTTTGGAAAGTAGATTACGCGCTGCGATAATTTTAAAATTAAATATTGTATAAGACCCCTGAAATCTATTAAACTGTAGAAGTGAGATAGGAGACAGCTGCTTACACAGTAAAGGCTAACGATACACAAATAAGTAAAAAAACTAAACTAAAATCTAACAACTTAAAAATTAAAACCTAAAATAGAAATACAAGGAACCACGTGTCACCCATTATATTGATACAACAAAGCAAACAGGATATAAGCCAATCTATAGAAAACAGAACAATAGAACAGGATATAGGAAGTAACACTAACCACATCTTTGTTCGTTGGAAGCCCAACGATTGGCTGAGAGAACAACAAAGAATCTGATTGGTTAACTAGCTAGATATAAATACACCCAGTAAAAATAACTCCATGCATTCCCCCCCGGGGATGAAACGCGAGAGCCTCTGTGTAGCTTAATTGCCAAAAATATATTTTCATAGCTCTACTTACGTATCGAGCACTGTTGAAGTAAATACTGAAAATTGATACATAAAAAATTATATCTTCTTATAAAATTTTATGTGGATACATGAAATAGTAATATATATGTGATTGTCCTGTATAAGTTAAACAGAAAATATTTTTTTCTTTAAAAATTAAATTATAACCAAAAACGCTCACACAACCTCTATATAAAGTTAGGCATGTTTTATGTTTATATGTACAGGATATACTCCTAAACTAATTAATTGATCATTACTAATTTTTGAACACAGCTGCTAGGTGAAAGGGGTCGTAATGTGGGTTATATTTAGTTTAATTTAGTTTTAGGCAAAAGGGGTAAAAAGAGGATGGAAGCCCTTCTTGCAAATTCAGGTACCTATTGTTAAAATTTCACAAAATCAGAGGTATCAATTTCATAATACATATCAATTAACAAATATTCCTAACATTTCAGTTTCTTTTGACTATTTTAAATGATTCTGAGAATGCAAAATATGGACGCAATCTCCCATTAGAAAATTTAAATATATCAGATTTGCATTGAATTTGATCCATAGTCGTTAGACATTTATTAAGCAAAATTCCCTGAATTTCAATTTCTTCTTAAGGCCGCTTAAGCTTAAATTTAAGACATTTTCTAGAATTAAAAGCCATTTAATGAATTTTGATCGAAATTGAAATAAGAATTCTAGACATGAGATTTAGTAACATTATATCCTTCGTAAGGTGACATAAAAGTGGTGCAAAACTTTGGGTTGTGAAATTCTACCTGCTCTGGTACGGGAGAGAACAAAGTTATTTTGTTTTTTTTATAGACAGTAGATGTAAAGCTTCACAAAAATAAATTGCAGCCATCATTCAAAGAAATGACATCACGAGTAAATTTAAAATGTTTGTTGGGGGGGAAAAAAGTTTTACAAATTTTTGCATCAAGATATGTAATATTTTTATTGCATTTTGTTTGCTTCAAAAGGTTTTGCTGAGAATGAAAATGCAAATTTTGCTGCTGCTGCTCCTGCTGCTGGGAATGGTCACATAATGATGTTTGCGGATGCTTCCGGACAACCCCCGGGACAGAATTACAACCAACGGCAGCCGATCACACAGACATTTCACCCATATCGCCGTTGACATAGTTTGGATGTTATTATCTTTTAAACTTTTTATTTTTAATTTGTTGGTAAATAAAATTCATAAAAATACAAAAAAAATACACATTCATTCCAAACTTGCAAGTTCGAAATATTTTTCATCGACAATAAAAGAAATTATCAAATCAAACATATTATACCCCCCCCCCCCATTGAGGAAGAATTTGTTTGACTTGAACAAATGCAGGTGTGTTAGGTGGTAGTTAAGCAATCTATCTTCTAATCTGATATATAAAATTATGTCAGCCAGATTTTTGAAGTTAGACCTAAATAGCATTTAAGCTGACAAATCAAACTTTCAGTTATTGTTGTACAAATTTTATTGGCAATTTTTTTTTTTTTTTTTTAAATATTTAATCTGATCCGGCAGTTTTCTAATATGTAGAAATTCTTAAATAATCACCATAACAGAAAAATCGGCTCAGGGGAATAACTCGTAATCTTTTAGTAAGAGTTATGATTTCTTGCTTATGTCTTGCTTCATTTTTATTAAATCAAAACGAGGTTCACTTTTAACCCTAACTTTTAGCTTAGATACCAAACAACCATAAAAAAGAAATTTTAATATAATGGATCTCAGGTAATGCCGGGTCGTTTCAGGAAAATGTGTTAACATCTCTTACTACGTAGAAAAGTTGCGCAATCAGTCATTATGAATTGTCATATTTTTTTCATGAAAGTAAACGTATCAATAGAAATTTTAATGAATTTTTTTTAAATATTAACTTATTTTAACTTAAACAACCACAAAGATTTTTATGACCTCAGATAATTTAATTTTTATGACCTCAGATAATTTAATTTTTATGACCTCAGATAATTTAATTTTCTTCAAAGAATTTTCTTTTATGGTATTCTTAAAAGAAAATGTAAAACTCCACTGGTTTGTGAAGATAACATTTGCTAGAAAATAACTTTTTAATAATTTGTGATTTGTTTTTTCACAAGTTTTTATTTATTTGTGTTATTTTGTGCTTGTAATTTCTAAGCTGCTTTTTAATGAATAATAATGCAAAGAATATCAGAAAGGATCAAAAAAGACTTTCATTCTAAAAATGCAGTGGTTTTCAATGACATTTACAGAAATATTTTTAAAGTTCTGATGATTCTGTATTTTAGACATAGTCTAGAACGTTACAAGATAGCGTGTTATCGTTTATCAAAAGTAGAGACTAACGAAACGAAAGCATTCTGCGATTGTGTAATATAGTTAACAAAAAGAAAAGCGTGAAAAAGAAGTGAAAACAAATTTACAACAAATAAGTTTTATTAAACGCAAGAAAATTTCATCTATCGACTCACGTAGCTTTTCAGTTTGGGGATTATTTTTAAGTGTTTGTTTTTACAGATTTTGTATTGTTGCCTTCAAGGCTTGTACAAAATAGTGATTCAAGATTGTTGCGACCACGTGAGGCAGAAAGGTAAGTATTTTGAAATTTAAAAGTATACAGAGGTCGAAAATTTAATATTCGACCGATTGGTGAGTTATTAGTTATATTTGTTTAATTTCTGACTTTTCAGTTGTCGAACGCACAACATCGAATCGTCACAGCAAGTAAAATACGGCACCATCTTAAATCCCTATTTCTACAATCTCTGAGTCAACGATACAAAATCCCAAAACTGAAAAACTATGCAAGTTGATAGATTACATTTTCTTGCATTTGGTAAAAGTTATTTAGTATAAATTTTTTTTTCACGTCCTTTCTTAAGTATACTGCACAATCGTCAAACATTCATAGTTAATTTTTATTTTTATAAACACTAAAAGTAGAAAGATTCATAAAGTTTGTGTTTGTGTGTTTATTATTTAAATTAAAAAAAAAAAAGTTAAGACATTTCTGTTTCTCAAACCTTCATTTTAAAATGGAGTAAATCTCAGTAAGAAATTTTGATTTTTATCAAATTTATTAAAAAAATACAAAAAAACTTTTCAGAAAAAAATGAAAGAAGAAACTTTAATTTGAATATTTAAAATAAAGCTTCAGTACATGTGTGTTGCTCTTTTTAAAGAATTTTATTAAAATTTATTTATGAAAGAAATTGTTACAATTGCGAAATGTTTTTATTATATTTGAGTACAAATGGATTATTGAACCCTTTTTATAGTTGCATTCATTAAAAATGCTTTCAATAAGTATAGAATTTATACTGAGTTGCTTTTATTATTTTTGATAATTTTTTTAGGCTTTTTAACAAAATAAAATTTCTCGGGAAAGAATATTCAACCATTTCATATTAACCCATTAGTGCCCAAATGTTTTTCTTTCATTTATTAACAAAAATCTTTTGTGAAAACAATTTTATATTTGAACAAAATTACTTTTAAAGATCTACTTGACTTTATAGGATAGTTAGAGCAAAACTATATATCAAAATGTAGATTAATTATAAGGACTACTTAAAATTTTGGATTGCATAATAGATTAAGCTGATTATATTCTTTCACTCTAGATTTTCACCGTATACTGAAAACTGAGAGATCAGTGTTGCCAATATACATCAGACAGTAGGTGTAATATTTGAAAGACACTCAACTATATAAATTTCTCTGAAAATTACAGATGTTGCTAAAATATGGTTAATTATCTTTGTGGTCTTAAAAAAGGACCATGGGTGCTAATGGGTTAACAAAAATGGAGATTTGCAAAAAAAAAAAAAGGGGGGGGGGGAGATATATTCCAGTGTTCTTTCTCTGGTTTCTTCATTCATTGATTCTACAATGTTCCTGTTTGACTTGAAGAAAAACCGGAAGCCGCAGATGACAAAAACCGACAAATCCAATGCGAGTAGAGCTGTTCACTCGGTGGTTTCTTAATGTTAACTCAGTTCGAATTACATAGAAGTTTTAATTTAAACAAACACAACCATTATGTGTTCTAATAAGAGAAAACTTTGGCTACTAAAAATCAAAATCTGATTTATCCGATATCGATTTCAGATGGACGAACTTAGGCGAGAATAAGCGACTGTTTACATTGCGATAAAAACTGAATTATGTCTAAATGGGCAACAGAATGGACACGCAACATGCAATGAAAAAGACCTAGAGGAATGCCAAAAACCCGGTGGAAAGACGACCTGAAAATAGTAAACTAGGTCCTACTTGGTAACGCCCCACCAAGAGAAATAAAAAAAAAACAAAAAAAAACGACGATGATGATGATGATGATGAAATGAAGTTAAGCAACGTAGAGCCTGGTCAGTACTTAGATGGGTGACTGCTTGGGAATACCAGGTGCTGTAAGCATTTTAAAAAATTTTTTTTTTTTAATTTTTTTTTTTTATAATTCAAATTTATTTCTTTGAAACCGGAAATATGATTATATAAAAAAAAGTTTCTTACAAACAAACTATATATTTCAGCGTTTCCCGCATCAGATCGTAAATCTATTTATTTATTTTACCTGAAACCCGTGTTTTACTAATACAATTAAAAACGCTAAGATATAACAATTTGGAGAGTAATCACAAAACCCTCAAAAGTAGACTTTGTTTCAATTTAATAAGGATAGGTAGATAATAGAAATGCTGGCCATTTTTAACGACAGAACGAAAAACAAATACTTGTTACGAAAGGCAAGATAAGTTACTCTTCTACTAACTCGTGTTTTAGCTTATTTTAACGCGTTTTGTTTTGTTTTGTTTTGTTGTTCAACACAAACCTGGTGGTGTCCACCTGTTGATTTAGAACGAAAAAAAATGGCTGAAATTACACGGAGATTCGATAATCGGTGAAAAAACGAAAATTAAGCAAAATACTGATAGAACATGACATTTTCCAACGATCGGTGACATTTATTGGATGGCTTTCTAACACAATTTGTTTATTTTTCGATTTTTCACCGACTATCAGGGCTCATCAAGAGCCATTATGTTTTTCGTTGGAACTGAACAGGTGGAAAACAGCTTTATTTTGAAGAAAAAATCCGTTTAAAATAAGTTAGAACACAAAATAAACATATCCAGCTTATCTTGTCTCTCGTAACATTTATTTGTTGCCTATTCGTTGTTTTTTCACCCCCTTTTCCGTTCTGTTAGCTCCCGTTAAAAATAGCCGAAATGCTTTATCACTAATCATATTATTGTTATTTAAATAAATGAAAAAAAAAAAAGAAAAAAAAAGAGATGCTTACAGCACCTGGTATTCCCAAGCGGTCACCCATCTAAGTACTGACCAGGCTCTACGTTGCTTAACTTCGGTGATCAGACGAGAACCGGTGTTTTCAGCGTGATATGGCCGTAAGCGGAGAAAGACAACATTTTTACCATTACACCATTACTTTGCTTCTTTTACAAAATTTACTTTTCATCATTTATTCAAATTTGCTTTTTAATTACACTTTTTTTTTGGCACATGTTCGTCTTTAACCACTGTCCGTTTTTCACAACTTTTTACTGACCATTTTTCTTTTCTTTTTTCGGTGTACACTTATCTATCAGGCTGCTAGAGAATTCCGGCGTTTTTGGAATTTTTTTTCAAATATTTTACATTTTAGGAGGGGGGATCAGTTTCCAATGTTAATTCAACGTAGACTGATCCCCCTCTTTTTGACCATCTCAATTTTTAAAAAAATCTTTTTCGGTGTACAATTACCTATCATGTCAGTAGAGAATTCCAGGGGTTTTGGAAAGAAATTTTTTAAAAACTGATTTTAAGACGGGGGATCAGTTTTCAATGTAAATTCAACGTGGACTGATCCCCCTCTTTTTAACCATCTTAAATTTTAAAAATTATTCTTCTGCTTACAATTACCTATCATGTCGCGAGAGAATTCCGGGGTTTTTGGAAAGAAATTTTAAAAAAAATGAGATTTTAAGACGTAAAAAGTTGTGAAAAACGAACTATGGTAAAAGACGAACAAGACTGATCCCCCGTCTTAAAATCTCAATTTTTTAAAATTTCTTTCCAAAAACCCCGGAATTCTCTCGCGACATGATAGGTAATTGTAAGCAGAAGAATAATTTTTAAAATTTGAGATGGTTAAAAAGAGGGGGACCAGTCCACGTTGAATTTACATTGAAAACTGATCCCCCGTCTCAAAAATCACAGTTTTTAAAAATTTCTTTCCAAAACCCCCGGAATTCTCTACTGACATGATAGGTAATTGTACACCGAAAAAGATTTTTTAAAAAATTGAGATGGTCAAAAAGAGGGGGATCAGTCTACGTTGAATTAACATTGGAAACTGATCCCCCCTCCTAAAATGTAAAATATTTGAAAAAAAATTCCAAAAACGCCAGAATTCTCTAGCAGCCTGATAGATAAGTGTACACCGAAAAAAAGAAAAGAAAAATGGTCAGTAAAAAGTTTTGAAAAACGGACAGTGGTTAAAGACGAACATGTGCCTTTTTTTAAAATTAAATTTACCCTTTGAAAACACATCCAGAAATTTCATAACAATTAAAACACACAAGCAAAAAAACTTGTGCTTTTAAACAAATCCAACCGGTGTGAGACGAACACTGTTCCCGACCGAAAAATCTTCCATCGCTTTCTCCATTAATTTAGTTGAAAAATCTAAAGGACAATCTCAGTGTAATGGAGGAAAATATTCAAAAATTTCTAGCCCTACACCCTAGGCTCTCCTCCGAAATAAAAATAAATTCTACTTTCTTAGGCGATTACATGATAAACAGACTGAAAAAAGAAAAACAGAAAACAATTTATTTGGGAATTTAATGTGTCGACTAGAAAGTTAACGTAAAACGAATACCCACTTCCAGGACACGAGGTGATAAGGATTTTTTTCTACCACCAACTTTTTCAAACAAGTAGAATCTTATTACTATTTGCTTCAATAATAGTATTTTTCGCCTATTTTACAAAATAAAATTAAATTAAAAAATCCCAACAAAAGTGAGATGCTTACAGCACCTGGTATTCCCAAGCGGTCACCCATCTAAGTACTGACCAGGCTCTACGTTGCTTAACTTCGGTGATCGGACGAGAACCGGTGTTTTCAGCGTGATATGGCCGTAAGCGAAAATTTAACCCCTTTTAACCTAGATCACTTTTAAAACACAATCTTTTCAAACGCATATGATTTCACAGTATCGTCTGAAAGAAACAAAAACAAAAACGCTCATCAATTTTAGAAATAACATCAGGGTGCTTATGCAGTTTACGGACCGGGCTATGTTTTTACATAGGAGTTTCAACCTATCTTTTTTGTGTTACATTGTTAGGTGAAACTACAAAATAAGTAATACGCCCCCCCCCCTCCCCACCCCTCTAAAGAATGCATTTCCAAATAATAACGTTATTATTTCAGCACGGTCCGTAAACTGCATAAGTACCAAGATGAGAAAGAGACTAAGGGCGATAACTCAGCGTTATAATTTTCGTGGTAAGGAACCATGTTTGGGACTTTCTTCCTAAGAAGACGAAATATAAAAGCTAAGAAAACATTAGTTACCATTTGGGGAATGTGTGTGTGTGTGTGTGTGTGAAATTGCTCCAATATTGAAAAGCTGATTGAAATTGTGAGAGGTAAAAATGAAATCCCCTTGACTGATTTGTATGAAATTTCACGTAAAGGCGGGAATATTGTTTTGTTATTTCACCGGCGGTCGGTATGATTTGGTTATTGATTTTCTTTTGGGTGTGAGATTGCGTTTTGCTAAGTTGACTAACGTTGGTACTGTAAGAATATTTTTAAATGGCGAGGCGAGGGTCGTTAGGTGAGAAAGTAATTCGGTTGGAAGAAAGATGAGTTTTAAAACACAATATCTAAGTTAAAAGGAGTAAATTCTTCGCTTACGGCCATATCACGCTGAAAACACCGGTTCTCGTCCGATCACCGAAGTTAAGCAACGTAGAGCCTGGTCAGTACTTAGATGGGTGACCGCTTGGGAATACCAGGTGCCGTAAGCATTTTTTTTTTTTTTTTTCTAATATATATAATTCATTTGAAAGCGGAAATATGATTCATTAAAAAAGTTTCTTACAAACAAACTATATATTTCAGCGTTTCCCCGCATCAGATCGTAAATCTATTTATTTATTTTACCTGAAACCCGTGTTTTACTAATACTTTGCTAAGATATAACCATTTGGAGAGTAATCACGAAACCCTCAAAAGTAGACTTTGTTTCAATTTAATAGGTAGATAATAGAAATGCTGGCCATTTTTAACGACAGAACGAAAAACAAATACTTGTTACGAAAGGCAAGATAAGTTACTCTTCTACTAACCTGTGTTTTAGCTTATTTTAACGCGTTTTCTTTTGTTTTGTTTTGTTGTTCAACACAAACCTGGTGGTGTCCACCTGTTGATTTAGAACGAAAAAAAATGGCTGAAAGTACACGGAGATTCGATAATCGGTGAAAAAACGAAAATTAAGCAAAATACTGATAGAACATGACATTTTCCAACGATCGGTGACATTGATTGGATGGCTTTCTAACACAATTTGTTTATTTTTCGATTTTTCACCGACTATCAGGGCTCATCAAGAGCCATTATGTTTTTCGTTGGAACTGAACAGGTGGAAAACAGCTTTATTTTGAAGAAAAAATCCGTTTAAAATAAGTTAGAACACAAAATAAACATATCCAGCTTATCTTGTCTCTCGTAACATTTATTTGTTGCCTATTCGTTGTTTTTTCACCCCCTTTTCCGTTCTGTTAGCTCCCGTTAAAAATAGCCGAAATGCTTTATCACTAATCATATTATTGTTATTTAAATAAATGAAAAAAAAAAAGAAAAAAAAAGAGATGCTTACAGCACCTGGTATTCCCAAGCGGTCACCCATCTAAGTACTGACCAGGCTCTACGTTGCTTAACTTCGGTGATCGGACGAGAACCGGTGTTTTCAGCGTGATATGGCCGTAAGCGGAGAAAGACAACATTTTTACCATTACACCATTACTTTGCTTCTTTTACAAAATTTACTTTTCATCATTTATTCAAATTTGCTTTTTAATTACACTTTTCTTTTTTTTTTTTATTAAATTTACCCTTTGAAAACACATCCAGAAATTTCATAACAATTAAAACACACAAGCAAAAAAACTTGTGCTTTTAAACAAATCCAACCGGTGTGAGACGAACACTGTTCCCGACCGAAAAATCTTCCATCGCTTTCTCCATTAATTTAGTTGAAAAATCTAAAGGACAATCTCAGTGTAATGGAGGAAAATATTCAAAAATTTCTAGCCCTACACCCTAGGCTCTCCTCCGAAATAAAAATAAATTCTACTTTCTTAGGCGATTACATGATAAACAGACTGAAAAAAGAAAAACAGAAAACAATTTATTTGGGAATTTAATGTGTCGACTAGAAAGTTAACGTAAAACGAATACCCACTTCCAGGACACGAGGTGATAAGATTTTTTTCTACCACCAACTTTTTCAAACAAGTAGAATCTTATTACTATTTGCTTCAATAATAGTATTTTTCGCCTATTTTACAAAATAAAATTAAATTAAAAAATCCCAACAAAAGTGAGATGCTTACAGCACCTGGTATTCCCAAGCGGTCACCCATCTAAGTACTGACCAGGCTCTACGTTGCTTAACTTCGGTGATCGGACGAGAACCGGTGTTTTCAGCGTGATATGGCCGTAAGCGAAAATTTAACCCCTTTTAACCTAGATCACTTTTAAAACACAATCTTTTCAAACGCATATGATTTCACAGTATCGTCTGAAAGAAACAAAAACAAAAACGCTCATCAATTTTAGAAATAACATCAGGGTGCTTATGCAGTTTACGGACCGGGCTATGTTTTTACATAGGAGTTTCAACCTATCTTTTTTGTGTTACATCGTTAGGTGAAACTACAAAATAAGTAATACGCCCCCCCCTCCCCACCCCTCTAAAGAATGCATTTCCAAATAATAACGTTATTATTTCAGCACGGTCCGTAAACTGCATAAGTACCAAGATGAGAAAGAGACTAAGGGCGATAACTCAGCGTTATAATTTTCGTGGTAAGGAACCATGTTTGGGACTTTCTTCCTAAGAAGACGAAATATAAAAGCTAAGAAAACATTAGTTACCATTTGGGGAATGTGTGTGTGTGTGTGTGTGTGAAATTGCTCCAATATTGAAAAGCTGATTGAAATTGTGAGAGGTAAAAATGAAATCCCCTTGACTGATTTGTATGAAATTTCACGTAAAGGCGGGAATATTGTTTTGTTATTTCACCGGCGGTCGGTATGATTTGGTTATTGATTTTCTTTTGGGTGTGAGATTGCGTTTTGCTAAGTTGACTAACGTTGGTACTGTAAGAATATTTTTAAATGGCGAGGCGAGGGTCGTTAGGTGAGAAAGTAATTCGGTTGGAAGAAAGATGAGTTTTAAAACACAATATCTAAGTTAAAAGGAGTAAATTCTTCGCTTACGGCCATATCACGCTGAAAACACCGGTTCTCGTCCGATCACCGAAGTTAAGCAACGTAGAGCCTGGTCAGTACTTAGATGGGTGACCGCTTGGGAATACCAGGTGCCGTAAGCATCTCTCTTCTTTTTTTTTCTTTCTAATATATATAATTCATTTGAAAGCGGAAATATGATTCATTAAAAAGGTTTCTTACAAACAAACTATATATTTCAGCGTTTCCCGCATCAGATCGTAAATCTATTTATTTATTTTACCTGAAACCCGTGTTTTACTAATACTTTGCTAAGATATAACCATTTGGAGAGTAATCACGAAACCCTCAAAAGTAGACTTTGTTTCAATTTAATAAGGATAGGTAGATAATAGAAATGCTGGCCATTTTTAACGACAGAACGAAAAACAAATACTTGTTACGAAAGGCAAGATAAGTTACTCTTCTACTAACCTGTGTTTTAGCTTATTTTAACGCGTTTTCTTTTGTTTTGTTGTTCAACACAAACCTGGTGGTGTCCACCTGTTGATTTAGAACGAAAAAAAATGGCTGAAAGTACACGGAGATTCGATAATCGGTGAAAAAACGAAAATTAAGCAAAATACTGATAGAACATGACATTTTCCAACGATCGGTGACATTGATTGGATGGCTTTCTAACACAATTTGTTTATTTTTCGATTTTTCACCGACTATCAGGGCTCATCAAGAGCCATTATGTTTTTCGTTGGAACTGAACAGGTGGAAAACAGCTTTATTTTGAAGAAAAAATCCGTTTAAAATAAGTTAGAACACAAAATAAACATATCCAGCTTATCTTGTCTCTCGTAACATTTATTTGTTGCCTATTCGTTGTTTTTTCACCCCCTTTTCCGTTCTGTTAGCTCCCGTTAAAAATAGCCGAAATGCTTTATCACTAATCATATTATTGTTATTTAAATAAATGAAAAAAAAAAAAGAAAAAAAAGAGATGCTTACAGCACCTGGTATTCCCAAGCGGTCACCCATCTAAGTACTGACCAGGCTCTACGTTGCTTAACTTCGGTGATCGGACGAGAACCGGTGTTTTCAGCGTGATATGGCCGTAAGCGGAGAAAGACAACATTTTTACCATTACACCATTACTTTGCTTCTTTTACAAAATTTACTTTTCATCATTTATTCAAATTTGCTTTTTAATTACACTTTTCTTTTTTTTTTTTATTAAATTTACCCTTTGAAAACACATCCAGAAATTTCATAACAATTAAAACACACAAGCAAAAAAACTTGTGCTTTTAAACAAATCCAACCGGTGTGAGACGAACACTGTTCCCGACCGAAAAATCTTCCATCGCTTTCTCCATTAATTTAGTTGAAAAATCTAAAGGACAATCTCACTGTAATGGAGGAAAATATTCAAACATTTCTAGCCCTACACCCTAGGCTCTCCTCCGAAATAAAAATAAATTCTACTTTCTTAGGCGATTACATGATAAACAGACTGAAAAAAGAAAAACAGAAAACAATTTATTTGGGAATTTAATGTGTCGACTAGAAAGTTAACTTAAAACGAATACCCACTTCCAGGACACGAGGTGATAAGGATTTTTTTCTACCACCAACTTTTTCAAACAAGTAGAATCTTATTACTATTTGCTTCAATAATAGTATTTTTCGCCTATTTTACAAAATAAAATTAAATTAAAAAATCCCAACAAAAGTGAGATGCTTACAGCACCTGGTATTCCCAAGCGGTCACCCATCTAAGTACTGACCAGGCTCTACGTTGCTTAACTTCGGTGATCGGACGAGAACCGGTGTTTTCAGCGTGATATGGCCGTAAGCGAAAATTTAACCCCTTTTAACCTAGATCACTTTTAAAACACAATCTTTTCAAACGCATATGATTTCACAGTATCGTCTGAAAGAAACAAAAACAAAAACGCTCATCAATTTTAGAAATAACATCAGGGTGCTTATGCAGTTTACGGACCGGGCTATGTTTTTACATAGGAGTTTCAACCTATCTTTTTTGTGTTACATTGTTAGGTGAAACTACAAAATAAGTAATACGCCCCCCCCCTCCCCACCCCTCTAAAGAATGCATTTCCAAATAATAACGTTATTATTTCAGCACGGTCTGTAAACTGCATAAGTACCAAGATGAGAAAGAGACTAAGGGCGATAACTCAGCGTTATAATTTTCGTGGTAAGGAACCATGTTTGGGACTTTCTTCCTAAGAAGACGAAATATAAAAGCTAAGAAAACATTAGTTACCATTTGGGGAATGTGTGTGTGTGTGTGTGTGTGAAATTGCTCCAATATTGAAAAGCTGATTGAAATTGTGAGAGGTAAAAATGAAATCCCCTTGACTGATTTGTATGAAATTTCACGTAAAGGCGGGAATATTGTTTTGTTATTTCACCGGCGGTCGGTATGATTTGGTTATTGATTTTCTTTTGGGTGTGAGATTGCGTTTTGCTAAGTTGACTAACGTTGGTACTGTAAGAATATTTTTAAATGGCGAGGCGAGGGTCGTTAGGTGAGAAAGTAATTCGGTTGGAAGAAAGATGAGTTTTAAAACACAATATCTAAGTTAAAAGGAGTAAATTCTTCGCTTACGGCCATATCACGCTGAAAACACCGGTTCTCGTCCGATCACCGAAGTTAAGCAACGTAGAGCCTGGTCAGTACTTAGATGGGTGACCGCTTGGGAATACCAGGTGCCGTAAGCATCTCTCTTTTTTTTTTTTTTTTTTCTAATATATTCATTTGAAAGCGGAAATATGATTCATTAAAAAAGTTTCTTACAAACAAACTATATATTTCAGCGTTTCCCGCATCAGATCGTAAATCTATTTATTTATTTTACCTGAAACCCGTGTTTTACTAATACTTTGCTAAGATATAACCATTTGGAGAGTAATCACGAAACCCTCAAAAGTAGACTTTGTTTCAATTTAATAGGTAGATAATAGAAATGCTGGCCATTTTTAACGACAGAACGAAAAACAAATACTTGTTACGAAAGGCAAGATAAGTTACTCTTCTACTAACCTGTGTTTTAGCTTATTTTAACGCGTTTTCTTTTGTTTTGTTTTGTTGTTCAACACAAACCTGGTGGTGTCCACCTGTTGATTTAGAACGAAAAAAAATGGCTGAAAGTACACGGAGATTCGATAATCGGTGAAAAAACGAAAATTAAGCAAAATACTGATAGAACATGACATTTTCCAACGATCGGTGACATTTATTGGATGGCTTTCTAACACAATTTGTTTATTTTTCGATTTTTCACCGACTATCAGGGCTCATCAAGAGCCATTATGTTTTTCGTTGGAACTGAACAGGTGGAAAACAGCTTTATTTTGAAGAAAAAATCCGTTTAAAATAAGTTAGAACACAAAATAAACATATCCAGCTTATCTTGTCTCTCGTAACATTTATTTGTTGCCTATTCGTTGTTTTTTCACCCCCTTTTCCGTTCTGTTAGCTCCCGTTAAAAATAGCCGAAATGCTTTATCACTAATCATATTATTGTTATTTAAATAAATGAAAAAAAAAAAAAGAAAAAAAATGAGATGCTTACAGCACCTGGTATTCCCAAGCGGTCACCCATCTAAGTACTGACCAGGCTCTACGTTGCTTAACTTCGGTGATCGGACGAGAACCGGTGTTTTCAGCGTGATATGGCCGTAAGCGGAGAAAGACAACATTTTTACCATTACACCATTACTTTGCTTCTTTTACAAAATTTACTTTTCATCATTTATTCAAATTTGCTTTTTAATTACACTTTTCTTTTTTTTTTATTAAATTTACCCTTTGAAAACACATCCAGAAATTTCATAACAATTAAAACACACAAGCAAAAAAACTTGTGCTTTTAAACAAATCCAACCGGTGTGAGACGAACACTGTTCCCGACCGAAAAATCTTCCATCGCTTTCTCCATTAATTTAGTTGAAAAATCTAAAGGGCAATCTCACTGTAATGGAGGAAAATATTCAAAAATTTCTAGCCCTACACCCTAGGCTCTCCTCCGAAATAAAAATAAATTCTACTTTCTTAGGCGATTACATGATAAACAGACTGAAAAAAGAAAAACAGAAAGCAATTTATTTGGGAATTTAATGTGTCGACTAGAAAGTTAACGTAAAACGAATACCCACTTCCAGGACACGAGGTGATAAGGATTTTTTTCTACCACCAACTTTTTCAAACAAGTAGAATCTTATTACTATTTGCTTCAATAATAGTATTTTTCGCCTATTTTACAAAATAAAATTAAATTAAAAAATCCCAACAAAAGTGAGATGCTTACAGCACCTGGTATTCCCAAGCGGTCACCCATCTAAGTACTGACCAGGCTCTACGTTGCTTAACTTCGGTGATCGGACGAGAACCGGTGTTTTCAGCGTGATATGGCCGTAAGCGAAAATTTAACCCCTTTTAACCTAGATCACTTTTAAAACACAATCTTTTCAAACGCATATGATTTCACAGTATCGTCTGAAAGAAACAAAAACAAAAACGCTCATCAATTTTAGAAATAACATCAGGGTGCTTATGCAGTTTACGGACCGGGCTATGTTTTTACATAGGAGTTTCAACCTATCTTTTTTGTGTTACATTGTTAGGTGAAACTACAAAATAAGTAATACGCCCCCCCCTCCCCACCCCTCTAAAGAATGCATTTCCAAATAATAACGTTATTATTTCAGCACGGTCCGTAAACTGCATAAGTACCAAGATGAGAAAGAGACTAAGGGCGATAACTCAGCGTTATAATTTTCGTGGTAAGGAACCATGTTTGGGACTTTCTTCCTAAGAAGACGAAATATAAAAGCTAAGAAAACATTAGTTACCATTTGGGGAATGTGTGTGTGTGTGTGTGTGTGAAATTGCTCCAATATTGAAAAGCTGATTGAAATTGTGAGAGGTAAAAATGAAATCCCCTTGACTGATTTGTATGAAATTTCACGTAAAGGCGGGAATATTGTTTTGTTATTTCACCGGCGGTCGGTATGATTTGGTTATTGATTTTCTTTTGGGTGTGAGATTGCGTTTTGCTAAGTTGACTAACGTTGGTACTGTAAGAATATTTTTAAATGGCGAGGCGAGGGTCGTTAGGTGAGAAAGTAATTCGGTTGGAAGAAAGATGAGTTTTAAAACACAATATCTAAGTTAAAAGGAGTAAATTCTTCGCTTACGGCCATATCACGCTGAAAACACCGGTTCTCGTCCGATCACCGAAGTTAAGCAACGTAGAGCCTGGTCAGTACTTAGATGGGTGACCGCTTGGGAATACCAGGTGCCGTAAGCATCTCTTTTTTTTTTTTTTTTTTTTTCTAATATATATAATTCATTTGAAAGCGGAAATATGATTCATTAAAAAAGTTTCTTACAAACAAACTATATATTTCAGCGTTTCCCGCATCAGATCGTAAATCTATTTATTTATTTTACCTGAAACCCGTGTTTTACTAATACTTTGCTAAGATATAACCATTTGGAGAGTAATCACGAAACCCTCAAAAGTAGACTTTGTTTCAATTTAATAGGTAGATAATAGAAATGCTGGCCATTTTTAACGACAGAACGAAAAACAAATACTTGTTACGAAAGGCAAGATAAGTTACTCTTCTACTAACCTGTGTTTTAGCTTATTTTAACGCGTTTTCTTTTGTTTTGTTTTGTTGTTCAACACAAACCTGGTGGTGTCCACCTGTTGATTTAGAACGAAAAAAAATGGCTGAAAGTACACGGAGATTCGATAATCGGTGAAAAAACGAAAATTAAGCAAAATACTGATAGAACATGACATTTTCCAACGATCGGTGACATTTATTGGATGGCTTTCTAACACAATTTGTTTATTTTTCGATTTTTCACCGACTATCAGGGCTCATCAAGAGCCATTATGTTTTTCGTTGGAACTGAACAGGTGGAAAACAGCTTTATTTTGAAGAAAAAATCCGTTTAAAATAAGTTAGAACACAAAATAAACATATCCAGCTTATCTTGTCTCTCGTAACATTTATTTGTTGCCTATTCGTTGTTTTTTCACCCCCTTTTCCGTTCTGTTAGCTCCCGTTAAAAATAGCCGAAATGCTTTATCACTAATCATATTATTGTTATTTAAATAAATGAAAAAAAAAAAAGAAAAAAAAAGAGATGCTTACAGCACCTGGTATTCCCAAGCGGTCACCCATCTAAGTACTGACCAGGCTCTACGTTGCTTAACTTCGGTGATCGGACGAGAACCGGTGTTTTCAGCGTGATATGGCCGTAAGCGGAGAAAGACAACATTTTTACCATTACACCATTACTTTGCTTCTTTTACAAAATTTACTTTTCATCATTTATTCAAATTTGCTTTTTAATTACACTTTTCTTTTTTTTTTATTAAATTTACCCTTTGAAAACACATCCAGAAATTTCATAACAATTAAAACACACAAGCAAAAAAACTTGTGCTTTTAAACAAATCCGACCGAAAAATCTTCCATCGCTTTCTCCATTAATTTAGTTGAAAAATCTAAAGGGCAATCTCACTGTAATGGAGGAAAATATTCAAACATTTCTAGCCCTACACCCTAGGCTCTCCTCCGAAATAAAAATAAATTCTACTTTCTTAGGCGATTACATGATAAACAGACTGAAAAAAGAAAAACAGAAAACAATTTATTTGGGAATTTAATGTGTCGACTAGAAAGTTAACGTAAAACGAATACCCACTTCCAGGACACGAGGTGATAAGATTTTTTTCTACCACCAACTTTTTCAAACAAGTAGAATCTTATTACTATTTGCTTCAATAATAGTATTTTTCGCCTATTTTACAAAATAAAATTAAATTAAAAAATCCCAACAAAAGTGAGATGCTTACAGCACCTGGTATTCCCAAGCGGTCACCCATCTAAGTACTGACCAGGCTCTACGTTGCTTAACTTCGGTGATCGGACGAGAACCGGTGTTTTCAGCGTGATATGGCCGTAAGCGAAAATTTAACCCCTTTTAACCTAGATCACTTTTAAAACACAATCTTTTCAAACGCATATGATTTCACAGTATCGTCTGAAAGAAACAAAAACAAAAACGCTCATCAATTTTAGAAATAACATCAGGGTGCTTATGCAGTTTACGGACCGGGCTATGTTTTTACATAGGAGTTTCAACCTATCTTTTTTGTGTTACATTGTTAGGTGAAACTACAAAATAAGTAATACGCCCCCCCTCCCCACCCCTCTAAAGAATGCATTTCCAAATAATAACGTTATTATTTCAGCACGGTCCGTAAACTGCATAAGTACCAAGATGAGAAAGAGACTAAGGGCGATAACTCAGCGTTATAATTTTCGTGGTAAGGAACCATGTTTGGGACTTTCTTCCTAAGAAGACGAAATATAAAAGCTAAGAAAACATTAGTTACCATTTGGGGAATGTGTGTGTGTGTGTGTGTGTGTGAAATTGCTCCAATATTGAAAAGCTGATTGAAATTGTGAGAGGTAAAAATGAAATCCCCTTGACTGATTTGTATGAAATTTCACGTAAAGGCGGGAATATTGTTTTGTTATTTCACCGGCGGTCGGTATGATTTGGTTATTGATTTTCTTTTGGGTGTGAGATTGCGTTTTGCTAAGTTGACTAACGTTGGTACTGTAAGAATATTTTTAAATGGCGAGGCGAGGGTCGTTAGGTGAGAAAGTAATTCGGTTGGAAGAAAGATGAGTTTTAAAACACAATATCTAAGTTAAAAGGAGTAAATTCTTCGCTTACGGCCATATCACGCTGAAAACACCGGTTCTCGTCCGATCACCGAAGTTAAGCAACGTAGAGCCTGGTCAGTACTTAGATGGGTGACCGCTTGGGAATACCAGGTGCCGTAAGCATCTCTCTTTTTTTTTTTTTTTTCTAATATATATAATTCATTTGAAAGCGGAAATATGATTCATTAAAAAGGTTTCTTACAAACAAACTATATATTTCAGCGTTTCCCGCATCAGATCGTAAATCTATTTATTTATTTTACCTGAAACCCGTGTTTTACTAATACTTTGCTAAGATATAACCATTTGGAGAGTAATCACGAAACCCTCAAAAGTAGACTTTGTTTCAATTTAATAGGTAGATAATAGAAATGCTGGCCATTTTTAACGACAGAACGAAAAACAAATACTTGTTACGAAAGGCAAGATAAGTTACTCTTCTACTAACCTGTGTTTTAGCTTATTTTAACGCGTTTTCTTTTGTTTTGTTTTGTTGTTCAACACAAACCTGGTGGTGTCCACCTGTTGATTTAGAACGAAAAAAAATGGCTGAAAGTACACGGAGATTCGATAATCGGTGAAAAAACGAAAATTAAGCAAAATACTGATAGAACATGACATTTTCCAACGATCGGTGACATTTATTGGATGGCTTTCTAACACAATTTGTTTATTTTTCGATTTTTCACCGACTATCAGGGCTCATCAAGAGCCATTATGTTTTTCGTTGGAACTGAACAGGTGGAAAACAGCTTTATTTTGAAGAAAAAATCCGTTTAAAATAAGTTAGAACACAAAATAAACATATCCAGCTTATCTTGTCTCTCGTAACATTTATTTGTTGCCTATTCGTTGTTTTTTCACCCCCTTTTCCGTTCTGTTAGCTCCCGTTAAAAATAGCCGAAATGCTTTATCACTAATCATATTATTGTTATTTAAATAAATGAAAAAAAAAAAAGAAAAAAAAAGATGCTTACAGCACCTGGTATTCCCAAGCGGTCACCCATCTAAGTACTGACCAGGCTCTACGTTGCTTAACTTCGGTGATCGGACGAGAACCGGTGTTTTCAGCGTGATATGGCCGTAAGCGGAGAAAGACAACATTTTTACCATTACACCATTACTTTGCTTCTTTTACAAAATTTACTTTTCATCATTTATTCAAATTTGCTTTTTAATTACACTTTTCTTTTTTTTTTATTAAATTTACCCTTTGAAAACACATCCAGAAATTTCATAACAATTAAAACACACAAGCAAAAAAACTTGTGCTTTTAAACAAATCCGACCGAAAAATCTTCCATCGCTTTCTCCATTAATTTAGTTGAAAAATCTAAAGGGCAATCTCACTGTAATGGAGGAAAATATTCAAACATTTCTAGCCCTACACCCTAGGCTCTCCTCCGAAATAAAAATAAATTCTACTTTCTTAGGCGATTACATGATAAACAGACTGAAAAAAGAAAAACAGAAAACAATTTATTTGGGAATTTAATGTGTCGACTAGAAAGTTAACGTAAAACGAATACCCACTTCCAGGACACGAGGTGATAAGATTTTTTTCTACCACCAACTTTTTCAAACAAGTAGAATCTTATTACTATTTGCTTCAATAATAGTATTTTTCGCCTATTTTACAAAATAAAATTAAATTAAAAAATCCCAACAAAAGTGAGATGCTTACAGCACCTGGTATTCCCAAGCGGTCACCCATCTAAGTACTGACCAGGCTCTACGTTGCTTAACTTCGGTGATCGGACGAGAACCGGTGTTTTCAGCGTGATATGGCCGTAAGCGAAAATTTAACCCCTTTTAACCTAGATCACTTTTAAAACACAATCTTTTCAAACGCATATGATTTCACAGTATCGTCTGAAAGAAACAAAAACAAAAACGCTCATCAATTTTAGAAATAACATCAGGGTGCTTATGCAGTTTACGGACCGGGCTATGTTTTTACATAGGAGTTTCAACCTATCTTTTTTGTGTTACATTGTTAGGTGAAACTACAAAATAAGTAATACGCCCCCCCTCCCCACCCCTCTAAAGAATGCATTTCCAAATAATAACGTTATTATTTCAGCACGGTCCGTAAACTGCATAAGTACCAAGATGAGAAAGAGACTAAGGGCGATAACTCAGCGTTATAATTTTCGTGGTAAGGAACCATGTTTGGGACTTTCTTCCTAAGAAGACGAAATATAAAAGCTAAGAAAACATTAGTTACCATTTGGGGAATGTGTGTGTGTGTGTGTGTGTGTGAAATTGCTCCAATATTGAAAAGCTGATTGAAATTGTGAGAGGTAAAAATGAAATCCCCTTGACTGATTTGTATGAAATTTCACGTAAAGGCGGGAATATTGTTTTGTTATTTCACCGGCGGTCGGTATGATTTGGTTATTGATTTTCTTTTGGGTGTGAGATTGCGTTTTGCTAAGTTGACTAACGTTGGTACTGTAAGAATATTTTTAAATGGCGAGGCGAGGGTCGTTAGGTGAGAAAGTAATTCGGTTGGAAGAAAGATGAGTTTTAAAACACAATATCTAAGTTAAAAGGAGTAAATTCTTCGCTTACGGCCATATCACGCTGAAAACACCGGTTCTCGTCCGATCACCGAAGTTAAGCAACGTAGAGCCTGGTCAGTACTTAGATGGGTGACCGCTTGGGAATACCAGGTGCCGTAAGCATCTCTCTTTTTTTTTTTTCTTTCTAATATATATAATTCATTTGAAAGCGGAAATATGATTCATTAAAAAGGTTTCTTACAAACAAACTATATATTTCAGCGTTTCCCGCATCAGATCGTAAATCTATTTATTTATTTTACCTGAAACCCGTGTTTTACTAATACTTTGCTAAGATATAACCATTTGGAGAGTAATCACGAAACCCTCAAAAGTAGACTTTGTTTCAATTTAATAAGGATAGGTAGATAATAGAAATGCTGGCCATTTTTAACGACAGAACGAAAAACAAATACTTGTTACGAAAGGCAAGATAAGTTACTCTTCTACTAACCTGTGTTTTAGCTTATTTTAACGCGTTTTCTTTTGTTTTGTTTTGTTGTTCAACACAAACCTGGTGGTGTCCACCTGTTGATTTAGAACGAAAAAAAATGACTGAAAGTACACGGAGATTCGATAATCGGTGAAAAAACGAAAATTAAGCAAAATACTGATAGAACATGACATTTTCCAACGATCGGTGACATTTATTGGATGGCTTTCTAACACAATTTGTTTATTTTTCGATTTTTCACCGACTATCAGGGATCATCAAGAGCCATTATGTTTTTCGTTGGAACTGAACAGGTGGAAAACAGCTTTATTTTGAAGAAAAAATCCGTTTAAAATAAGTTAGAACACAAAATAAACATATCCAGCTTATCTTGTCTCTCGTAACATTTATTTGTTGCCTATTCGTTGTTTTTTCACCCCCTTTTCCGTTCTGTTAGCTCCCGTTAAAAATAGCCGAAATGCTTTATCACTAATCATATTATTGTTATTTAAATAAATGAAAAAAAAAAAAAGAAAAAAAAAGAGATGCTTACAGCACCTGGTATTCCCAAGCGGTCACCCATCTAAGTACTGACCAGGCTCTACGTTGCTTAACTTCGGTGATCGGACGAGAACCGGTGTTTTCAGCGTGATATGGCCGTAAGCGGAGAAAGACAACATTTTTACCATTACACCATTACTTTGCTTCTTTTACAAAATTTACTTTTCATCATTTATTCAAATTTGCTTTTTAATTACACTTTTCTTTTTTTTTTATTAAATTTACCCTTTGAAAACACATCCAGAAATTTCATAACAATTAAAACACACAAGCAAAAAAACTTGTGCTTTTAAACAAATCCAACCGGTATGAGACGAACACTGTTCCCGACCGAAAAATCTTCCATCGCTTTCTCCATTAATTTAGTTGAAAAATCTAAAGGGCAATCTCACTGTAATGGAGGAAAATATTCAAACATTTCTAGCCCTACACCCTAGGCTCTCCTCCGAAATAAAAATAAATTCTACTTTCTTAGGCGATTACATGATAAACAGACTGAAAAAAGAAAAACAGAAAACAATTTATTTGGGAATTTAATGTGTCGACTAGAAAGTTAACGTAAAACGAATACCCACTTCCAGGACACGAGGTGATAAGATTTTTTTCTACCACCAACTTTTTCAAACAAGTAGAATCTTATTACTATTTGCTTCAATAATAGTATTTTTCGCCTATTTTACAAAATAAAATTAAATAAAAAAATCCCAACAAAAGTGAGATGCTTACAGCACCTGGTATTCCCAAGCGGTCACCCATCTAAGTACTGACCAGGCTCTACGTTGCTTAACTTCGGTGATCGGACGAGAACCGGTGTTTTCAGCGTGATATGGCCGTAAGCGAAAATTTAACCCCTTTTAACCTAGATCACTTTTAAAACACAATCTTTTCAAACGCATATGATTTCACAGTATCGTCTGAAAGAAACAAAAACAAAAACGCTCATCAATTTTAGAAATAACATCAGGGTGCTTATGCAGTTTACGGACCGGGCTATGTTTTTACATAGGAGTTTCAACCTATCTTTTTTGTGTTACATTGTTAGGTGAAACTACAAAATAAGTAATACGCCCCCCCTCCCCACCCCTCTAAAGAATGCATTTCCAAATAATAACGTTATTATTTCAGCACGGTCCGTAAACTGCATAAGTACCAAGATGAGAAAGAGACTAAGGGCGATAACTCAGCGTTATAATTTTCGTGGTAAGGAACCATGTTTGGGACTTTCTTCCTAAGAAGACGAAATATAAAAGCTAAGAAAACATTAGTTACCATTTGGGGAATGTGTGTGTGTGTGTGTGTGTGTGAAATTGCTCCAATATTGAAAAGCTGATTGAAATTGTGAGAGGTAAAAATGAAATCCCCTTGACTGATTTGTATGAAATTTCACGTAAAGGCGGGAATATTGTTTTGTTATTTCACCGGCGGTCGGTATGATTTGGTTATTGATTTTCTTTTGGGTGTGAGATTGCGTTTTGCTAAGTTGACTAACGTTGGTACTGTAAGAATATTTTTAAATGGCGAGGCGAGGGTCGTTAGGTGAGAAAGTAATTCGGTTGGAAGAAAGATGAGTTTTAAAACACAATATCTAAGTTAAAAGGAGTAAATTCTTCGCTTACGGCCATATCACGCTGAAAACACCGGTTCTCGTCCGATCACCGAAGTTAAGCAACGTAGAGCCTGGTCAGTACTTAGATGGGTGACCGCTTGGGAATACCAGGTGCCGTAAGCATCTCTCTTTTTTTTTTTTCTTTCTAATATATATAATTCATTTGAAAGCGGAAATATGATTCATTAAAAAGGTTTCTTACAAACAAACTATATATTTCAGCGTTTCCCGCATCAGATCGTAAATCTATTTATTTATTTTACCTGAAACCCGTGTTTTACTAATACTTTGCTAAGATATAACCATTTGGAGAGTAATCACGAAACCCTCAAAAGTAGACTTTGTTTCAATTTAATAAGGATAGGTAGATAATAGAAATGCTGGCCATTTTTAACGACAGAACGAAAAACAAATACTTGTTACGAAAGGCAAGATAAGTTACTCTTCTACTAACCTGTGTTTTAGCTTATTTTAACGCGTTTTCTTTTGTTTTGTTTTGTTGTTCAACACAAACCTGGTGGTGTCCACCTGTTGATTTAGAACGAAAAAAAATGGCTGAAAGTACACGGAGATTCGATAATCGGTGAAAAAACGAAAATTAAGCAAAATACTGATAGAACATGACATTTTCCAACGATCGGTGACATTTATTGGATGGCTTTCTAACACAATTTGTTTATTTTTCGATTTTTCACCGACTATCAGGGCTCATCAAGAGCCATTATGTTTTTCGTTGGAACTGAACAGGTGGAAAACAGCTTTATTTTGAAGAAAAAATCCGTTTAAAATAAGTTAGAACACAAAATAAACATATCCAGCTTATCTTGTCTCTCGTAACATTTATTTGTTGCCTATTCGTTGTTTTTTCACCCCCTTTTCCGTTCTGTTAGCTCCCGTTAAAAATAGCCGAAATGCTTTATCACTAATCATATTATTGTTATTTAAATAAATGAAAAAAAAAAAAAGAAAAAAAAAGAGATGCTTACAGCACCTGGTATTCCCAAGCGGTCACCCATCTAAGTACTGACCAGGCTCTACGTTGCTTAACTTCGGTGATCGGACGAGAACCGGTGTTTTCAGCGTGATATGGCCGTAAGCGGAGAAAGACAACATTTTTACCATTACACCATTACTTTGCTTCTTTTACAAAATTTACTTTTCATCATTTATTCAAATTTGCTTTTTAATTACACTTTTCTTTTTTTTTTATTAAATTTACCCTTTGAAAACACATCCAGAAATTTCATAACAATTAAAACACACAAGCAAAAAAACTTGTGCTTTTAAACAAATCCAACCGGTATGAGACGAACACTGTTCCCGACCGAAAAATCTTCCATCGCTTTCTCCATTAATTTAGTTGAAAAATCTAAAGGGCAATCTCACTGTAATGGAGGAAAATATTCAAACATTTCTAGCCCTACACCCTAGGCTCTCCTCCGAAATAAAAATAAATTCTACTTTCTTAGGCGATTACATGATAAACAGACTGAAAAAAGAAAAACAGAAAACAATTTATTTGGGAATTTAATGTGTCGACTAGAAAGTTAACGTAAAACGAATACCCACTTCCAGGACACGAGGTGATAAGATTTTTTTCTACCACCAACTTTTTCAAACAAGTAGAATCTTATTACTATTTGCTTCAATAATAGTATTTTTCGCCTATTTTACAAAATAAAATTAAATTAAAAAATCCCAACAAAAGTGAGATGCTTACAGCACCTGGTATTCCCAAGCGGTCACCCATCTAAGTACTGACCAGGCTCTACGTTGCTTAACTTCGGTGATCGGACGAGAACCGGTGTTTTCAGCGTGATATGGCCGTAAGCGAAAATTTAACCCCTTTTAACCTAGATCACTTTTAAAACACAATCTTTTCAAACGCATATGATTTCACAGTATCGTCTGAAAGAAACAAAAACAAAAACGCTCATCAATTTTAGAAATAACATCAGGGTGCTTATGCAGTTTACGGACCGGGCTATGTTTTTACATAGGAGTTTCAACCTATCTTTTTTGTGTTACATTGTTAGGTGAAACTACAAAATAAGTAATACGCCCCCCCCCCTCCCCACCCCTCTAAAGAATGCATTTCCAAATAATAACGTTATTATTTCAGCACGGTCCGTAAACTGCATAAGTACCAAGATGAGAAAGAGACTAAGGGCGATAACTCAGCGTTATAATTTTCGTGGTAAGGAACCATGTTTGGGACTTTCTTCCTAAGAAGACGAAATATAAAAGCTAAGAAAACATTAGTTACCATTTGGGGAATGTGTGTGTGTGTGTGTGTGTGTGTGAAATTGCTCCAATATTGAAAAGCTGATTGAAATTGTGAGAGGTAAAAATGAAATCCCCTTGACTGATTTGTATGAAATTTCACGTAAAGGCGGGAATATTGTTTTGTTATTTCACCGGCGGTCGGTATGATTTGGTTATTGATTTTCTTTTGGGTGTGAGATTGCGTTTTGCTAAGTTGACTTACGTTGGTACTGTAAGAATATTTTTAAATGGCGAGGCGAGGGTCGTTAGGTGAGAAAGTAATTCGGTTGGAAGAAAGATGAGTTTTAAAACACAATATCTAAGTTAAAAGGAGTAAATTCTTCGCTTACGGCCATATCACGCTGAAAACACCGGTTCTCGTCCGATCACCGAAGTTAAGCAACGTAGAGCCTGGTCAGTACTTAGATGGGTGACCGCTTGGGAATACCAGGTGCCGTAAGCATCTCTTTTTTTTTTTTTTTTTTTTTCTAATATATATAATTCATTTGAAAGCGGAAATATGATTCATTAAAAAGGTTTCTTACAAACAAACTATATATTTCAGCGTTTCCCGCATCAGATCGTAAATCTATTTATTTATTTTACCTGAAACCCGTGTTTTACTAATACTTTGCTAAGATATAACCATTTGGAGAGTAATCACGAAACCCTCAAAAGTAGACTTTGTTTCAATTTAATAAGGATAGGTAGATAATAGAAATGCTGGCCATTTTTAACGACAGAACGAAAAACAAATACTTGTTACGAAAGGCAAGATAAGTTACTCTTCTACTAACCTGTGTTTTAGCTTATTTTAACGCGTTTTCTTTTGTTTTGTTTTGTTGTTCAACACAAACCTGGTGGTGTCCACCTGTTGATTTAGAACGAAAAAAAATGGCTGAAAGTACACGGAGATTCGATAATCGGTGAAAAAACGAAAATTAAGCAAAATACTGATAGAACATGACATTTTCCAACGATCGGTGACATTTATTGGATGGCTTTCTAACACAATTTGTTTATTTTTCGATTTTTCACCGACTATCAGGGCTCATCAAGAGCCATTATGTTTTTCGTTGGAACTGAACAGGTGGAAAACAGCTTTATTTTGAAGAAAAAATCCGTTTAAAATAAGTTAGAACACAAAATAAACATATCCAGCTTATCTTGTCTCTCGTAACATTTATTTGTTGCCTATTCGTTGTTTTTTCACCCCCTTTTCCGTTCTGTTAGCTCCCGTTAAAAATAGCCGAAATGCTTTATCACTAATCATATTATTGTTATTTAAATAAATGAAAAAAAAAAAAAGAAAAAAAAAGAGATGCTTACAGCACCTGGTATTCCCAAGCGGTCACCCATCTAAGTACTGACCAGGCTCTACGTTGCTTAACTTCGGTGATCGGACGAGAACCGGTGTTTTCAGCGTGATATGGCCGTAAGCGGAGAAAGACAACATTTTTACCATTACACCATTACTTTGCTTCTTTTACAAAATTTACTTTTCATCATTTATTCAAATTTGCTTTTTAATTACACTTTTCTTTTTTTTTTATTAAATTTACCCTTTGAAAACACATCCAGAAATTTCATAACAATTAAAACACACAAGCAAAAAAACTTGTGCTTTTAAACAAATCCAACCGGTGTGAGACGAACACTGTTCCCGACCGAAAAATCTTCCATCGCTTTCTCCATTAATTTAGTTGAAAAATCTAAAGGGCAATCTCACTGTAATGGAGGAAAATATTCAAAAATTTCTAGCCCTACACCCTAGGCTCTCCTCCGAAATAAAAATAAATTCTACTTTCTTAGGCGATTACATGATAAACAGACTGAAAAAAGAAAAACAGAAAGCAATTTATTTGGGAATTTAATGTGTCGACTAGAAAGTTAACGTAAAACGAATACCCACTTCCAGGACACGAGGTGATAAGGATTTTTTTCTACCACCAACTTTTTCAAACAAGTAGAATCTTATTACTATTTGCTTCAATAATAGTATTTTTCGCCTATTTTACAAAATAAAATTAAATTAAAAAATCCCAACAAAAGTGAGATGCTTACAGCACCTGGTATTCCCAAGCGGTCACCCATCTAAATACTGACCAGGCTCTACGTTGCTTAACTTCGGTGATCGGACGAGAACCGGTGTTTTCAGCGTGATATGGCCGTAAGCGAAAATTTAACCCCTTTTAACCTAGATCACTTTTAAAACACAATCTTTTCAAACGCATATGATTTCACAGTATCGTCTGAAAGAAACAAAAACAAAAACGCTCATCAATTTTAGAAATAACATCAGGGTGCTTATGCAGTTTACGGACCGGGCTATGTTTTTACATAGGAGTTTCAACCTATCTTTTTTGTGTTACATTGTTAGGTGAAACTACAAAATAAGTAATACGCCCCCCCCTCCCCACCCCTCTAAAGAATGCATTTCCAAATAATAACGTTATTATTTCAGCACGGTCCGTAAACTGCATAAGTACCAAGATGAGAAAGAGACTAAGGGCGATAACTCAGCGTTATAATTTTCGTGGTAAGGAACCATGTTTGGGACTTTCTTCCTAAGAAGACGAAATATAAAAGCTAAGAAAACATTAGTTACCATTTGGGGAATGTGTGTGTGTGTGTGTGTGTGAAATTGCTCCAATATTGAAAAGCTGATTGAAATTGTGAGAGGTAAAAATGAAATCCCCTTGACTGATTTGTATGAAATTTCACGTAAAGGCGGGAATATTGTTTTGTTATTTCACCGGCGGTCGGTATGATTTGGTTATTGATTTTCTTTTGGGTGTGAGATTGCGTTTTGCTAAGTTGACTAACGTTGGTACTGTAAGAATATTTTTAAATGGCGAGGCGAGGGTCGTTAGGTGAGAAAGTAATTCGGTTGGAAGAAAGATGAGTTTTAAAACACAATATCTAAGTTAAAAGGAGTAAATTCTTCGCTTACGGCCATATCACGCTGAAAACACCGGTTCTCGTCCGATCACCGAAGTTAAGCAACGTAGAGCCTGGTCAGTACTTAGATGGGTGACCGCTTGGGAATACCAGGTGCCGTAAGCATCTCTCTTTTTTTTTTTTCTTTCTAATATATATAATTCATTTGAAAGCGGAAATATGATTCATTAAAAAGGTTTCTTACAAACAAACTATATATTTCAGCGTTTCCCGCATCAGATCGTAAATCTATTTATTTATTTTACCTGAAACCCGTGTTTTACTAATACTTTGCTAAGATATAACCATTTGGAGAGTAATCACGAAACCCTCAAAAGTAGACTTTGTTTCAATTTAATAAGGATAGGTAGATAATAGAAATGCTGGCCATTTTTAACGACAGAACGAAAAACAAATACTTGTTACGAAAGGCAAGATAAGTTACTCTTCTACTAACCTGTGTTTTAGCTTATTTTAACGCGTTTTCTTTTGTTTTGTTTTGTTGTTCAACACAAACCTGGTGGTGTCCACCTGTTGATTTAGAACGAAAAAAAATGGCTGAAAGTACACGGAGATTCGATAATCGGTGAAAAAACGAAAATTAAGCAAAATACTGATAGAACATGACATTTTCCAACGATCGGTGACATTTATTGGATGGCTTTCTAACACAATTTGTTTATTTTTCGATTTTTCACCGACTATCAGGGCTCATCAAGAGCCATTATGTTTTTCGTTGGAACTGAACAGGTGGAAAACAGCTTTATTTTGAAGAAAAAATCCGTTTAAAATAAGTTAGAACACAAAATAAACATATCCAGCTTATCTTGTCTCTCGTAACATTTATTTGTTGCCTATTCGTTGTTTTTTCACCCCCTTTTCCGTTCTGTTAGCTCCCGTTAAAAATAGCCGAAATGCTTTATCACTAATCATATTATTGTTATTTAAATAAATGAAAAAAAAAAAAGAAAAAAAAAGAGATGCTTACAGCACCTGGTATTCCCAAGCGGTCACCCATCTAAGTACTGACCAGGCTCTACGTTGCTTAACTTCGGTGATCGGACGAGAACCGGTGTTTTCAGCGTGATATGGCCGTAAGCGGAGAAAGACAACATTTTTACCATTACACCATTACTTTGCTTCTTTTACAAAATTTACTTTTCATCATTTATTCAAATTTGCTTTTTAATTACACTTTTCTTTTTTTTTATTAAATTTACCCTTTGAAAACACATCCAGAAATTTCATAACAATTAAAACACACAAGCAAAAAAACTTGTGCTTTTAAACAAATCCGACCGAAAAATCTTCCATCGCTTTCTCCATTAATTTAGTTGAAAAATCTAAAGGGCAATCTCACTGTAATGGAGGAAAATATTCAAAAATTTCTAGCCCTACACCCTAGGCTCTCCTCCGAAATAAAAATAAATTCTACTTTCTTAGGCGATTACATGATAAACAGACTGAAAAAAGAAAAACAGAAAGCAATTTATTTGGGAATTTAATGTGTCGACTAGAAAGTTAACGTAAAACGAATACCCACTTCCAGGACACGAGGTGATAAGGATTTTTTTCTACCACCAACTTTTTCAAACAAGTAGAATCTTATTACTATTTGCTTCAATAATAGTATTTTTCGCCTATTTTACAAAATAAAATTAAATTAAAAAATCCCAACAAAAGTGAGATGCTTACAGCACCTGGTATTCCCAAGCGGTCACCCATCTAAGTACTGACCAGGCTCTACGTTGCTTAACTTCGGTGATCGGACGAGAACCGGTGTTTTCAGCGTGATATGGCCGTAAGCGAAAATTTAACCCCTTTTAACCTAGATCACTTTTAAAACACAATCTTTTCAAACGCATATGATTTCACAGTATCGTCTGAAAGAAACAAAAACAAAAACGCTCATCAATTTTAGAAATAACATCAGGGTGCTTATGCAGTTTACGGACCGGGCTATGTTTTTACATAGGAGTTTCAACCTATCTTTTTTGTGTTACATTGTTAGGTGAAACTACAAAATAAGTAATACGCCCCCCCCTCCCCACCCCTCTAAAGAATGCATTTCCAAATAATAACGTTATTATTTCAGCACGGTCCGTAAACTGCATAAGTACCAAGATGAGAAAGAGACTAAGGGCGATAACTCAGCGTTATAATTTTCGTGGTAAGGAACCATGTTTGGGACTTTCTTCCTAAGAAGACGAAATATAAAAGCTAAGAAAACATTAGTTACCATTTGGGGAATGTGTGTGTGTGTGTGTGTGTGAAATTGCTCCAATATTGAAAAGCTGATTGAAATTGTGAGAGGTAAAAATGAAATCCCCTTGACTGATTTGTATGAAATTTCACGTAAAGGCGGGAATATTGTTTTGTTATTTCACCGGCGGTCGGTATGATTTGGTTATTGATTTTCTTTTGGGTGTGAGATTGCGTTTTGCTAAGTTGACTAACGTTGGTACTGTAAGAATATTTTTAAATGGCGAGGCGAGGGTCGTTAGGTGAGAAAGTAATTCGGTTGGAAGAAAGATGAGTTTTAAAACACAATATCTAAGTTAAAAGGAGTAAATTCTTCGCTTACGGCCATATCACGCTGAAAACACCGGTTCTCGTCCGATCACCGAAGTTAAGCAACGTAGAGCCTGGTCAGTACTTAGATGGGTGACCGCTTGGGAATACCAGGTGCCGTAAGCATCTCTTTTTTTTTTTCTAATATATATAATTCATTTGAAAGCGGAAATATGATTCATTAAAAAAGTTTCTTACAAACAAACTATATATTTCAGCGTTTCCCGCATCAGATCGTAAATCTATTTATTTATTTTACCTGAAACCCGTGTTTTACTAATACTTTGCTAAGATATAACCATTTGGAGAGTAATCACGAAACCCTCAAAAGTAGACTTTGTTTCAATTTAATAGGTAGATAATAGAAATGCTGGCCATTTTTAACGACAGAACGAAAAACAAATACTTGTTACGAAAGGCAAGATAAGTTACTCTTCTACTAACCTGTGTTTTAGCTTATTTTAACGCGTTTTCTTTTGTTTTGTTTTGTTGTTCAACACAAACCTGGTGGTGTCCACCTGTTGATTTAGAACGAAAAAAAATGGCTGAAAGTACACGGAGATTCGATAATCGGTGAAAAAACGAAAATTAAGCAAAATACTGATAGAACATGACATTTTCCAACGATCGGTGACATTTATTGGATGGCTTTCTAACACAATTTGTTTATTTTTCGATTTTTCACCGACTATCAGGGCTCATCAAGAGCCATTATGTTTTTCGTTGGAACTGAACAGGTGGAAAACAGCTTTATTTTGAAGAAAAAATCCGTTTAAAATAAGTTAGAACACAAAATAAACATATCCAGCTTATCTTGTCTCTCGTAACATTTATTTGTTGCCTATTCGTTGTTTTTTCACCCCCTTTTCCGTTCTGTTAGCTCCCGTTAAAAATAGCCGAAATGCTTTATCACTAATCATATTATTGTTATTTAAATAAATGAAAAAAAAAAAAGAAAAAAAAAGAGATGCTTACAGCACCTGGTATTCCCAAGCGGTCACCCATCTAAGTACTGACCAGGCTCTACGTTGCTTAACTTCGGTGATCGGACGAGAACCGGTGTTTTCAGCGTGATATGGCCGTAAGCGGAGAAAGACAACATTTTTACCATTACACCATTACTTTGCTTCTTTTACAAAATTTACTTTTCATCATTTATTCAAATTTGCTTTTTAATTACACTTTTCTTTTTTTTTAATTAAATTTACCCTTTGAAAACACATCCAGAAATTTCATAACAATTAAAACACACAAGCAAAAAAACTTGTGCTTTTAAACAAATCCAACCGGTGTGAGACGAACACTGTTCCCGACCGAAAAATCTTCCATCGCTTTCTCCATTAATTTAGTTGAAAAATCTAAAGGGCAATCTCACTGTAATGGAGGAAAATATTCAAAAATTTCTAGCCCTACACCCTAGGCTCTCCTCCGAAATAAAAATAAATTCTACTTTCTTAGGCGATTACATGATAAACAGACTGAAAAAAGAAAAACAGAAAGCAATTTATTTGGGAATTTAATGTGTCGACTAGAAAGTTAACGTAAAACGAATACCCACTTCCAGGACACGAGGTGATAAGGATTTTTTTCTACCACCAACTTTTTCAAACAAGTAGAATCTTATTACTATTTGCTTCAATAATAGTATTTTTCGCCTATTTTACAAAATAAAATTAAATTAAAAAATCCCAACAAAAGTGAGATGCTTACAGCACCTGGTATTCCCAAGCGGTCACCCATCTAAGTACTGACCAGGCTCTACGTTGCTTAACTTCGGTGATCGGACGAGAACCGGTGTTTTCAGCGTGATATGGCCGTAAGCGAAAATTTAACCCCTTTTAACCTAGATCACTTTTAAAACACAATCTTTTCAAACGCATATGATTTCACAGTATCGTCTGAAAGAAACAAAAACAAAAACGCTCATCAATTTTAGAAATAACATCAGGGTGCTTATGCAGTTTACGGACCGGGCTATGTTTTTACATAGGAGTTTCAACCTATCTTTTTTGTGTTACATTGTTAGGTGAAACTACAAAATAAGTAATACGCCCCCCCCCTCCCCACCCCTCTAAAGAATGCATTTCCAAATAATAACGTTATTATTTCAGCACGGTCCGTAAACTGCATAAGTACCAAGATGAGAAAGAGACTAAGGGCGATAACTCAGCGTTATAATTTTCGTGGTAAGGAACCATGTTTGGGACTTTCTTCCTAAGAAGACGAAATATAAAAGCTAAGAAAACATTAGTTACCATTTGGGGAATGTGTGTGTGTGTGTGTGTGTGAAATTGCTCCAATATTGAAAAGCTGATTGAAATTGTGAGAGGTAAAAATGAAATCCCCTTGACTGATTTGTATGAAATTTCACGTAAAGGCGGGAATATTGTTTTGTTATTTCACCGGCGGTCGGTATGATTTGGTTATTGATTTTCTTTTGGGTGTGAGATTGCGTTTTGCTAAGTTGACTAACGTTGGTACTGTAAGAATATTTTTAAATGGCGAGGCGAGGGTCGTTAGGTGAGAAAGTAATTCGGTTGGAAGAAAGATGAGTTTTAAAACACAATATCTAAGTTAAAAGGAGTAAATTCTTCGCTTACGGCCATATCACGCTGAAAACACCGGTTCTCGTCCGATCACCGAAGTTAAGCAACGTAGAGCCTGGTCAGTACTTAGATGGGTGACCGCTTGGGAATACCAGGTGCCGTAAGCATCTCTTTTTTTTTTTTTTTTTTTTCTAATATATATAATTCATTTGAAAGCGGAAATATGATTCATTAAAAAAGTTTCTTACAAACAAACTATATTTCAGCGTTTCCCGCATCAGATCGTAAATCTATTTATTTATTTTACCTGAAACCCGTGTTTTACTAATACTTTGCTAAGATATAACCATTTGGAGAGTAATCACGAAACCCTCAAAAGTAGACTTTGTTTCAATTTAATAAGGATAGGTAGATAATAGAAATGCTGGCCATTTTTAACGACAGAACGAAAAACAAATACTTGTTACGAAAGGCAAGATAAGTTACTCTTCTACTAACCTGTGTTTTAGCTTATTTTAACGCGTTTTCTTTTGTTTTGTTTTGTTGTTCAACACAAACCTGGTGGTGTCCACCTGTTGATTTAGAACGAAAAAAAATGGCTGAAAGTACACGGAGATTCGATAATCGGTGAAAAAACGAAAATTAAGCAAAATACTGATAGAACATGACATTTTCCAACGATCGGTGACATTTATTGGATGGCTTTCTAACACAATTTGTTTATTTTTCGATTTTTCACCGACTATCAGGGCTCATCAAGAGCCATTATGTTTTTCGTTGGAACTGAACAGGTGGAAAACAGCTTTATTTTGAAGAAAAAATCCGTTTAAAATAAGTTAGAACACAAAATAAACATATCCAGCTTATCTTGTCTCTCGTAACATTTATTTGTTGCCTATTCGTTGTTTTTTCACCCCCTTTTCCGTTCTGTTAGCTCCCGTTAAAAATAGCCGAAATGCTTTATCACTAATCATATTATTGTTATTTAAATAAATGAAAAAAAAAAAAGAAAAAAAAAGAGATGCTTACAGCACCTGGTATTCCCAAGCGGTCACCCATCTAAGTACTGACCAGGCTCTACGTTGCTTAACTTCGGTGATCGGACGAGAACCGGTGTTTTCAGCGTGATATGGCCGTAAGCGGAGAAAGACAACATTTTTACCATTACACCATTACTTTGCTTCTTTTACAAAATTTACTTTTCATCATTTATTCAAATTTGCTTTTTAATTACACTTTTCTTTTTTTTTATTAAATTTACCCTTTGAAAACACATCCAGAAATTTCATAACAATTAAAACACACAAGCAAAAAAACTTGTGCTTTTAAACAAATCCGACCGAAAAATCTTCCATCGCTTTCTCCATTAATTTAGTTGAAAAATCTAAAGGGCAATCTCACTGTAATGGAGGAAAATATTCAAACATTTCTAGCCCTACACCCTAGGCTCTCCTCCGAAATAAAAATAAATTCTACTTTCTTAGGCGATTACATGATAAACAGACTGAAAAAAGAAAAACAGAAAACAATTTATTTGGGAATTTAATGTGTCGACTAGAAAGTTAACGTAAAACGAATACCCACTTCCAGGACACGAGGTGATAAGATTTTTTTCTACCACCAACTTTTTCAAACAAGTAGAATCTTATTACTATTTGCTTCAATAATAGTATTTTTCGCCTATTTTACAAAATAAAATTAAATTAAAAAATCCCAACAAAAGTGAGATGCTTACAGCACCTGGTATTCCCAAGCGGTCACCCATCTAAGTACTGACCAGGCTCTACGTTGCTTAACTTCGGTGATCGGACGAGAACCGGTGTTTTCAGCGTGATATGGCCGTAAGCGAAAATTTAACCCCTTTTAACCTAGATCACTTTTAAAACACAATCTTTTCAAACGCATATGATTTCACAGTATCGTCTGAAAGAAACAAAAACAAAAACGCTCATCAATTTTAGAAATAACATCAGGGTGCTTATGCAGTTTACGGACCGGGCTATGTTTTTACATAGGAGTTTCAACCTATCTTTTTTGTGTTACATTGTTAGGTGAAACTACAAAATAAGTAATACGCCCCCCCTCCCCACCCCTCTAAAGAATGCATTTCCAAATAATAACGTTATTATTTCAGCACGGTCCGTAAACTGCATAAGTACCAAGATGAGAAAGAGACTAAGGGCGATAACTCAGCGTTATAATTTTCGTGGTAAGGAACCATGTTTGGGACTTTCTTCCTAAGAAGACGAAATATAAAAGCTAAGAAAACATTAGTTACCATTTGGGGAATGTGTGTGTGTGTGTGTGTGTGTGAAATTGCTCCAATATTGAAAAGCTGATTGAAATTGTGAGAGGTAAAAATGAAATCCCCTTGACTGATTTGTATGAAATTTCACGTAAAGGCGGGAATATTGTTTTGTTATTTCACCGGCGGTCGGTATGATTTGGTTATTGATTTTCTTTTGGGTGTGAGATTGCGTTTTGCTAAGTTGACTAACGTTGGTACTGTAAGAATATTTTTAAATGGCGAGGCGAGGGTCGTTAGGTGAGAAAGTAATTCGGTTGGAAGAAAGATGAGTTTTAAAACACAATATCTAAGTTAAAAGGAGTAAATTCTTCGCTTACGGCCATATCACGCTGAAAACACCGGTTCTCGTCCGATCACCGAAGTTAAGCAACGTAGAGCCTGGTCAGTACTTAGATGGGTGACCGCTTGGGAATACCAGGTGCCGTAAGCATCTCTCTTTTTTTTTTTTCTTTCTAATATATATAATTCATTTGAAAGCGGAAATATGATTCATTAAAAAGGTTTCTTACAAACAAACTATATATTTCAGCGTTTCCCGCATCAGATCGTAAATCTATTTATTTATTTTACCTGAAACCCGTGTTTTACTAATACTTTGCTAAGATATAACCATTTGGAGAGTAATCACGAAACCCTCAAAAGTAGACTTTGTTTCAATTTAATAAGGATAGGTAGATAATAGAAATGCTGGCCATTTTTAACGACAGAACGAAAAACAAATACTTGTTACGAAAGGCAAGATAAGTTACTCTTCTACTAACCTGTGTTTTAGCTTATTTTAACGCGTTTTCTTTTGTTTTGTTTTGTTGTTCAACACAAACCTGGTGGTGTCCACCTGTTGATTTAGAACGAAAAAAAATGGCTGAAAGTACACGGAGATTCGATAATCGGTGAAAAAACGAAAATTAAGCAAAATACTGATAGAACATGACATTTTCCAACGATCGGTGACATTTATTGGATGGCTTTCTAACACAATTTGTTTATTTTTCGATTTTTCACCGACTATCAGGGCTCATCAAGAGCCATTATGTTTTTCGTTGGAACTGAACAGGTGGAAAACAGCTTTATTTTGAAGAAAAAATCCGTTTAAAATAAGTTAGAACACAAAATAAACATATCCAGCTTATCTTGTCTCTCGTAACATTTATTTGTTGCCTATTCGTTGTTTTTTCACCCCCTTTTCCGTTCTGTTAGCTCCCGTTAAAAATAGCCGAAATGCTTTATCACTAATCATATTATTGTTATTTAAATAAATGAAAAAAAAAAAAGAAAAAAAAAGAGATGCTTACAGCACCTGGTATTCCCAAGCGGTCACCCATCTAAGTACTGACCAGGCTCTACGTTGCTTAACTTCGGTGATCGGACGAGAACCGGTGTTTTCAGCGTGATATGGCCGTAAGCGGAGAAAGACAACATTTTTACCATTACACCATTACTTTGCTTCTTTTACAAAATTTACTTTTCATCATTTATTCAAATTTGCTTTTTAATTACACTTTTCTTTTTTTTTAATTAAATTTACCCTTTGAAAACACATCCAGAAATTTCATAACAATTAAAACACACAAGCAAAAAAACTTGTGCTTTTAAACAAATCCAACCGGTGTGAGACGAACACTGTTCCCGACCGAAAAATCTTCCATCGCTTTCTCCATTAATTTAGTTGAAAAATCTAAAGGGCAATCTCACTGTAATGGAGGAAAATATTCAAAAATTTCTAGCCCTACACCCTAGGCTCTCCTCCGAAATAAAAATAAATTCTACTTTCTTAGGCGATTACATGATAAACAGACTGAAAAAAGAAAAACAGAAAGCAATTTATTTGGGAATTTAATGTGTCGACTAGAAAGTTAACGTAAAACGAATACCCACTTCCAGGACACGAGGTGATAAGGATTTTTTTCTACCACCAACTTTTTCAAACAAGTAGAATCTTATTACTATTTGCTTCAATAATAGTATTTTTCGCCTATTTTACAAAATAAAATTAAATTAAAAAATCCCAACAAAAGTGAGATGCTTACAGCACCTGGTATTCCCAAGCGGTCACCCATCTAAGTACTGACCAGGCTCTACGTTGCTTAACTTCGGTGATCGGACGAGAACCGGTGTTTTCAGCGTGATATGGCCGTAAGCGAAAATTTAACCCCTTTTAACCTAGATCACTTTTAAAACACAATCTTTTCAAACGCATATGATTTCACAGTATCGTCTGAAAGAAACAAAAACAAAAACGCTCATCAATTTTAGAAATAACATCAGGGTGCTTATGCAGTTTACGGACCGGGCTATGTTTTTACATAGGAGTTTCAACCTATCTTTTTTGTGTTACATTGTTAGGTGAAACTACAAAATAAGTAATACGCCCCCCCCTCCCCACCCCTCTAAAGAATGCATTTCCAAATAATAACGTTATTATTTCAGCACGGTCCGTAAACTGCATAAGTACCAAGATGAGAAAGAGACTAAGGGCGATAACTCAGCGTTATAATTTTCGTGGTAAGGAACCATGTTTGGGACTTTCTTCCTAAGAAGACGAAATATAAAAGCTAAGAAAACATTAGTTACCATTTGGGGAATGTGTGTGTGTGTGTGTGTGTGAAATTGCTCCAATATTGAAAAGCTGATTGAAATTGTGAGAGGTAAAAATGAAATCCCCTTGACTGATTTGTATGAAATTTCACGTAAAGGCGGGAATATTGTTTTGTTATTTCACCGGCGGTCGGTATGATTTGGTTATTGATTTTCTTTTGGGTGTGAGATTGCGTTTTGCTAAGTTGACTAACGTTGGTACTGTAAGAATATTTTTAAATGGCGAGGCGAGGGTCGTTAGGTGAGAAAGTAATTCGGTTGGAAGAAAGATGAGTTTTAAAACACAATATCTAAGTTAAAAGGAGTAAATTCTTCGCTTACGGCCATATCACGCTGAAAACACCGGTTCTCGTCCGATCACCGAAGTTAAGCAACGTAGAGCCTGGTCAGTACTTAGATGGGTGACCGCTTGGGAATACCAGGTGCCGTAAGCATCTCTTTTTTTTTTTTTTTTTTTTCTAATATATATAATTCATTTGAAAGCGGAAATATGATTCATTAAAAAAGTTTCTTACAAACAAACTATATTTCAGCGTTTCCCGCATCAGATCGTAAATCTATTTATTTATTTTACCTGAAACCCGTGTTTTACTAATACTTTGCTAAGATATAACCATTTGGAGAGTAATCACGAAACCCTCAAAAGTAGACTTTGTTTCAATTTAATAAGGATAGGTAGATAATAGAAATGCTGGCCATTTTTAACGACAGAACGAAAAACAAATACTTGTTACGAAAGGCAAGATAAGTTACTCTTCTACTAACCTGTGTTTTAGCTTATTTTAACGCGTTTTCTTTTGTTTTGTTTTGTTGTTCAACACAAACCTGGTGGTGTCCACCTGTTGATTTAGAACGAAAAAAAATGGCTGAAAGTACACGGAGATTCGATAATCGGTGAAAAAACGAAAATTAAGCAAAATACTGATAGAACATGACATTTTCCAACGATCGGTGACATTTATTGGATGGCTTTCTAACACAATTTGTTTATTTTTCGATTTTTCACCGACTATCAGGGCTCATCAAGAGCCATTATGTTTTTCGTTGGAACTGAACAGGTGGAAAACAGCTTTATTTTGAAGAAAAAATCCGTTTAAAATAAGTTAGAACACAAAATAAACATATCCAGCTTATCTTGTCTCTCGTAACATTTATTTGTTGCCTATTCGTTGTTTTTTCACCCCCTTTTCCGTTCTGTTAGCTCCCGTTAAAAATAGCCGAAATGCTTTATCACTAATCATATTATTGTTATTTAAATAAATGAAAAAAAAAAAAGAAAAAAAAAGAGATGCTTACAGCACCTGGTATTCCCAAGCGGTCACCCATCTAAGTACTGACCAGGCTCTACGTTGCTTAACTTCGGTGATCGGACGAGAACCGGTGTTTTCAGCGTGATATGGCCGTAAGCGGAGAAAGACAACATTTTTACCATTACACCATTACTTTGCTTCTTTTACAAAATTTACTTTTCATCATTTATTCAAATTTGCTTTTTAATTACACTTTTCTTTTTTTTTATTAAATTTACCCTTTGAAAACACATCCAGAAATTTCATAACAATTAAAACACACAAGCAAAAAAACTTGTGCTTTTAAACAAATCCGACCGAAAAATCTTCCATCGCTTTCTCCATTAATTTAGTTGAAAAATCTAAAGGGCAATCTCACTGTAATGGAGGAAAATATTCAAACATTTCTAGCCCTACACCCTAGGCTCTCCTCCGAAATAAAAATAAATTCTACTTTCTTAGGCGATTACATGATAAACAGACTGAAAAAAGAAAAACAGAAAACAATTTATTTGGGAATTTAATGTGTCGACTAGAAAGTTAACGTAAAACGAATACCCACTTCCAGGACACGAGGTGATAAGATTTTTTTCTACCACCAACTTTTTCAAACAAGTAGAATCTTATTACTATTTGCTTCAATAATAGTATTTTTCGCCTATTTTACAAAATAAAATTAAATTAAAAAATCCCAACAAAAGTGAGATGCTTACAGCACCTGGTATTCCCAAGCGGTCACCCATCTAAGTACTGACCAGGCTCTACGTTGCTTAACTTCGGTGATCGGACGAGAACCGGTGTTTTCAGCGTGATATGGCCGTAAGCGAAAATTTAACCCCTTTTAACCTAGATCACTTTTAAAACACAATCTTTTCAAACGCATATGATTTCACAGTATCGTCTGAAAGAAACAAAAACAAAAACGCTCATCAATTTTAGAAATAACATCAGGGTGCTTATGCAGTTTACGGACCGGGCTATGTTTTTACATAGGAGTTTCAACCTATCTTTTTTGTGTTACATTGTTAGGTGAAACTACAAAATAAGTAATACGCCCCCCCTCCCCACCCCTCTAAAGAATGCATTTCCAAATAATAACGTTATTATTTCAGCACGGTCCGTAAACTGCATAAGTACCAAGATGAGAAAGAGACTAAGGGCGATAACTCAGCGTTATAATTTTCGTGGTAAGGAACCATGTTTGGGACTTTCTTCCTAAGAAGACGAAATATAAAAGCTAAGAAAACATTAGTTACCATTTGGGGAATGTGTGTGTGTGTGTGTGTGTGTGAAATTGCTCCAATATTGAAAAGCTGATTGAAATTGTGAGAGGTAAAAATGAAATCCCCTTGACTGATTTGTATGAAATTTCACGTAAAGGCGGGAATATTGTTTTGTTATTTCACCGGCGGTCGGTATGATTTGGTTATTGATTTTCTTTTGGGTGTGAGATTGCGTTTTGCTAAGTTGACTAACGTTGGTACTGTAAGAATATTTTTAAATGGCGAGGCGAGGGTCGTTAGGTGAGAAAGTAATTCGGTTGGAAGAAAGATGAGTTTTAAAACACAATATCTAAGTTAAAAGGAGTAAATTCTTCGCTTACGGCCATATCACGCTGAAAACACCGGTTCTCGTCCGATCACCGAAGTTAAGCAACGTAGAGCCTGGTCAGTACTTAGATGGGTGACCGCTTGGGAATACCAGGTGCCGTAAGCATCTCTCTTTTTTTTTTTTCTTTCTAATATATATAATTCATTTGAAAGCGGAAATATGATTCATTAAAAAGGTTTCTTACAAACAAACTATATATTTCAGCGTTTCCCGCATCAGATCGTAAATCTATTTATTTATTTTACCTGAAACCCGTGTTTTACTAATACTTTGCTAAGATATAACCATTTGGAGAGTAATCACGAAACCCTCAAAAGTAGACTTTGTTTCAATTTAATAAGGATAGGTAGATAATAGAAATGCTGGCCATTTTTAACGACAGAACGAAAAACAAATACTTGTTACGAAAGGCAAGATAAGTTACTCTTCTACTAACCTGTGTTTTAGCTTATTTTAACGCGTTTTCTTTTGTTTTGTTTTGTTGTTCAACACAAACCTGGTGGTGTCCACCTGTTGATTTAGAACGAAAAAAAATGGCTGAAAGTACACGGAGATTCGATAATCGGTGAAAAAACGAAAATTAAGCAAAATACTGATAGAACATGACATTTTCCAACGATCGGTGACATTTATTGGATGGCTTTCTAACACAATTTGTTTATTTTTCGATTTTTCACCGACTATCAGGGCTCATCAAGAGCCATTATGTTTTTCGTTGGAACTGAACAGGTGGAAAACAGCTTTATTTTGAAGAAAAAATCCGTTTAAAATAAGTTAGAACACAAAATAAACATATCCAGCTTATCTTGTCTCTCGTAACATTTATTTGTTGCCTATTCGTTGTTTTTTCACCCCCTTTTCCGTTCTGTTAGCTCCCGTTAAAAATAGCCGAAATGCTTTATCACTAATCATATTATTGTTATTTAAATAAATGAAAAAAAAAAAAGAAAAAAAAAGAGATGCTTACAGCACCTGGTATTCCCAAGCGGTCACCCATCTAAGTACTGACCAGGCTCTACGTTGCTTAACTTCGGTGATCGGACGAGAACCGGTGTTTTCAGCGTGATATGGCCGTAAGCGGAGAAAGACAACATTTTTACCATTACACCATTACTTTGCTTCTTTTACAAAATTTACTTTTCATCATTTATTCAAATTTGCTTTTTAATTACACTTTTCTTTTTTTTTAATTAAATTTACCCTTTGAAAACACATCCAGAAATTTCATAACAATTAAAACACACAAGCAAAAAAACTTGTGCTTTTAAACAAATCCAACCGGTGTGAGACGAACACTGTTCCCGACCGAAAAATCTTCCATCGCTTTCTCCATTAATTTAGTTGAAAAATCTAAAGGGCAATCTCACTGTAATGGAGGAAAATATTCAAAAATTTCTAGCCCTACACCCTAGGCTCTCCTCCGAAATAAAAATAAATTCTACTTTCTTAGGCGATTACATGATAAACAGACTGAAAAAAGAAAAACAGAAAGCAATTTATTTGGGAATTTAATGTGTCGACTAGAAAGTTAACGTAAAACGAATACCCACTTCCAGGACACGAGGTGATAAGGATTTTTTTCTACCACCAACTTTTTCAAACAAGTAGAATCTTATTACTATTTGCTTCAATAATAGTATTTTTCGCCTATTTTACAAAATAAAATTAAATTAAAAAATCCCAACAAAAGTGAGATGCTTACAGCACCTGGTATTCCCAAGCGGTCACCCATCTAAGTACTGACCAGGCTCTACGTTGCTTAACTTCGGTGATCGGACGAGAACCGGTGTTTTCAGCGTGATATGGCCGTAAGCGAAAATTTAACCCCTTTTAACCTAGATCACTTTTAAAACACAATCTTTTCAAACGCATATGATTTCACAGTATCGTCTGAAAGAAACAAAAACAAAAACGCTCATCAATTTTAGAAATAACATCAGGGTGCTTATGCAGTTTACGGACCGGGCTATGTTTTTACATAGGAGTTTCAACCTATCTTTTTTGTGTTACATTGTTAGGTGAAACTACAAAATAAGTAATACGCCCCCCCTCCCCACCCCTCTAAAGAATGCATTTCCAAATAATAACGTTATTATTTCAGCACGGTCCGTAAACTGCATAAGTACCAAGATGAGAAAGAGACTAAGGGCGATAACTCAGCGTTATAATTTTCGTGGTAAGGAACCATGTTTGGGACTTTCTTCCTAAGAAGACGAAATATAAAAGCTAAGAAAACATTAGTTACCATTTGGGGAATGTGTGTGTGTGTGTGTGTGTGTGAAATTGCTCCAATATTGAAAAGCTGATTGAAATTGTGAGAGGTAAAAATGAAATCCCCTTGACTGATTTGTATGAAATTTCACGTAAAGGCGGGAATATTGTTTTGTTATTTCACCGGCGGTCGGTATGATTTGGTTATTGATTTTCTTTTGGGTGTGAGATTGCGTTTTGCTAAGTTGACTAACGTTGGTACTGTAAGAATATTTTTAAATGGCGAGGCGAGGGTCGTTAGGTGAGAAAGTAATTCGGTTGGAAGAAAGATGAGTTTTAAAACACAATATCTAAGTTAAAAGGAGTAAATTCTTCGCTTACGGCCATATCACGCTGAAAACACCGGTTCTCGTCCGATCACCGAAGTTAAGCAACGTAGAGCCTGGTCAGTACTTAGATGGGTGACCGCTTGGGAATACCAGGTGCCGTAAGCATCTCTCTTTTTTTTTTTTCTTTCTAATATATATAATTCATTTGAAAGCGGAAATATGATTCATTAAAAAGGTTTCTTACAAACAAACTATATATTTCAGCGTTTCCCGCATCAGATCGTAAATCTATTTATTTATTTTACCTGAAACCCGTGTTTTACTAATACTTTGCTAAGATATAACCATTTGGAGAGTAATCACGAAACCCTCAAAAGTAGACTTTGTTTCAATTTAATAAGGATAGGTAGATAATAGAAATGCTGGCCATTTTTAACGACAGAACGAAAAACAAATACTTGTTACGAAAGGCAAGATAAGTTACTCTTCTACTAACCTGTGTTTTAGCTTATTTTAACGCGTTTTCTTTTGTTTTGTTTTGTTGTTCAACACAAACCTGGTGGTGTCCACCTGTTGATTTAGAACGAAAAAAAATGGCTGAAAGTACACGGAGATTCGATAATCGGTGAAAAAACGAAAATTAAGCAAAATACTGATAGAACATGACATTTTCCAACGATCGGTGACATTTATTGGATGGCTTTCTAACACAATTTGTTTATTTTTCGATTTTTCACCGACTATCAGGGCTCATCAAGAGCCATTATGTTTTTCGTTGGAACTGAACAGGTGGAAAACAGCTTTATTTTGAAGAAAAAATCCGTTTAAAATAAGTTAGAACACAAAATAAACATATCCAGCTTATCTTGTCTCTCGTAACATTTATTTGTTGCCTATTCGTTGTTTTTTCACCCCCTTTTCCGTTCTGTTAGCTCCCGTTAAAAATAGCCGAAATGCTTTATCACTAATCATATTATTGTTATTTAAATAAATGAAAAAAAAAAAAGAAAAAAAAAGAGATGCTTACAGCACCTGGTATTCCCAAGCGGTCACCCATCTAAGTACTGACCAGGCTCTACGTTGCTTAACTTCGGTGATCGGACGAGAACCGGTGTTTTCAGCGTGATATGGCCGTAAGCGGAGAAAGACAACATTTTTACCATTACACCATTACTTTGCTTCTTTTACAAAATTTACTTTTCATCATTTATTCAAATTTGCTTTTTAATTACACTTTTCTTTTTTTTTAATTAAATTTACCCTTTGAAAACACATCCAGAAATTTCATAACAATTAAAACACACAAGCAAAAAAACTTGTGCTTTTAAACAAATCCAACCGGTGTGAGACGAACACTGTTCCCGACCGAAAAATCTTCCATCGCTTTCTCCATTAATTTAGTTGAAAAATCTAAAGGGCAATCTCACTGTAATGGAGGAAAATATTCAAAAATTTCTAGCCCTACACCCTAGGCTCTCCTCCGAAATAAAAATAAATTCTACTTTCTTAGGCGATTACATGATAAACAGACTGAAAAAAGAAAAACAGAAAGCAATTTATTTGGGAATTTAATGTGTCGACTAGAAAGTTAACGTAAAACGAATACCCACTTCCAGGACACGAGGTGATAAGGATTTTTTTCTACCACCAACTTTTTCAAACAAGTAGAATCTTATTACTATTTGCTTCAATAATAGTATTTTTCGCCTATTTTACAAAATAAAATTAAATTAAAAAATCCCAACAAAAGTGAGATGCTTACAGCACCTGGTATTCCCAAGCGGTCACCCATCTAAGTACTGACCAGGCTCTACGTTGCTTAACTTCGGTGATCGGACGAGAACCGGTGTTTTCAGCGTGATATGGCCGTAAGCGAAAATTTAACCCCTTTTAACCTAGATCACTTTTAAAACACAATCTTTTCAAACGCATATGATTTCACAGTATCGTCTGAAAGAAACAAAAACAAAAACGCTCATCAATTTTAGAAATAACATCAGGGTGCTTATGCAGTTTACGGACCGGGCTATGTTTTTACATAGGAGTTTCAACCTATCTTTTTTGTGTTACATTGTTAGGTGAAACTACAAAATAAGTAATACGCCCCCCCCTCCCCACCCCTCTAAAGAATGCATTTCCAAATAATAACGTTATTATTTCAGCACGGTCCGTAAACTGCATAAGTACCAAGATGAGAAAGAGACTAAGGGCGATAACTCAGCGTTATAATTTTCGTGGTAAGGAACCATGTTTGGGACTTTCTTCCTAAGAAGACGAAATATAAAAGCTAAGAAAACATTAGTTACCATTTGGGGAATGTGTGTGTGTGTGTGTGTGTGAAATTGCTCCAATATTGAAAAGCTGATTGAAATTGTGAGAGGTAAAAATGAAATCCCCTTGACTGATTTGTATGAAATTTCACGTAAAGGCGGGAATATTGTTTTGTTATTTCACCGGCGGTCGGTATGATTTGGTTATTGATTTTCTTTTGGGTGTGAGATTGCGTTTTGCTAAGTTGACTAACGTTGGTACTGTAAGAATATTTTTAAATGGCGAGGCGAGGGTCGTTAGGTGAGAAAGTAATTCGGTTGGAAGAAAGATGAGTTTTAAAACACAATATCTAAGTTAAAAGGAGTAAATTCTTCGCTTACGGCCATATCACGCTGAAAACACCGGTTCTCGTCCGATCACCGAAGTTAAGCAACGTAGAGCCTGGTCAGTACTTAGATGGGTGACCGCTTGGGAATACCAGGTGCCGTAAGCATCTCTTTTTTTTTTTTTTTTTTTTCTAATATATATAATTCATTTGAAAGCGGAAATATGATTCATTAAAAAAGTTTCTTACAAACAAACTATATTTCAGCGTTTCCCGCATCAGATCGTAAATCTATTTATTTATTTTACCTGAAACCCGTGTTTTACTAATACTTTGCTAAGATATAACCATTTGGAGAGTAATCACGAAACCCTCAAAAGTAGACTTTGTTTCAATTTAATAAGGATAGGTAGATAATAGAAATGCTGGCCATTTTTAACGACAGAACGAAAAACAAATACTTGTTACGAAAGGCAAGATAAGTTACTCTTCTACTAACCTGTGTTTTAGCTTATTTTAACGCGTTTTCTTTTGTTTTGTTTTGTTGTTCAACACAAACCTGGTGGTGTCCACCTGTTGATTTAGAACGAAAAAAAATGGCTGAAAGTACACGGAGATTCGATAATCGGTGAAAAAACGAAAATTAAGCAAAATACTGATAGAACATGACATTTTCCAACGATCGGTGACATTTATTGGATGGCTTTCTAACACAATTTGTTTATTTTTCGATTTTTCACCGACTATCAGGGCTCATCAAGAGCCATTATGTTTTTCGTTGGAACTGAACAGGTGGAAAACAGCTTTATTTTGAAGAAAAAATCCGTTTAAAATAAGTTAGAACACAAAATAAACATATCCAGCTTATCTTGTCTCTCGTAACATTTATTTGTTGCCTATTCGTTGTTTTTTCACCCCCTTTTCCGTTCTGTTAGCTCCCGTTAAAAATAGCCGAAATGCTTTATCACTAATCATATTATTGTTATTTAAATAAATGAAAAAAAAAAAAGAAAAAAAAAGAGATGCTTACAGCACCTGGTATTCCCAAGCGGTCACCCATCTAAGTACTGACCAGGCTCTACGTTGCTTAACTTCGGTGATCGGACGAGAACCGGTGTTTTCAGCGTGATATGGCCGTAAGCGGAGAAAGACAACATTTTTACCATTACACCATTACTTTGCTTCTTTTACAAAATTTACTTTTCATCATTTATTCAAATTTGCTTTTTAATTACACTTTTCTTTTTTTTTATTAAATTTACCCTTTGAAAACACATCCAGAAATTTCATAACAATTAAAACACACAAGCAAAAAAACTTGTGCTTTTAAACAAATCCGACCGAAAAATCTTCCATCGCTTTCTCCATTAATTTAGTTGAAAAATCTAAAGGGCAATCTCACTGTAATGGAGGAAAATATTCAAACATTTCTAGCCCTACACCCTAGGCTCTCCTCCGAAATAAAAATAAATTCTACTTTCTTAGGCGATTACATGATAAACAGACTGAAAAAAGAAAAACAGAAAACAATTTATTTGGGAATTTAATGTGTCGACTAGAAAGTTAACGTAAAACGAATACCCACTTCCAGGACACGAGGTGATAAGATTTTTTTCTACCACCAACTTTTTCAAACAAGTAGAATCTTATTACTATTTGCTTCAATAATAGTATTTTTCGCCTATTTTACAAAATAAAATTAAATTAAAAAATCCCAACAAAAGTGAGATGCTTACAGCACCTGGTATTCCCAAGCGGTCACCCATCTAAGTACTGACCAGGCTCTACGTTGCTTAACTTCGGTGATCGGACGAGAACCGGTGTTTTCAGCGTGATATGGCCGTAAGCGAAAATTTAACCCCTTTTAACCTAGATCACTTTTAAAACACAATCTTTTCAAACGCATATGATTTCACAGTATCGTCTGAAAGAAACAAAAACAAAAACGCTCATCAATTTTAGAAATAACATCAGGGTGCTTATGCAGTTTACGGACCGGGCTATGTTTTTACATAGGAGTTTCAACCTATCTTTTTTGTGTTACATTGTTAGGTGAAACTACAAAATAAGTAATACGCCCCCCCTCCCCACCCCTCTAAAGAATGCATTTCCAAATAATAACGTTATTATTTCAGCACGGTCCGTAAACTGCATAAGTACCAAGATGAGAAAGAGACTAAGGGCGATAACTCAGCGTTATAATTTTCGTGGTAAGGAACCATGTTTGGGACTTTCTTCCTAAGAAGACGAAATATAAAAGCTAAGAAAACATTAGTTACCATTTGGGGAATGTGTGTGTGTGTGTGTGTGTGAAATTGCTCCAATATTGAAAAGCTGATTGAAATTGTGAGAGGTAAAAATGAAATCCCCTTGACTGATTTGTATGAAATTTCACGTAAAGGCGGGAATATTGTTTTGTTATTTCACCGGCGGTCGGTATGATTTGGTTATTGATTTTCTTTTGGGTGTGAGATTGCGTTTTGCTAAGTTGACTAACGTTGGTACTGTAAGAATATTTTTAAATGGCGAGGCGAGGGTCGTTAGGTGAGAAAGTAATTCGGTTGGAAGAAAGATGAGTTTTAAAACACAATATCTAAGTTAAAAGGAGTAAATTCTTCGCTTACGGCCATATCACGCTGAAAACACCGGTTCTCGTCCGATCACCGAAGTTAAGCAACGTAGAGCCTGGTCAGTACTTAGATGGGTGACCGCTTGGGAATACCAGGTGCCGTAAGCATCTCTCTTTTTTTTTTTTCTTTCTAATATATATAATTCATTTGAAAGCGGAAATATGATTCATTAAAAAGGTTTCTTACAAACAAACTATATATTTCAGCGTTTCCCGCATCAGATCGTAAATCTATTTATTTATTTTACCTGAAACCCGTGTTTTACTAATACTTTGCTAAGATATAACCATTTGGAGAGTAATCACGAAACCCTCAAAAGTAGACTTTGTTTCAATTTAATAAGGATAGGTAGATAATAGAAATGCTGGCCATTTTTAACGACAGAACGAAAAACAAATACTTGTTACGAAAGGCAAGATAAGTTACTCTTCTACTAACCTGTGTTTTAGCTTATTTTAACGCGTTTTCTTTTGTTTTGTTTTGTTGTTCAACACAAACCTGGTGGTGTCCACCTGTTGATTTAGAACGAAAAAAAATGGCTGAAAGTACACGGAGATTCGATAATCGGTGAAAAAACGAAAATTAAGCAAAATACTGATAGAACATGACATTTTCCAACGATCGGTGACATTTATTGGATGGCTTTCTAACACAATTTGTTTATTTTTCGATTTTTCACCGACTATCAGGGCTCATCAAGAGCCATTATGTTTTTCGTTGGAACTGAACAGGTGGAAAACAGCTTTATTTTGAAGAAAAAATCCGTTTAAAATAAGTTAGAACACAAAATAAACATATCCAGCTTATCTTGTCTCTCGTAACATTTATTTGTTGCCTATTCGTTGTTTTTTCACCCCCTTTTCCGTTCTGTTAGCTCCCGTTAAAAATAGCCGAAATGCTTTATCACTAATCATATTATTGTTATTTAAATAAATGAAAAAAAAAAAAGAAAAAAAAAGAGATGCTTACAGCACCTGGTATTCCCAAGCGGTCACCCATCTAAGTACTGACCAGGCTCTACGTTGCTTAACTTCGGTGATCGGACGAGAACCGGTGTTTTCAGCGTGATATGGCCGTAAGCGGAGAAAGACAACATTTTTACCATTACACCATTACTTTGCTTCTTTTACAAAATTTACTTTTCATCATTTATTCAAATTTGCTTTTTAATTACACTTTTCTTTTTTTTTAATTAAATTTACCCTTTGAAAACACATCCAGAAATTTCATAACAATTAAAACACACAAGCAAAAAAACTTGTGCTTTTAAACAAATCCAACCGGTGTGAGACGAACACTGTTCCCGACCGAAAAATCTTCCATCGCTTTCTCCATTAATTTAGTTGAAAAATCTAAAGGGCAATCTCACTGTAATGGAGGAAAATATTCAAAAATTTCTAGCCCTACACCCTAGGCTCTCCTCCGAAATAAAAATAAATTCTACTTTCTTAGGCGATTACATGATAAACAGACTGAAAAAAGAAAAACAGAAAGCAATTTATTTGGGAATTTAATGTGTCGACTAGAAAGTTAACGTAAAACGAATACCCACTTCCAGGACACGAGGTGATAAGGATTTTTTTCTACCACCAACTTTTTCAAACAAGTAGAATCTTATTACTATTTGCTTCAATAATAGTATTTTTCGCCTATTTTACAAAATAAAATTAAATTAAAAAATCCCAACAAAAGTGAGATGCTTACAGCACCTGGTATTCCCAAGCGGTCACCCATCTAAGTACTGACCAGGCTCTACGTTGCTTAACTTCGGTGATCGGACGAGAACCGGTGTTTTCAGCGTGATATGGCCGTAAGCGAAAATTTAACCCCTTTTAACCTAGATCACTTTTAAAACACAATCTTTTCAAACGCATATGATTTCACAGTATCGTCTGAAAGAAACAAAAACAAAAACGCTCATCAATTTTAGAAATAACATCAGGGTGCTTATGCAGTTTACGGACCGGGCTATGTTTTTACATAGGAGTTTCAACCTATCTTTTTTGTGTTACATTGTTAGGTGAAACTACAAAATAAGTAATACGCCCCCCCCTCCCCACCCCTCTAAAGAATGCATTTCCAAATAATAACGTTATTATTTCAGCACGGTCCGTAAACTGCATAAGTACCAAGATGAGAAAGAGACTAAGGGCGATAACTCAGCGTTATAATTTTCGTGGTAAGGAACCATGTTTGGGACTTTCTTCCTAAGAAGACGAAATATAAAAGCTAAGAAAACATTAGTTACCATTTGGGGAATGTGTGTGTGTGTGTGTGAAATTGCTCCAATATTGAAAAGCTGATTGAAATTGTGAGAGGTAAAAATGAAATCCCCTTGACTGATTTGTATGAAATTTCACGTAAAGGCGGGAATATTGTTTTGTTATTTCACCGGCGGTCGGTATGATTTGGTTATTGATTTTCTTTTGGGTGTGAGATTGCGTTTTGCTAAGTTGACTAACGTTGGTACTGTAAGAATATTTTTAAATGGCGAGGCGAGGGTCGTTAGGTGAGAAAGTAATTCGGTTGGAAGAAAGATGAGTTTTAAAACACAATATCTAAGTTAAAAGGAGTAAATTCTTCGCTTACGGCCATATCACGCTGAAAACACCGGTTCTCGTCCGATCACCGAAGTTAAGCAACGTAGAGCCTGGTCAGTACTTAGATGGGTGACCGCTTGGGAATACCAGGTGCCGTAAGCATCTCTTTTTTTTTTTTTTTTTTTTCTAATATATATAATTCATTTGAAAGCGGAAATATGATTCATTAAAAAAGTTTCTTACAAACAAACTATATTTCAGCGTTTCCCGCATCAGATCGTAAATCTATTTATTTATTTTACCTGAAACCCGTGTTTTACTAATACTTTGCTAAGATATAACCATTTGGAGAGTAATCACGAAACCCTCAAAAGTAGACTTTGTTTCAATTTAATAAGGATAGGTAGATAATAGAAATGCTGGCCATTTTTAACGACAGAACGAAAAACAAATACTTGTTACGAAAGGCAAGATAAGTTACTCTTCTACTAACCTGTGTTTTAGCTTATTTTAACGCGTTTTCTTTTGTTTTGTTTTGTTGTTCAACACAAACCTGGTGGTGTCCACCTGTTGATTTAGAACGAAAAAAAATGGCTGAAAGTACACGGAGATTCGATAATCGGTGAAAAAACGAAAATTAAGCAAAATACTGATAGAACATGACATTTTCCAACGATCGGTGACATTTATTGGATGGCTTTCTAACACAATTTGTTTATTTTTCGATTTTTCACCGACTATCAGGGCTCATCAAGAGCCATTATGTTTTTCGTTGGAACTGAACAGGTGGAAAACAGCTTTATTTTGAAGAAAAAATCCGTTTAAAATAAGTTAGAACACAAAATAAACATATCCAGCTTATCTTGTCTCTCGTAACATTTATTTGTTGCCTATTCGTTGTTTTTTCACCCCCTTTTCCGTTCTGTTAGCTCCCGTTAAAAATAGCCGAAATGCTTTATCACTAATCATATTATTGTTATTTAAATAAATGAAAAAAAAAAAAGAAAAAAAAAGAGATGCTTACAGCACCTGGTATTCCCAAGCGGTCACCCATCTAAGTACTGACCAGGCTCTACGTTGCTTAACTTCGGTGATCGGACGAGAACCGGTGTTTTCAGCGTGATATGGCCGTAAGCGGAGAAAGACAACATTTTTACCATTACACCATTACTTTGCTTCTTTTACAAAATTTACTTTTCATCATTTATTCAAATTTGCTTTTTAATTACACTTTTCTTTTTTTTTATTAAATTTACCCTTTGAAAACACATCCAGAAATTTCATAACAATTAAAACACACAAGCAAAAAAACTTGTGCTTTTAAACAAATCCGACCGAAAAATCTTCCATCGCTTTCTCCATTAATTTAGTTGAAAAATCTAAAGGGCAATCTCACTGTAATGGAGGAAAATATTCAAACATTTCTAGCCCTACACCCTAGGCTCTCCTCCGAAATAAAAATAAATTCTACTTTCTTAGGCGATTACATGATAAACAGACTGAAAAAAGAAAAACAGAAAACAATTTATTTGGGAATTTAATGTGTCGACTAGAAAGTTAACGTAAAACGAATACCCACTTCCAGGACACGAGGTGATAAGATTTTTTTCTACCACCAACTTTTTCAAACAAGTAGAATCTTATTACTATTTGCTTCAATAATAGTATTTTTCGCCTATTTTACAAAATAAAATTAAATTAAAAAATCCCAACAAAAGTGAGATGCTTACAGCACCTGGTATTCCCAAGCGGTCACCCATCTAAGTACTGACCAGGCTCTACGTTGCTTAACTTCGGTGATCGGACGAGAACCGGTGTTTTCAGCGTGATATGGCCGTAAGCGAAAATTTAACCCCTTTTAACCTAGATCACTTTTAAAACACAATCTTTTCAAACGCATATGATTTCACAGTATCGTCTGAAAGAAACAAAAACAAAAACGCTCATCAATTTTAGAAATAACATCAGGGTGCTTATGCAGTTTACGGACCGGGCTATGTTTTTACATAGGAGTTTCAACCTATCTTTTTTGTGTTACATTGTTAGGTGAAACTACAAAATAAGTAATACGCCCCCCCCTCCCCACCCCTCTAAAGAATGCATTTCCAAATAATAACGTTATTATTTCAGCACGGTCCGTAAACTGCATAAGTACCAAGATGAGAAAGAGACTAAGGGCGATAACTCAGCGTTATAATTTTCGTGGTAAGGAACCATGTTTGGGACTTTCTTCCTAAGAAGACGAAATATAAAAGCTAAGAAAACATTAGTTACCATTTGGGGAATGTGTGTGTGTGTGTGTGTGTGAAATTGCTCCAATATTGAAAAGCTGATTGAAATTGTGAGAGGTAAAAATGAAATCCCCTTGACTGATTTGTATGAAATTTCACGTAAAGGCGGGAATATTGTTTTGTTATTTCACCGGCGGTCGGTATGATTTGGTTATTGATTTTCTTTTGGGTGTGAGATTGCGTTTTGCTAAGTTGACTAACGTTGGTACTGTAAGAATATTTTTAAATGGCGAGGCGAGGGTCGTTAGGTGAGAAAGTAATTCGGTTGGAAGAAAGATGAGTTTTAAAACACAATATCTAAGTTAAAAGGAGTAAATTCTTCGCTTACGGCCATATCACGCTGAAAACACCGGTTCTCGTCCGATCACCGAAGTTAAGCAACGTAGAGCCTGGTCAGTACTTAGATGGGTGACCGCTTGGGAATACCAGGTGCCGTAAGCATCTCTCTTTTTTTTTTTTCTTTCTAATATATATAATTCATTTGAAAGCGGAAATATGATTCATTAAAAAGGTTTCTTACAAACAAACTATATATTTCAGCGTTTCCCGCATCAGATCGTAAATCTATTTATTTATTTTACCTGAAACCCGTGTTTTACTAATACTTTGCTAAGATATAACCATTTGGAGAGTAATCACGAAACCCTCAAAAGTAGACTTTGTTTCAATTTAATAAGGATAGGTAGATAATAGAAATGCTGGCCATTTTTAACGACAGAACGAAAAACAAATACTTGTTACGAAAGGCAAGATAAGTTACTCTTCTACTAACCTGTGTTTTAGCTTATTTTAACGCGTTTTCTTTTGTTTTGTTTTGTTGTTCAACACAAACCTGGTGGTGTCCACCTGTTGATTTAGAACGAAAAAAAATGGCTGAAAGTACACGGAGATTCGATAATCGGTGAAAAAACGAAAATTAAGCAAAATACTGATAGAACATGACATTTTCCAACGATCGGTGACATTTATTGGATGGCTTTCTAACACAATTTGTTTATTTTTCGATTTTTCACCGACTATCAGGGCTCATCAAGAGCCATTATGTTTTTCGTTGGAACTGAACAGGTGGAAAACAGCTTTATTTTGAAGAAAAAATCCGTTTAAAATAAGTTAGAACACAAAATAAACATATCCAGCTTATCTTGTCTCTCGTAACATTTATTTGTTGCCTATTCGTTGTTTTTTCACCCCCTTTTCCGTTCTGTTAGCTCCCGTTAAAAATAGCCGAAATGCTTTATCACTAATCATATTATTGTTATTTAAATAAATGAAAAAAAAAAAAGAAAAAAAAAGAGATGCTTACAGCACCTGGTATTCCCAAGCGGTCACCCATCTAAGTACTGACCAGGCTCTACGTTGCTTAACTTCGGTGATCGGACGAGAACCGGTGTTTTCAGCGTGATATGGCCGTAAGCGGAGAAAGACAACATTTTTACCATTACACCATTACTTTGCTTCTTTTACAAAATTTACTTTTCATCATTTATTCAAATTTGCTTTTTAATTACACTTTTCTTTTTTTTTAATTAAATTTACCCTTTGAAAACACATCCAGAAATTTCATAACAATTAAAACACACAAGCAAAAAAACTTGTGCTTTTAAACAAATCCAACCGGTGTGAGACGAACACTGTTCCCGACCGAAAAATCTTCCATCGCTTTCTCCATTAATTTAGTTGAAAAATCTAAAGGGCAATCTCACTGTAATGGAGGAAAATATTCAAAAATTTCTAGCCCTACACCCTAGGCTCTCCTCCGAAATAAAAATAAATTCTACTTTCTTAGGCGATTACATGATAAACAGACTGAAAAAAGAAAAACAGAAAGCAATTTATTTGGGAATTTAATGTGTCGACTAGAAAGTTAACGTAAAACGAATACCCACTTCCAGGACACGAGGTGATAAGGATTTTTTTCTACCACCAACTTTTTCAAACAAGTAGAATCTTATTACTATTTGCTTCAATAATAGTATTTTTCGCCTATTTTACAAAATAAAATTAAATTAAAAAATCCCAACAAAAGTGAGATGCTTACAGCACCTGGTATTCCCAAGCGGTCACCCATCTAAGTACTGACCAGGCTCTACGTTGCTTAACTTCGGTGATCGGACGAGAACCGGTGTTTTCAGCGTGATATGGCCGTAAGCGAAAATTTAACCCCTTTTAACCTAGATCACTTTTAAAACACAATCTTTTCAAACGCATATGATTTCACAGTATCGTCTGAAAGAAACAAAAACAAAAACGCTCATCAATTTTAGAAATAACATCAGGGTGCTTATGCAGTTTACGGACCGGGCTATGTTTTTACATAGGAGTTTCAACCTATCTTTTTTGTGTTACATTGTTAGGTGAAACTACAAAATAAGTAATACGCCCCCCCTCCCCACCCCTCTAAAGAATGCATTTCCAAATAATAACGTTATTATTTCAGCACGGTCCGTAAACTGCATAAGTACCAAGATGAGAAAGAGACTAAGGGCGATAACTCAGCGTTATAATTTTCGTGGTAAGGAACCATGTTTGGGACTTTCTTCCTAAGAAGACGAAATATAAAAGCTAAGAAAACATTAGTTACCATTTGGGGAATGTGTGTGTGTGTGTGTGTGTGAAATTGCTCCAATATTGAAAAGCTGATTGAAATTGTGAGAGGTAAAAATGAAATCCCCTTGACTGATTTGTATGAAATTTCACGTAAAGGCGGGAATATTGTTTTGTTATTTCACCGGCGGTCGGTATGATTTGGTTATTGATTTTCTTTTGGGTGTGAGATTGCGTTTTGCTAAGTTGACTAACGTTGGTACTGTAAGAATATTTTTAAATGGCGAGGCGAGGGTCGTTAGGTGAGAAAGTAATTCGGTTGGAAGAAAGATGAGTTTTAAAACACAATATCTAAGTTAAAAGGAGTAAATTCTTCGCTTACGGCCATATCACGCTGAAAACACCGGTTCTCGTCCGATCACCGAAGTTAAGCAACGTAGAGCCTGGTCAGTACTTAGATGGGTGACCGCTTGGGAATACCAGGTGCCGTAAGCATCTCTTTTTTTTTTTTTTTTTTTTCTAATATATATAATTCATTTGAAAGCGGAAATATGATTCATTAAAAAAGTTTCTTACAAACAAACTATATTTCAGCGTTTCCCGCATCAGATCGTAAATCTATTTATTTATTTTACCTGAAACCCGTGTTTTACTAATACTTTGCTAAGATATAACCATTTGGAGAGTAATCACGAAACCCTCAAAAGTAGACTTTGTTTCAATTTAATAAGGATAGGTAGATAATAGAAATGCTGGCCATTTTTAACGACAGAACGAAAAACAAATACTTGTTACGAAAGGCAAGATAAGTTACTCTTCTACTAACCTGTGTTTTAGCTTATTTTAACGCGTTTTCTTTTGTTTTGTTTTGTTGTTCAACACAAACCTGGTGGTGTCCACCTGTTGATTTAGAACGAAAAAAAATGGCTGAAAGTACACGGAGATTCGATAATCGGTGAAAAAACGAAAATTAAGCAAAATACTGATAGAACATGACATTTTCCAACGATCGGTGACATTTATTGGATGGCTTTCTAACACAATTTGTTTATTTTTCGATTTTTCACCGACTATCAGGGCTCATCAAGAGCCATTATGTTTTTCGTTGGAACTGAACAGGTGGAAAACAGCTTTATTTTGAAGAAAAAATCCGTTTAAAATAAGTTAGAACACAAAATAAACATATCCAGCTTATCTTGTCTCTCGTAACATTTATTTGTTGCCTATTCGTTGTTTTTTCACCCCCTTTTCCGTTCTGTTAGCTCCCGTTAAAAATAGCCGAAATGCTTTATCACTAATCATATTATTGTTATTTAAATAAATGAAAAAAAAAAAAGAAAAAAAAAGAGATGCTTACAGCACCTGGTATTCCCAAGCGGTCACCCATCTAAGTACTGACCAGGCTCTACGTTGCTTAACTTCGGTGATCGGACGAGAACCGGTGTTTTCAGCGTGATATGGCCGTAAGCGGAGAAAGACAACATTTTTACCATTACACCATTACTTTGCTTCTTTTACAAAATTTACTTTTCATCATTTATTCAAATTTGCTTTTTAATTACACTTTTCTTTTTTTTAATTAAATTTACCCTTTGAAAACACATCCAGAAATTTCATAACAATTAAAACACACAAGCAAAAAAACTTGTGCTTTTAAACAAATCCGACCGAAAAATCTTCCATCGCTTTCTCCATTAATTTAGTTGAAAAATCTAAAGGGCAATCTCACTGTAATGGAGGAAAATATTCAAACATTTCTAGCCCTACACCCTAGGCTCTCCTCCGAAATAAAAATAAATTCTACTTTCTTAGGCGATTACATGATAAACAGACTGAAAAAAGAAAAACAGAAAACAATTTATTTGGGAATTTAATGTGTCGACTAGAAAGTTAACGTAAAACGAATACCCACTTCCAGGACACGAGGTGATAAGATTTTTTTCTACCACCAACTTTTTCAAACAAGTAGAATCTTATTACTATTTGCTTCAATAATAGTATTTTTCGCCTATTTTACAAAATAAAATTAAATTAAAAAATCCCAACAAAAGTGAGATGCTTACAGCACCTGGTATTCCCAAGCGGTCACCCATCTAAGTACTGACCAGGCTCTACGTTGCTTAACTTCGGTGATCGGACGAGAACCGGTGTTTTCAGCGTGATATGGCCGTAAGCGAAAATTTAACCCCTTTTAACCTAGATCACTTTTAAAACACAATCTTTTCAAACGCATATGATTTCACAGTATCGTCTGAAAGAAACAAAAACAAAAACGCTCATCAATTTTAGAAATAACATCAGGGTGCTTATGCAGTTTACGGACCGGGCTATGTTTTTACATAGGAGTTTCAACCTATCTTTTTTGTGTTACATTGTTAGGTGAAACTACAAAATAAGTAATACGCCCCCCCTCCCCACCCCTCTAAAGAATGCATTTCCAAATAATAACGTTATTATTTCAGCACGGTCCGTAAACTGCATAAGTACCAAGATGAGAAAGAGACTAAGGGCGATAACTCAGCGTTATAATTTTCGTGGTAAGGAACCATGTTTGGGACTTTCTTCCTAAGAAGACGAAATATAAAAGCTAAGAAAACATTAGTTACCATTTGGGGAATGTGTGTGTGTGTGTGTGTGTGTGTGTGTGAAATTGCTCCAATATTGAAAAGCTGATTGAAATTGTGAGAGGTAAAAATGAAATCCCCTTGACTGATTTGTATGAAATTTCACGTAAAGGCGGGAATATTGTTTTGTTATTTCACCGGCGGTCGGTATGATTTGGTTATTGATTTTCTTTTGGGTGTGAGATTGCGTTTTGCTAAGTTGACTAACGTTGGTACTGTAAGAATATTTTTAAATGGCGAGGCGAGGGTCGTTAGGTGAGAAAGTAATTCGGTTGGAAGAAAGATGAGTTTTAAAACACAATATCTAAGTTAAAAGGAGTAAATTCTTCGCTTACGGCCATATCACGCTGAAAACACCGGTTCTCGTCCGATCACCGAAGTTAAGCAACGTAGAGCCTGGTCAGTACTTAGATGGGTGACCGCTTGGGAATACCAGGTGCCGTAAGCATCTCTTTTTTTTTTTTTTTTTTTTCTAATATATATAATTCATTTGAAAGCGGAAATATGATTCATTAAAAAAGTTTCTTACAAACAAACTATATTTCAGCGTTTCCCGCATCAGATCGTAAATCTATTTATTTATTTTACCTGAAACCCGTGTTTTACTAATACTTTGCTAAGATATAACCATTTGGAGAGTAATCACGAAACCCTCAAAAGTAGACTTTGTTTCAATTTAATAAGGATAGGTAGATAATAGAAATGCTGGCCATTTTTAACGACAGAACGAAAAACAAATACTTGTTACGAAAGGCAAGATAAGTTACTCTTCTACTAACCTGTGTTTTAGCTTATTTTAACGCGTTTTCTTTTGTTTTGTTTTGTTGTTCAACACAAACCTGGTGGTGTCCACCTGTTGATTTAGAACGAAAAAAAATGGCTGAAAGTACACGGAGATTCGATAATCGGTGAAAAAACGAAAATTAAGCAAAATACTGATAGAACATGACATTTTCCAACGATCGGTGACATTTATTGGATGGCTTTCTAACACAATTTGTTTATTTTTCGATTTTTCACCGACTATCAGGGCTCATCAAGAGCCATTATGTTTTTCGTTGGAACTGAACAGGTGGAAAACAGCTTTATTTTGAAGAAAAAATCCGTTTAAAATAAGTTAGAACACAAAATAAACATATCCAGCTTATCTTGTCTCTCGTAACATTTATTTGTTGCCTATTCGTTGTTTTTTCACCCCCTTTTCCGTTCTGTTAGCTCCCGTTAAAAATAGCCGAAATGCTTTATCACTAATCATATTATTGTTATTTAAATAAATGAAAAAAAAAAAAGAAAAAAAAAGAGATGCTTACAGCACCTGGTATTCCCAAGCGGTCACCCATCTAAGTACTGACCAGGCTCTACGTTGCTTAACTTCGGTGATCGGACGAGAACCGGTGTTTTCAGCGTGATATGGCCGTAAGCGGAGAAAGACAACATTTTTACCATTACACCATTACTTTGCTTCTTTTACAAAATTTACTTTTCATCATTTATTCAAATTTGCTTTTTAATTACACTTTTCTTTTTTTTAATTAAATTTACCCTTTGAAAACACATCCAGAAATTTCATAACAATTAAAACACACAAGCAAAAAAACTTGTGCTTTTAAACAAATCCGACCGAAAAATCTTCCATCGCTTTCTCCATTAATTTAGTTGAAAAATCTAAAGGGCAATCTCACTGTAATGGAGGAAAATATTCAAACATTTCTAGCCCTACACCCTAGGCTCTCCTCCGAAATAAAAATAAATTCTACTTTCTTAGGCGATTACATGATAAACAGACTGAAAAAAGAAAAACAGAAAACAATTTATTTGGGAATTTAATGTGTCGACTAGAAAGTTAACGTAAAACGAATACCCACTTCCAGGACACGAGGTGATAAGATTTTTTTCTACCACCAACTTTTTCAAACAAGTAGAATCTTATTACTATTTGCTTCAATAATAGTATTTTTCGCCTATTTTACAAAATAAAATTAAATTAAAAAATCCCAACAAAAGTGAGATGCTTACAGCACCTGGTATTCCCAAGCGGTCACCCATCTAAGTACTGACCAGGCTCTACGTTGCTTAACTTCGGTGATCGGACGAGAACCGGTGTTTTCAGCGTGATATGGCCGTAAGCGAAAATTTAACCCCTTTTAACCTAGATCACTTTTAAAACACAATCTTTTCAAACGCATATGATTTCACAGTATCGTCTGAAAGAAACAAAAACAAAAACGCTCATCAATTTTAGAAATAACATCAGGGTGCTTATGCAGTTTACGGACCGGGCTATGTTTTTACATAGGAGTTTCAACCTATCTTTTTTGTGTTACATTGTTAGGTGAAACTACAAAATAAGTAATACGCCCCCCCTCCCCACCCCTCTAAAGAATGCATTTCCAAATAATAACGTTATTATTTCAGCACGGTCCGTAAACTGCATAAGTACCAAGATGAGAAAGAGACTAAGGGCGATAACTCAGCGTTATAATTTTCGTGGTAAGGAACCATGTTTGGGACTTTCTTCCTAAGAAGACGAAATATAAAAGCTAAGAAAACATTAGTTACCATTTGGGGAATGTGTGTGTGTGTGTGTGTGTGTGTGTGTGTGTGTGAAATTGCTCCAATATTGAAAAGCTGATTGAAATTGTGAGAGGTAAAAATGAAATCCCCTTGACTGATTTGTATGAAATTTCACGTAAAGGCGGGAATATTGTTTTGTTATTTCACCGGCGGTCGGTATGATTTGGTTATTGATTTTCTTTTGGGTGTGAGATTGCGTTTTGCTAAGTTGACTAACGTTGGTACTGTAAGAATATTTTTAAATGGCGAGGCGAGGGTCGTTAGGTGAGAAAGTAATTCGGTTGGAAGAAAGATGAGTTTTAAAACACAATATCTAAGTTAAAAGGAGTAAATTCTTCGCTTACGGCCATATCACGCTGAAAACACCGGTTCTCGTCCGATCACCGAAGTTAAGCAACGTAGAGCCTGGTCAGTACTTAGATGGGTGACCGCTTGGGAATACCAGGTGCCGTAAGCATCTCTTTTTTTTTTTTTTTTTTTTTCTAATATATATAATTCATTTGAAAGCGGAAATATGATTCATTAAAAAAGTTTCTTACAAACAAACTATATTTCAGCGTTTCCCGCATCAGATCGTAAATCTATTTATTTATTTTACCTGAAACCCGTGTTTTACTAATACTTTGCTAAGATATAACCATTTGGAGAGTAATCACGAAACCCTCAAAAGTAGACTTTGTTTCAATTTAATAAGGATAGGTAGATAATAGAAATGCTGGCCATTTTTAACGACAGAACGAAAAACAAATACTTGTTACGAAAGGCAAGATAAGTTACTCTTCTACTAACCTGTGTTTTAGCTTATTTTAACGCGTTTTCTTTTGTTTTGTTTTGTTGTTCAACACAAACCTGGTGGTGTCCACCTGTTGATTTAGAACGAAAAAAAATGGCTGAAAGTACACGGAGATTCGATAATCGGTGAAAAAACGAAAATTAAGCAAAATACTGATAGAACATGACATTTTCCAACGATCGGTGACATTTATTGGATGGCTTTCTAACACAATTTGTTTATTTTTCGATTTTTCACCGACTATCAGGGCTCATCAAGAGCCATTATGTTTTTCGTTGGAACTGAACAGGTGGAAAACAGCTTTATTTTGAAGAAAAAATCCGTTTAAAATAAGTTAGAACACAAAATAAACATATCCAGCTTATCTTGTCTCTCGTAACATTTATTTGTTGCCTATTCGTTGTTTTTTCACCCCCTTTTCCGTTCTGTTAGCTCCCGTTAAAAATAGCCGAAATGCTTTATCACTAATCATATTATTGTTATTTAAATAAATGAAAAAAAAAAAAGAAAAAAAAAGAGATGCTTACAGCACCTGGTATTCCCAAGCGGTCACCCATCTAAGTACTGACCAGGCTCTACGTTGCTTAACTTCGGTGATCGGACGAGAACCGGTGTTTTCAGCGTGATATGGCCGTAAGCGGAGAAAGACAACATTTTTACCATTACACCATTACTTTGCTTCTTTTACAAAATTTACTTTTCATCATTTATTCAAATTTGCTTTTTAATTACACTTTTCTTTTTTTTTTATTAAATTTACCCTTTGAAAACACATCCAGAAATTTCATAACAATTAAAACACACAAGCAAAAAAACTTGTGCTTTTAAACAAATCAAACCGGTGTGAGACGAACACTGTTCCCGACCGAAAAATCTTCCATCGCTTTCTCCATTAATTTAGTTGAAAAATCTAAAGGGCAATCTCACTGTAATGGAGGAAAATATTCAAACATTTCTAGCCCTACACCCTAGGCTCTCCTCCGAAATAAAAATAAATTCTACTTTCTTAGGCGATTACATGATAAACAGACTGAAAAAAGAAAAACAGAAAACAATTTATTTGGGAATTTAATGTGTCGACTAGAAAGTTAACGTAAAACGAATACCCACTTCCAGGACACGAGGTGATAAGATTTTTTTCTACCACCAACTTTTTCAAACAAGTAGAATCTTATTACTATTTGCTTCAATAATAGTATTTTTCGCCTATTTTACAAAATAAAATTAAATTAAAAAATCCCAACAAAAGTGAGATGCTTACAGCACCTGGTATTCCCAAGCGGTCACCCATCTAAGTACTGACCAGGCTCTACGTTGCTTAACTTCGGTGATCGGACGAGAACCGGTGTTTTCAGCGTGATATGGCCGTAAGCGAAAATTTAACCCCTTTTAACCTAGATCACTTTTAAAACACAATCTTTTCAAACGCATATGATTTCACAGTATCGTCTGAAAGAAACAAAAACAAAAACGCTCATCAATTTTAGAAATAACATCAGGGTGCTTATGCAGTTTACGGACCGGGCTATGTTTTTACATAGGAGTTTCAACCTATCTTTTTTGTGTTACATTGTTAGGTGAAACTACAAAATAAGTAATACGCCCCCCCCTCCCCACCCCTCTAAAGAATGCATTTCCAAATAATAACGTTATTATTTCAGCACGGTCCGTAAACTGCATAAGTACCAAGATGAGAAAGAGACTAAGGGCGATAACTCAGCGTTATAATTTTCGTGGTAAGGAACCATGTTTGGGACTTTCTTCCTAAGAAGACGAAATATAAAAGCTAAGAAAACATTAGTTACCATTTGGGGAATGTGTGTGTGTGTGTGTGTGTGAAATTGCTCCAATATTGAAAAGCTGATTGAAATTGTGAGAGGTAAAAATGAAATCCCCTTGACTGATTTGTATGAAATTTCACGTAAAGGCGGGAATATTGTTTTGTTATTTCACCGGCGGTCGGTATGATTTGGTTATTGATTTTCTTTTGGGTGTGAGATTGCGTTTTGCTAAGTTGACTAACGTTGGTACTGTAAGAATATTTTTAAATGGCGAGGCGAGGGTCGTTAGGTGAGAAAGTAATTCGGTTGGAAGAAAGATGAGTTTTAAAACACAATATCTAAGTTAAAAGGAGTAAATTCTTCGCTTACGGCCATATCACGCTGAAAACACCGGTTCTCGTCCGATCACCGAAGTTAAGCAACGTAGAGCCTGGTCAGTACTTAGATGGGTGACCGCTTGGGAATACCAGGTGCCGTAAGCATCTCTCTTTTTTTTTTTTCTTTCTAATATATATAATTCATTTGAAAGCGGAAATATGATTCATTAAAAAGGTTTCTTACAAACAAACTATATATTTCAGCGTTTCCCGCATCAGATCGTAAATCTATTTATTTATTTTACCTGAAACCCGTGTTTTACTAATACTTTGCTAAGATATAACCATTTGGAGAGTAATCACGAAACCCTCAAAAGTAGACTTTGTTTCAATTTAATAAGGATAGGTAGATAATAGAAATGCTGGCCATTTTTAACGACAGAACGAAAAACAAATACTTGTTACGAAAGGCAAGATAAGTTACTCTTCTACTAACCTGTGTTTTAGCTTATTTTAACGCGTTTTCTTTTGTTTTGTTTTGTTGTTCAACACAAACCTGGTGGTGTCCACCTGTTGATTTAGAACGAAAAAAAATGGCTGAAAGTACACGGAGATTCGATAATCGGTGAAAAAACGAAAATTAAGCAAAATACTGATAGAACATGACATTTTCCAACGATCGGTGACATTTATTGGATGGCTTTCTAACACAATTTGTTTATTTTTCGATTTTTCACCGACTATCAGGGCTCATCAAGAGCCATTATGTTTTTCGTTGGAACTGAACAGGTGGAAAACAGCTTTATTTTGAAGAAAAAATCCGTTTAAAATAAGTTAGAACACAAAATAAACATATCCAGCTTATCTTGTCTCTCGTAACATTTATTTGTTGCCTATTCGTTGTTTTTTCACCCCCTTTTCCGTTCTGTTAGCTCCCGTTAAAAATAGCCGAAATGCTTTATCACTAATCATATTATTGTTATTTAAATAAATGAAAAAAAAAAAAGAAAAAAAAAGAGATGCTTACAGCACCTGGTATTCCCAAGCGGTCACCCATCTAAGTACTGACCAGGCTCTACGTTGCTTAACTTCGGTGATCGGACGAGAACCGGTGTTTTCAGCGTGATATGGCCGTAAGCGGAGAAAGACAACATTTTTACCATTACACCATTACTTTGCTTCTTTTACAAAATTTACTTTTCATCATTTATTCAAATTTGCTTTTTAATTACACTTTTCTTTTTTTTTAATTAAATTTACCCTTTGAAAACACATCCAGAAATTTCATAACAATTAAAACACACAAGCAAAAAAACTTGTGCTTTTAAACAAATCCAACCGGTGTGAGACGAACACTGTTCCCGACCGAAAAATCTTCCATCGCTTTCTCCATTAATTTAGTTGAAAAATCTAAAGGGCAATCTCACTGTAATGGAGGAAAATATTCAAAAATTTCTAGCCCTACACCCTAGGCTCTCCTCCGAAATAAAAATAAATTCTACTTTCTTAGGCGATTACATGATAAACAGACTGAAAAAAGAAAAACAGAAAGCAATTTATTTGGGAATTTAATGTGTCGACTAGAAAGTTAACGTAAAACGAATACCCACTTCCAGGACACGAGGTGATAAGGATTTTTTTCTACCACCAACTTTTTCAAACAAGTAGAATCTTATTACTATTTGCTTCAATAATAGTATTTTTCGCCTATTTTACAAAATAAAATTAAATTAAAAAATCCCAACAAAAGTGAGATGCTTACAGCACCTGGTATTCCCAAGCGGTCACCCATCTAAGTACTGACCAGGCTCTACGTTGCTTAACTTCGGTGATCGGACGAGAACCGGTGTTTTCAGCGTGATATGGCCGTAAGCGAAAATTTAACCCCTTTTAACCTAGATCACTTTTAAAACACAATCTTTTCAAACGCATATGATTTCACAGTATCGTCTGAAAGAAACAAAAACAAAAACGCTCATCAATTTTAGAAATAACATCAGGGTGCTTATGCAGTTTACGGACCGGGCTATGTTTTTACATAGGAGTTTCAACCTATCTTTTTTGTGTTACATTGTTAGGTGAAACTACAAAATAAGTAATACGCCCCCCCTCCCCACCCCTCTAAAGAATGCATTTCCAAATAATAACGTTATTATTTCAGCACGGTCCGTAAACTGCATAAGTACCAAGATGAGAAAGAGACTAAGGGCGATAACTCAGCGTTATAATTTTCGTGGTAAGGAACCATGTTTGGGACTTTCTTCCTAAGAAGACGAAATATAAAAGCTAAGAAAACATTAGTTACCATTTGGGGAATGTGTGTGTGTGTGTGTGTGTGAAATTGCTCCAATATTGAAAAGCTGATTGAAATTGTGAGAGGTAAAAATGAAATCCCCTTGACTGATTTGTATGAAATTTCACGTAAAGGCGGGAATATTGTTTTGTTATTTCACCGGCGGTCGGTATGATTTGGTTATTGATTTTCTTTTGGGTGTGAGATTGCGTTTTGCTAAGTTGACTAACGTTGGTACTGTAAGAATATTTTTAAATGGCGAGGCGAGGGTCGTTAGGTGAGAAAGTAATTCGGTTGGAAGAAAGATGAGTTTTAAAACACAATATCTAAGTTAAAAGGAGTAAATTCTTCGCTTACGGCCATATCACGCTGAAAACACCGGTTCTCGTCCGATCACCGAAGTTAAGCAACGTAGAGCCTGGTCAGTACTTAGATGGGTGACCGCTTGGGAATACCAGGTGCCGTAAGCATCTCTTTTTTTTTTTTTTTTTTTTCTAATATATATAATTCATTTGAAAGCGGAAATATGATTCATTAAAAAAGTTTCTTACAAACAAACTATATTTCAGCGTTTCCCGCATCAGATCGTAAATCTATTTATTTATTTTACCTGAAACCCGTGTTTTACTAATACTTTGCTAAGATATAACCATTTGGAGAGTAATCACGAAACCCTCAAAAGTAGACTTTGTTTCAATTTAATAAGGATAGGTAGATAATAGAAATGCTGGCCATTTTTAACGACAGAACGAAAAACAAATACTTGTTACGAAAGGCAAGATAAGTTACTCTTCTACTAACCTGTGTTTTAGCTTATTTTAACGCGTTTTCTTTTGTTTTGTTTTGTTGTTCAACACAAACCTGGTGGTGTCCACCTGTTGATTTAGAACGAAAAAAAATGGCTGAAAGTACACGGAGATTCGATAATCGGTGAAAAAACGAAAATTAAGCAAAATACTGATAGAACATGACATTTTCCAACGATCGGTGACATTTATTGGATGGCTTTCTAACACAATTTGTTTATTTTTCGATTTTTCACCGACTATCAGGGCTCATCAAGAGCCATTATGTTTTTCGTTGGAACTGAACAGGTGGAAAACAGCTTTATTTTGAAGAAAAAATCCGTTTAAAATAAGTTAGAACACAAAATAAACATATCCAGCTTATCTTGTCTCTCGTAACATTTATTTGTTGCCTATTCGTTGTTTTTTCACCCCCTTTTCCGTTCTGTTAGCTCCCGTTAAAAATAGCCGAAATGCTTTATCACTAATCATATTATTGTTATTTAAATAAATGAAAAAAAAAAAAGAAAAAAAAAGAGATGCTTACAGCACCTGGTATTCCCAAGCGGTCACCCATCTAAGTACTGACCAGGCTCTACGTTGCTTAACTTCGGTGATCGGACGAGAACCGGTGTTTTCAGCGTGATATGGCCGTAAGCGGAGAAAGACAACATTTTTACCATTACACCATTACTTTGCTTCTTTTACAAAATTTACTTTTCATCATTTATTCAAATTTGCTTTTTAATTACACTTTTCTTTTTTTTTATTAAATTTACCCTTTGAAAACACATCCAGAAATTTCATAACAATTAAAACACACAAGCAAAAAAACTTGTGCTTTTAAACAAATCCGACCGAAAAATCTTCCATCGCTTTCTCCATTAATTTAGTTGAAAAATCTAAAGGGCAATCTCACTGTAATGGAGGAAAATATTCAAACATTTCTAGCCCTACACCCTAGGCTCTCCTCCGAAATAAAAATAAATTCTACTTTCTTAGGCGATTACATGATAAACAGACTGAAAAAAGAAAAACAGAAAACAATTTATTTGGGAATTTAATGTGTCGACTAGAAAGTTAACGTAAAACGAATACCCACTTCCAGGACACGAGGTGATAAGATTTTTTTCTACCACCAACTTTTTCAAACAAGTAGAATCTTATTACTATTTGCTTCAATAATAGTATTTTTCGCCTATTTTACAAAATAAAATTAAATTAAAAAATCCCAACAAAAGTGAGATGCTTACAGCACCTGGTATTCCCAAGCGGTCACCCATCTAAGTACTGACCAGGCTCTACGTTGCTTAACTTCGGTGATCGGACGAGAACCGGTGTTTTCAGCGTGATATGGCCGTAAGCGAAAATTTAACCCCTTTTAACCTAGATCACTTTTAAAACACAATCTTTTCAAACGCATATGATTTCACAGTATCGTCTGAAAGAAACAAAAACAAAAACGCTCATCAATTTTAGAAATAACATCAGGGTGCTTATGCAGTTTACGGACCGGGCTATGTTTTTACATAGGAGTTTCAACCTATCTTTTTTGTGTTACATTGTTAGGTGAAACTACAAAATAAGTAATACGCCCCCCCTCCCCACCCCTCTAAAGAATGCATTTCCAAATAATAACGTTATTATTTCAGCACGGTCCGTAAACTGCATAAGTACCAAGATGAGAAAGAGACTAAGGGCGATAACTCAGCGTTATAATTTTCGTGGTAAGGAACCATGTTTGGGACTTTCTTCCTAAGAAGACGAAATATAAAAGCTAAGAAAACATTAGTTACCATTTGGGGAATGTGTGTGTGTGTGTGTGTGTGAAATTGCTCCAATATTGAAAAGCTGATTGAAATTGTGAGAGGTAAAAATGAAATCCCCTTGACTGATTTGTATGAAATTTCACGTAAAGGCGGGAATATTGTTTTGTTATTTCACCGGCGGTCGGTATGATTTGGTTATTGATTTTCTTTTGGGTGTGAGATTGCGTTTTGCTAAGTTGACTAACGTTGGTACTGTAAGAATATTTTTAAATGGCGAGGCGAGGGTCGTTAGGTGAGAAAGTAATTCGGTTGGAAGAAAGATGAGTTTTAAAACACAATATCTAAGTTAAAAGGAGTAAATTCTTCGCTTACGGCCATATCACGCTGAAAACACCGGTTCTCGTCCGATCACCGAAGTTAAGCAACGTAGAGCCTGGTCAGTACTTAGATGGGTGACCGCTTGGGAATACCAGGTGCCGTAAGCATCTCTTTTTTTTTTTTTTTTTTTTCTAATATATATAATTCATTTGAAAGCGGAAATATGATTCATTAAAAAAGTTTCTTACAAACAAACTATATTTCAGCGTTTCCCGCATCAGATCGTAAATCTATTTATTTATTTTACCTGAAACCCGTGTTTTACTAATACTTTGCTAAGATATAACCATTTGGAGAGTAATCACGAAACCCTCAAAAGTAGACTTTGTTTCAATTTAATAAGGATAGGTAGATAATAGAAATGCTGGCCATTTTTAACGACAGAACGAAAAACAAATACTTGTTACGAAAGGCAAGATAAGTTACTCTTCTACTAACCTGTGTTTTAGCTTATTTTAACGCGTTTTCTTTTGTTTTGTTTTGTTGTTCAACACAAACCTGGTGGTGTCCACCTGTTGATTTAGAACGAAAAAAAATGGCTGAAAGTACACGGAGATTCGATAATCGGTGAAAAAACGAAAATTAAGCAAAATACTGATAGAACATGACATTTTCCAACGATCGGTGACATTTATTGGATGGCTTTCTAACACAATTTGTTTATTTTTCGATTTTTCACCGACTATCAGGGCTCATCAAGAGCCATTATGTTTTTCGTTGGAACTGAACAGGTGGAAAACAGCTTTATTTTGAAGAAAAAATCCGTTTAAAATAAGTTAGAACACAAAATAAACATATCCAGCTTATCTTGTCTCTCGTAACATTTATTTGTTGCCTATTCGTTGTTTTTTCACCCCCTTTTCCGTTCTGTTAGCTCCCGTTAAAAATAGCCGAAATGCTTTATCACTAATCATATTATTGTTATTTAAATAAATGAAAAAAAAAAAAGAAAAAAAAAGAGATGCTTACAGCACCTGGTATTCCCAAGCGGTCACCCATCTAAGTACTGACCAGGCTCTACGTTGCTTAACTTCGGTGATCGGACGAGAACCGGTGTTTTCAGCGTGATATGGCCGTAAGCGGAGAAAGACAACATTTTTACCATTACACCATTACTTTGCTTCTTTTACAAAATTTACTTTTCATCATTTATTCAAATTTGCTTTTTAATTACACTTTTCTTTTTTTTTATTAAATTTACCCTTTGAAAACACATCCAGAAATTTCATAACAATTAAAACACACAAGCAAAAAAACTTGTGCTTTTAAACAAATCCGACCGAAAAATCTTCCATCGCTTTCTCCATTAATTTAGTTGAAAAATCTAAAGGGCAATCTCACTGTAATGGAGGAAAATATTCAAACATTTCTAGCCCTACACCCTAGGCTCTCCTCCGAAATAAAAATAAATTCTACTTTCTTAGGCGATTACATGATAAACAGACTGAAAAAAGAAAAACAGAAAACAATTTATTTGGGAATTTAATGTGTCGACTAGAAAGTTAACGTAAAACGAATACCCACTTCCAGGACACGAGGTGATAAGATTTTTTTCTACCACCAACTTTTTCAAACAAGTAGAATCTTATTACTATTTGCTTCAATAATAGTATTTTTCGCCTATTTTACAAAATAAAATTAAATTAAAAAATCCCAACAAAAGTGAGATGCTTACAGCACCTGGTATTCCCAAGCGGTCACCCATCTAAGTACTGACCAGGCTCTACGTTGCTTAACTTCGGTGATCGGACGAGAACCGGTGTTTTCAGCGTGATATGGCCGTAAGCGAAAATTTAACCCCTTTTAACCTAGATCACTTTTAAAACACAATCTTTTCAAACGCATATGATTTCACAGTATCGTCTGAAAGAAACAAAAACAAAAACGCTCATCAATTTTAGAAATAACATCAGGGTGCTTATGCAGTTTACGGACCGGGCTATGTTTTTACATAGGAGTTTCAACCTATCTTTTTTGTGTTACATTGTTAGGTGAAACTACAAAATAAGTAATACGCCCCCCCTCCCCACCCCTCTAAAGAATGCATTTCCAAATAATAACGTTATTATTTCAGCACGGTCCGTAAACTGCATAAGTACCAAGATGAGAAAGAGACTAAGGGCGATAACTCAGCGTTATAATTTTCGTGGTAAGGAACCATGTTTGGGACTTTCTTCCTAAGAAGACGAAATATAAAAGCTAAGAAAACATTAGTTACCATTTGGGGAATGTGTGTGTGTGTGTGTGTGTGTGAAATTGCTCCAATATTGAAAAGCTGATTGAAATTGTGAGAGGTAAAAATGAAATCCCCTTGACTGATTTGTATGAAATTTCACGTAAAGGCGGGAATATTGTTTTGTTATTTCACCGGCGGTCGGTATGATTTGGTTATTGATTTTCTTTTGGGTGTGAGATTGCGTTTTGCTAAGTTGACTAACGTTGGTACTGTAAGAATATTTTTAAATGGCGAGGCGAGGGTCGTTAGGTGAGAAAGTAATTCGGTTGGAAGAAAGATGAGTTTTAAAACACAATATCTAAGTTAAAAGGAGTAAATTCTTCGCTTACGGCCATATCACGCTGAAAACACCGGTTCTCGTCCGATCACCGAAGTTAAGCAACGTAGAGCCTGGTCAGTACTTAGATGGGTGACCGCTTGGGAATACCAGGTGCCGTAAGCATCTCTTTTTTTTTTTTTTTTTTTTTTCTAATATATATAATTCATTTGAAAGCGGAAATATGATTCATTAAAAAAGTTTCTTACAAACAAACTATATTTCAGCGTTTCCCGCATCAGATCGTAAATCTATTTATTTATTTTACCTGAAACCCGTGTTTTACTAATACTTTGCTAAGATATAACCATTTGGAGAGTAATCACGAAACCCTCAAAAGTAGACTTTGTTTCAATTTAATAAGGATAGGTAGATAATAGAAATGCTGGCCATTTTTAACGACAGAACGAAAAACAAATACTTGTTACGAAAGGCAAGATAAGTTACTCTTCTACTAACCTGTGTTTTAGCTTATTTTAACGCGTTTTCTTTTGTTTTGTTTTGTTGTTCAACACAAACCTGGTGGTGTCCACCTGTTGATTTAGAACGAAAAAAAATGGCTGAAAGTACACGGAGATTCGATAATCGGTGAAAAAACGAAAATTAAGCAAAATACTGATAGAACATGACATTTTCCAACGATCGGTGACATTTATTGGATGGCTTTCTAACACAATTTGTTTATTTTTCGATTTTTCACCGACTATCAGGGCTCATCAAGAGCCATTATGTTTTTCGTTGGAACTGAACAGGTGGAAAACAGCTTTATTTTGAAGAAAAAATCCGTTTAAAATAAGTTAGAACACAAAATAAACATATCCAGCTTATCTTGTCTCTCGTAACATTTATTTGTTGCCTATTCGTTGTTTTTTCACCCCCTTTTCCGTTCTGTTAGCTCCCGTTAAAAATAGCCGAAATGCTTTATCACTAATCATATTATTGTTATTTAAATAAATGAAAAAAAAAAAAGAAAAAAAAAGAGATGCTTACAGCACCTGGTATTCCCAAGCGGTCACCCATCTAAGTACTGACCAGGCTCTACGTTGCTTAACTTCGGTGATCGGACGAGAACCGGTGTTTTCAGCGTGATATGGCCGTAAGCGGAGAAAGACAACATTTTTACCATTACACCATTACTTTGCTTCTTTTACAAAATTTACTTTTCATCATTTATTCAAATTTGCTTTTTAATTACACTTTTCTTTTTTTTTATTAAATTTACCCTTTGAAAACACATCCAGAAATTTCATAACAATTAAAACACACAAGCAAAAAAACTTGTGCTTTTAAACAAATCCGACCGAAAAATCTTCCATCGCTTTCTCCATTAATTTAGTTGAAAAATCTAAAGGGCAATCTCACTGTAATGGAGGAAAATATTCAAACATTTCTAGCCCTACACCCTAGGCTCTCCTCCGAAATAAAAATAAATTCTACTTTCTTAGGCGATTACATGATAAACAGACTGAAAAAAGAAAAACAGAAAACAATTTATTTGGGAATTTAATGTGTCGACTAGAAAGTTAACGTAAAACGAATACCCACTTCCAGGACACGAGGTGATAAGATTTTTTTCTACCACCAACTTTTTCAAACAAGTAGAATCTTATTACTATTTGCTTCAATAATAGTATTTTTCGCCTATTTTACAAAATAAAATTAAATTAAAAAATCCCAACAAAAGTGAGATGCTTACAGCACCTGGTATTCCCAAGCGGTCACCCATCTAAGTACTGACCAGGCTCTACGTTGCTTAACTTCGGTGATCGGACGAGAACCGGTGTTTTCAGCGTGATATGGCCGTAAGCGAAAATTTAACCCCTTTTAACCTAGATCACTTTTAAAACACAATCTTTTCAAACGCATATGATTTCACAGTATCGTCTGAAAGAAACAAAAACAAAAACGCTCATCAATTTTAGAAATAACATCAGGGTGCTTATGCAGTTTACGGACCGGGCTATGTTTTTACATAGGAGTTTCAACCTATCTTTTTTGTGTTACATTGTTAGGTGAAACTACAAAATAAGTAATACGCCCCCCCTCCCCACCCCTCTAAAGAATGCATTTCCAAATAATAACGTTATTATTTCAGCACGGTCCGTAAACTGCATAAGTACCAAGATGAGAAAGAGACTAAGGGCGATAACTCAGCGTTATAATTTTCGTGGTAAGGAACCATGTTTGGGACTTTCTTCCTAAGAAGACGAAATATAAAAGCTAAGAAAACATTAGTTACCATTTGGGGAATGTGTGTGTGTGTGTGTGTGTGTGTGTGTGAAATTGCTCCAATATTGAAAAGCTGATTGAAATTGTGAGAGGTAAAAATGAAATCCCCTTGACTGATTTGTATGAAATTTCACGTAAAGGCGGGAATATTGTTTTGTTATTTCACCGGCGGTCGGTATGATTTGGTTATTGATTTTCTTTTGGGTGTGAGATTGCGTTTTGCTAAGTTGACTAACGTTGGTACTGTAAGAATATTTTTAAATGGCGAGGCGAGGGTCGTTAGGTGAGAAAGTAATTCGGTTGGAAGAAAGATGAGTTTTAAAACACAATATCTAAGTTAAAAGGAGTAAATTCTTCGCTTACGGCCATATCACGCTGAAAACACCGGTTCTCGTCCGATCACCGAAGTTAAGCAACGTAGAGCCTGGTCAGTACTTAGATGGGTGACCGCTTGGGAATACCAGGTGCCGTAAGCATCTCTTTTTTTTTTTTTTTTTTTTTCTAATATATATAATTCATTTGAAAGCGGAAATATGATTCATTAAAAAAGTTTCTTACAAACAAACTATATTTCAGCGTTTCCCGCATCAGATCGTAAATCTATTTATTTATTTTACCTGAAACCCGTGTTTTACTAATACTTTGCTAAGATATAACCATTTGGAGAGTAATCACGAAACCCTCAAAAGTAGACTTTGTTTCAATTTAATAAGGATAGGTAGATAATAGAAATGCTGGCCATTTTTAACGACAGAACGAAAAACAAATACTTGTTACGAAAGGCAAGATAAGTTACTCTTCTACTAACCTGTGTTTTAGCTTATTTTAACGCGTTTTCTTTTGTTTTGTTTTGTTGTTCAACACAAACCTGGTGGTGTCCACCTGTTGATTTAGAACGAAAAAAAATGGCTGAAAGTACACGGAGATTCGATAATCGGTGAAAAAACGAAAATTAAGCAAAATACTGATAGAACATGACATTTTCCAACGATCGGTGACATTTATTGGATGGCTTTCTAACACAATTTGTTTATTTTTCGATTTTTCACCGACTATCAGGGCTCATCAAGAGCCATTATGTTTTTCGTTGGAACTGAACAGGTGGAAAACAGCTTTATTTTGAAGAAAAAATCCGTTTAAAATAAGTTAGAACACAAAATAAACATATCCAGCTTATCTTGTCTCTCGTAACATTTATTTGTTGCCTATTCGTTGTTTTTTCACCCCCTTTTCCGTTCTGTTAGCTCCCGTTAAAAATAGCCGAAATGCTTTATCACTAATCATATTATTGTTATTTAAATAAATGAAAAAAAAAAAAGAAAAAAAAAGAGATGCTTACAGCACCTGGTATTCCCAAGCGGTCACCCATCTAAGTACTGACCAGGCTCTACGTTGCTTAACTTCGGTGATCGGACGAGAACCGGTGTTTTCAGCGTGATATGGCCGTAAGCGGAGAAAGACAACATTTTTACCATTACACCATTACTTTGCTTCTTTTACAAAATTTACTTTTCATCATTTATTCAAATTTGCTTTTTAATTACACTTTTCTTTTTTTTTTATTAAATTTACCCTTTGAAAACACATCCAGAAATTTCATAACAATTAAAACACACAAGCAAAAAAACTTGTGCTTTTAAACAAATCAAACCGGTGTGAGACGAACACTGTTCCCGACCGAAAAATCTTCCATCGCTTTCTCCATTAATTTAGTTGAAAAATCTAAAGGGCAATCTCACTGTAATGGAGGAAAATATTCAAACATTTCTAGCCCTACACCCTAGGCTCTCCTCCGAAATAAAAATAAATTCTACTTTCTTAGGCGATTACATGATAAACAGACTGAAAAAAGAAAAACAGAAAACAATTTATTTGGGAATTTAATGTGTCGACTAGAAAGTTAACGTAAAACGAATACCCACTTCCAGGACACGAGGTGATAAGATTTTTTTCTACCACCAACTTTTTCAAACAAGTAGAATCTTATTACTATTTGCTTCAATAATAGTATTTTTCGCCTATTTTACAAAATAAAATTAAATTAAAAAATCCCAACAAAAGTGAGATGCTTACAGCACCTGGTATTCCCAAGCGGTCACCCATCTAAGTACTGACCAGGCTCTACGTTGCTTAACTTCGGTGATCGGACGAGAACCGGTGTTTTCAGCGTGATATGGCCGTAAGCGAAAATTTAACCCCTTTTAACCTAGATCACTTTTAAAACACAATCTTTTCAAACGCATATGATTTCACAGTATCGTCTGAAAGAAACAAAAACAAAAACGCTCATCAATTTTAGAAATAACATCAGGGTGCTTATGCAGTTTACGGACCGGGCTATGTTTTTACATAGGAGTTTCAACCTATCTTTTTTGTGTTACATTGTTAGGTGAAACTACAAAATAAGTAATACGCCCCCCCTCCCCACCCCTCTAAAGAATGCATTTCCAAATAATAACGTTATTATTTCAGCACGGTCCGTAAACTGCATAAGTACCAAGATGAGAAAGAGACTAAGGGCGATAACTCAGCGTTATAATTTTCGTGGTAAGGAACCATGTTTGGGACTTTCTTCCTAAGAAGACGAAATATAAAAGCTAAGAAAACATTAGTTACCATTTGGGGAATGTGTGTGTGTGTGTGTGAAATTGCTCCAATATTGAAAAGCTGATTGAAATTGTGAGAGGTAAAAATGAAATCCCCTTGACTGATTTGTATGAAATTTCACGTAAAGGCGGGAATATTGTTTTGTTATTTCACCGGCGGTCGGTATGATTTGGTTATTGATTTTCTTTTGGGTGTGAGATTGCGTTTTGCTAAGTTGACTAACGTTGGTACTGTAAGAATATTTTTAAATGGCGAGGCGAGGGTCGTTAGGTGAGAAAGTAATTCGGTTGGAAGAAAGATGAGTTTTAAAACACAATATCTAAGTTAAAAGGAGTAAATTCTTCGCTTACGGCCATATCACGCTGAAAACACCGGTTCTCGTCCGATCACCGAAGTTAAGCAACGTAGAGCCTGGTCAGTACTTAGATGGGTGACCGCTTGGGAATACCAGGTGCCGTAAGCATCTCTTTTTTTTTTTTTTTTTTTTTTCTAATATATATAATTCATTTGAAAGCGGAAATATGATTCATTAAAAAAGTTTCTTACAAACAAACTATATTTCAGCGTTTCCCGCATCAGATCGTAAATCTATTTATTTATTTTACCTGAAACCCGTGTTTTACTAATACTTTGCTAAGATATAACCATTTGGAGAGTAATCACGAAACCCTCAAAAGTAGACTTTGTTTCAATTTAATAAGGATAGGTAGATAATAGAAATGCTGGCCATTTTTAACGACAGAACGAAAAACAAATACTTGTTACGAAAGGCAAGATAAGTTACTCTTCTACTAACCTGTGTTTTAGCTTATTTTAACGCGTTTTCTTTTGTTTTGTTTTGTTGTTCAACACAAACCTGGTGGTGTCCACCTGTTGATTTAGAACGAAAAAAAATGGCTGAAAGTACACGGAGATTCGATAATCGGTGAAAAAACGAAAATTAAGCAAAATACTGATAGAACATGACATTTTCCAACGATCGGTGACATTTATTGGATGGCTTTCTAACACAATTTGTTTATTTTTCGATTTTTCACCGACTATCAGGGCTCATCAAGAGCCATTATGTTTTTCGTTGGAACTGAACAGGTGGAAAACAGCTTTATTTTGAAGAAAAAATCCGTTTAAAATAAGTTAGAACACAAAATAAACATATCCAGCTTATCTTGTCTCTCGTAACATTTATTTGTTGCCTATTCGTTGTTTTTTCACCCCCTTTTCCGTTCTGTTAGCTCCCGTTAAAAATAGCCGAAATGCTTTATCACTAATCATATTATTGTTATTTAAATAAATGAAAAAAAAAAAAGAAAAAAAAAGAGATGCTTACAGCACCTGGTATTCCCAAGCGGTCACCCATCTAAGTACTGACCAGGCTCTACGTTGCTTAACTTCGGTGATCGGACGAGAACCGGTGTTTTCAGCGTGATATGGCCGTAAGCGGAGAAAGACAACATTTTTACCATTACACCATTACTTTGCTTCTTTTACAAAATTTACTTTTCATCATTTATTCAAATTTGCTTTTTAATTACACTTTTCTTTTTTTTTTATTAAATTTACCCTTTGAAAACACATCCAGAAATTTCATAACAATTAAAACACACAAGCAAAAAAACTTGTGCTTTTAAACAAATCAAACCGGTGTGAGACGAACACTGTTCCCGACCGAAAAATCTTCCATCGCTTTCTCCATTAATTTAGTTGAAAAATCTAAAGGGCAATCTCACTGTAATGGAGGAAAATATTCAAACATTTCTAGCCCTACACCCTAGGCTCTCCTCCGAAATAAAAATAAATTCTACTTTCTTAGGCGATTACATGATAAACAGACTGAAAAAAGAAAAACAGAAAACAATTTATTTGGGAATTTAATGTGTCGACTAGAAAGTTAACGTAAAACGAATACCCACTTCCAGGACACGAGGTGATAAGATTTTTATCTACCACCAACTTTTTCAAACAAGTAGAATCTTATTACTATTTGCTTCAATAATAGTATTTTTCGCCTATTTTACAAAATAAAATTAAATTAAAAAATCCCAACAAAAGTGAGATGCTTACAGCACCTGGTATTCCCAAGCGGTCACCCATCTAAGTACTGACCAGGCTCTACGTTGCTTAACTTCGGTGATCGGACGAGAACCGGTGTTTTCAGCGTGATATGGCCGTAAGCGAAAATTTAACCCCTTTTAACCTAGATCACTTTTAAAACACAATCTTTTCAAACGCATATGATTTCACAGTATCGTCTGAAAGAAACAAAAACAAAAACGCTCATCAATTTTAGAAATAACATCAGGGTGCTTATGCAGTTTACGGACCGGGCTATGTTTTTACATAGGAGTTTCAACCTATCTTTTTTGTGTTACATTGTTAGGTGAAACTACAAAATAAGTAATACGCCCCCCTCCCCACCCCTCTAAAGAATGCATTTCCAAATAATAACGTTATTATTTCAGCACGGTCCGTAAACTGCATAAGTACCAAGATGAGAAAGAGACTAAGGGCGATAACTCAGCGTTATAATTTTCGTGGTAAGGAACCATGTTTGGGACTTTCTTCCTAAGAAGACGAAATATAAAAGCTAAGAAAACATTAGTTACCATTTGGGGAATGTGTGTGTGTGTGTGTGAAATTGCTCCAATATTGAAAAGCTGATTGAAATTGTGAGAGGTAAAAATGAAATCCCCTTGACTGATTTGTATGAAATTTCACGTAAAGGCGGGAATATTGTTTTGTTATTTCACCGGCGGTCGGTATGATTTGGTTATTGATTTTCTTTTGGGTGTGAGATTGCGTTTTGCTAAGTTGACTAACGTTGGTACTGTAAGAATATTTTTAAATGGCGAGGCGAGGGTCGTTAGGTGAGAAAGTAATTCGGTTGGAAGAAAGATGAGTTTTAAAACACAATATCTAAGTTAAAAGGAGTAAATTCTTCGCTTACGGCCATATCACGCTGAAAACACCGGTTCTCGTCCGATCACCGAAGTTAAGCAACGTAGAGCCTGGTCAGTACTTAGATGGGTGACCGCTTGGGAATACCAGGTGCCGTAAGCATCTCTTTTTTTTTTTTTTTTTTTTCTAATATATATAATTCATTTGAAAGCGGAAATATGATTCATTAAAAAAGTTTCTTACAAACAAACTATATTTCAGCGTTTCCCGCATCAGATCGTAAATCTATTTATTTATTTTACCTGAAACCCGTGTTTTACTAATACTTTGCTAAGATATAACCATTTGGAGAGTAATCACGAAACCCTCAAAAGTAGACTTTGTTTCAATTTAATAAGGATAGGTAGATAATAGAAATGCTGGCCATTTTTAACGACAGAACGAAAAACAAATACTTGTTACGAAAGGCAAGATAAGTTACTCTTCTACTAACCTGTGTTTTAGCTTATTTTAACGCGTTTTCTTTTGTTTTGTTTTGTTGTTCAACACAAACCTGGTGGTGTCCACCTGTTGATTTAGAACGAAAAAAAATGGCTGAAAGTACACGGAGATTCGATAATCGGTGAAAAAACGAAAATTAAGCAAAATACTGATAGAACATGACATTTTCCAACGATCGGTGACATTTATTGGATGGCTTTCTAACACAATTTGTTTATTTTTCGATTTTTCACCGACTATCAGGGCTCATCAAGAGCCATTATGTTTTTCGTTGGAACTGAACAGGTGGAAAACAGCTTTATTTTGAAGAAAAAATCCGTTTAAAATAAGTTAGAACACAAAATAAACATATCCAGCTTATCTTGTCTCTCGTAACATTTATTTGTTGCCTATTCGTTGTTTTTTCACCCCCTTTTCCGTTCTGTTAGCTCCCGTTAAAAATAGCCGAAATGCTTTATCACTAATCATATTATTGTTATTTAAATAAATGAAAAAAAAAAAAAGAAAAAAAAAGAGATGCTTACAGCACCTGGTATTCCCAAGCGGTCACCCATCTAAGTACTGACCAGGCTCTACGTTGCTTAACTTCGGTGATCGGACGAGAACCGGTGTTTTCAGCGTGATATGGCCGTAAGCGGAGAAAGACAACATTTTTACCATTACACCATTACTTTGCTTCTTTTACAAAATTTACTTTTCATCATTTATTCAAATTTGCTTTTTAATTACACTTTTCTTTTTTTTTTATTAAATTTACCCTTTGAAAACACATCCAGAAATTTCATAACAATTAAAACACACAAGCAAAAAAACTTGTGCTTTTAAACAAATCCAACCGGTGTGAGACGAACACTGTTCCCGACCGAAAAATCTTCCATCGCTTTCTCCATTAATTTAGTTGAAAAATCTAAAGGGCAATCTCACTGTAATGGAGGAAAATATTCAAAAATTTCTAGCCCTACACCCTAGGCTCTCCTCCGAAATAAAAATAAATTCTACTTTCTTAGGCGATTACATGATAAACAGACTGAAAAAAGAAAAACAGAAAGCAATTTATTTGGGAATTTAATGTGTCGACTAGAAAGTTAACGTAAAACGAATACCCACTTCCAGGACACGAGGTGATAAGGATTTTTTTCTACCACCAACTTTTTCAAACAAGTAGAATCTTATTACTATTTGCTTCAATAATAGTATTTTTCGCCTATTTTACAAAATAAAATTAAATTAAAAAATCCCAACAAAAGTGAGATGCTTACAGCACCTGGTATTCCCAAGCGGTCACCCATCTAAGTACTGACCAGGCTCTACGTTGCTTAACTTCGGTGATCGGACGAGAACCGGTGTTTTCAGCGTGATATGGCCGTAAGCGAAAATTTAACCCCTTTTAACCTAGATCACTTTTAAAACACAATCTTTTCAAACGCATATGATTTCACAGTATCGTCTGAAAGAAACAAAAACAAAAACGCTCATCAATTTTAGAAATAACATCAGGGTGCTTATGCAGTTTACGGACCGGGCTATGTTTTTACATAGGAGTTTCAACCTATCTTTTTTGTGTTACATTGTTAGGTGAAACTACAAAATAAGTAATACGCCCCCCCTCCCCACCCCTCTAAAGAATGCATTTCCAAATAATAACGTTATTATTTCAGCACGGTCCGTAAACTGCATAAGTACCAAGATGAGAAAGAGACTAAGGGCGATAACTCAGCGTTATAATTTTCGTGGTAAGGAACCATGTTTGGGACTTTCTTCCTAAGAAGACGAAATATAAAAGCTAAGAAAACATTAGTTACCATTTGGGGAATGTGTGTGTGTGTGTGTGAAATTGCTCCAATATTGAAAAGCTGATTGAAATTGTGAGAGGTAAAAATGAAATCCCCTTGACTGATTTGTATGAAATTTCACGTAAAGGCGGGAATATTGTTTTGTTATTTCACCGGCGGTCGGTATGATTTGGTTATTGATTTTCTTTTGGGTGTGAGATTGCGTTTTGCTAAGTTGACTAACGTTGGTACTGTAAGAATATTTTTAAATGGCGAGGCGAGGGTCGTTAGGTGAGAAAGTAATTCGGTTGGAAGAAAGATGAGTTTTAAAACACAATATCTAAGTTAAAAGGAGTAAATTCTTCGCTTACGGCCATATCACGCTGAAAACACCGGTTCTCGTCCGATCACCGAAGTTAAGCAACGTAGAGCCTGGTCAGTACTTAGATGGGTGACCGCTTGGGAATACCAGGTGCCGTAAGCATCTCTTTTTTTTTTTTTTTTTTTTTCTAATATATATAATTCATTTGAAAGCGGAAATATGATTCATTAAAAAAGTTTCTTACAAACAAACTATATTTCAGCGTTTCCCGCATCAGATCGTAAATCTATTTATTTATTTTACCTGAAACCCGTGTTTTACTAATACTTTGCTAAGATATAACCATTTGGAGAGTAATCACGAAACCCTCAAAAGTAGACTTTGTTTCAATTTAATAAGGATAGGTAGATAATAGAAATGCTGGCCATTTTTAACGACAGAACGAAAAACAAATACTTGTTACGAAAGGCAAGATAAGTTACTCTTCTACTAACCTGTGTTTTAGCTTATTTTAACGCGTTTTCTTTTGTTTTGTTTTGTTGTTCAACACAAACCTGGTGGTGTCCACCTGTTGATTTAGAACGAAAAAAAATGGCTGAAAGTACACGGAGATTCGATAATCGGTGAAAAAACGAAAATTAAGCAAAATACTGATAGAACATGACATTTTCCAACGATCGGTGACATTTATTGGATGGCTTTCTAACACAATTTGTTTGTTTTTCGTTGGAACTGAACAGGTGGAAAACAGCTTTATTTTGAAGAAAAAATCCGTTTAAAATAAGTTAGAACACAAAATAAACATATCCAGCTTATCTTGTCTCTCGTAACATTTATTTGTTGCCTATTCGTTGTTTTTTCACCCCCTTTTCCGTTCTGTTAGCTCCCGTTAAAAATAGCCGAAATGCTTTATCACTAATCATATTATTGTTATTTAAATAAATGAAAAAAAAAAAAGAAAAAAAAAGAGATGCTTACAGCACCTGGTATTCCCAAGCGGTCACCCATCTAAGTACTGACCAGGCTCTACGTTGCTTAACTTCGGTGATCGGACGAGAACCGGTGTTTTCAGCGTGATATGGCCGTAAGCGGAGAAAGACAACATTTTTACCATTACACCATTACTTTGCTTCTTTTACAAAATTTACTTTTCATCATTTATTCAAATTTGCTTTTTAATTACACTTTTCTTTTTTTTTTATTAAATTTACCCTTTGAAAACACATCCAGAAATTTCATAACAATTAAAACACACAAGCAAAAAAACTTGTGCTTTTAAACAAATCAAACCGGTGTGAGACGAACACTGTTCCCGACCGAAAAATCTTCCATCGCTTTCTCCATTAATTTAGTTGAAAAATCTAAAGGGCAATCTCACTGTAATGGAGGAAAATATTCAAACATTTCTAGCCCTACACCCTAGGCTCTCCTCCGAAATAAAAATAAATTCTACTTTCTTAGGCGATTACATGATAAACAGACTGAAAAAAGAAAAACAGAAAACAATTTATTTGGGAATTTAATGTGTCGACTAGAAAGTTAACGTAAAACGAATACCCACTTCCAGGACACGAGGTGATAAGATTTTTTTCTACCACCAACTTTTTCAAACAAGTAGAATCTTATTACTATTTGCTTCAATAATAGTATTTTTCGCCTATTTTACAAAATAAAATTAAATTAAAAAATCCCAACAAAAGTGAGATGCTTACAGCACCTGGTATTCCCAAGCGGTCACCCATCTAAGTACTGACCAGGCTCTACGTTGCTTAACTTCGGTGATCGGACGAGAACCGGTGTTTTCAGCGTGATATGGCCGTAAGCGAAAATTTAACCCCTTTTAACCTAGATCACTTTTAAAACACAATCTTTTCAAACGCATATGATTTCACAGTATCGTCTGAAAGAAACAAAAACAAAAACGCTCATCAATTTTAGAAATAACATCAGGGTGCTTATGCAGTTTACGGACCGGGCTATGTTTTTACATAGGAGTTTCAACCTATCTTTTTTGTGTTACATTGTTAGGTGAAACTACAAAATAAGTAATACGCCCCCCCTCCCCACCCCTCTAAAGAATGCATTTCCAAATAATAACGTTATTATTTCAGCACGGTCCGTAAACTGCATAAGTACCAAGATGAGAAAGAGACTAAGGGCGATAACTCAGCGTTATAATTTTCGTGGTAAGGAACCATGTTTGGGACTTTCTTCCTAAGAAGACGAAATATAAAAGCTAAGAAAACATTAGTTACCATTTGGGGAATGTGTGTGTGTGTGTGTGAAATTGCTCCAATATTGAAAAGCTGATTGAAATTGTGAGAGGTAAAAATGAAATCCCCTTGACTGATTTGTATGAAATTTCACGTAAAGGCGGGAATATTGTTTTGTTATTTCACCGGCGGTCGGTATGATTTGGTTATTGATTTTCTTTTGGGTGTGAGATTGCGTTTTGCTAAGTTGACTAACGTTGGTACTGTAAGAATATTTTTAAATGGCGAGGCGAGGGTCGTTAGGTGAGAAAGTAATTCGGTTGGAAGAAAGATGAGTTTTAAAACACAATATCTAAGTTAAAAGGAGTAAATTCTTCGCTTACGGCCATATCACGCTGAAAACACCGGTTCTCGTCCGATCACCGAAGTTAAGCAACGTAGAGCCTGGTCAGTACTTAGATGGGTGACCGCTTGGGAATACCAGGTGCCGTAAGCATCTCTTTTTTTTTTTTTTTTTTTTTTTCTAATATATATAATTCATTTGAAAGCGGAAATATGATTCATTAAAAAAGTTTCTTACAAACAAACTATATTTCAGCGTTTCCCGCATCAGATCGTAAATCTATTTATTTATTTTACCTGAAACCCGTGTTTTACTAATACTTTGCTAAGATATAACCATTTGGAGAGTAATCACGAAACCCTCAAAAGTAGACTTTGTTTCAATTTAATAAGGATAGGTAGATAATAGAAATGCTGGCCATTTTTAACGACAGAACGAAAAACAAATACTTGTTACGAAAGGCAAGATAAGTTACTCTTCTACTAACCTGTGTTTTAGCTTATTTTAACGCGTTTTCTTTTGTTTTGTTTTGTTGTTCAACACAAACCTGGTGGTGTCCACCTGTTGATTTAGAACGAAAAAAAATGGCTGAAAGTACACGGAGATTCGATAATCGGTGAAAAAACGAAAATTAAGCAAAATACTGATAGAACATGACATTTTCCAACGATCGGTGACATTTATTGGATGGCTTTCTAACACAATTTGTTTATTTTTCGATTTTTCACCGACTATCAGGGCTCATCAAGAGCCATTATGTTTTTCGTTGGAACTGAACAGGTGGAAAACAGCTTTATTTTGAAGAAAAAATCCGTTTAAAATAAGTTAGAACACAAAATAAACATATCCAGCTTATCTTGTCTCTCGTAACATTTATTTGTTGCCTATTCGTTGTTTTTTCACCCCCTTTTCCGTTCTGTTAGCTCCCGTTAAAAATAGCCGAAATGCTTTATCACTAATCATATTATTGTTATTTAAATAAATGAAAAAAAAAAAAGAAAAAAAAAGAGATGCTTACAGCACCTGGTATTCCCAAGCGGTCACCCATCTAAGTACTGACCAGGCTCTACGTTGCTTAACTTCGGTGATCGGACGAGAACCGGTGTTTTCAGCGTGATATGGCCGTAAGCGGAGAAAGACAACATTTTTACCATTACACCATTACTTTGCTTCTTTTACAAAATTTACTTTTCATCATTTATTCAAATTTGCTTTTTAATTACACTTTTCTTTTTTTTTTATTAAATTTACCCTTTGAAAACACATCCAGAAATTTCATAACAATTAAAACACACAAGCAAAAAAACTTGTGCTTTTAAACAAATCAAACCGGTGTGAGACGAACACTGTTCCCGACCGAAAAATCTTCCATCGCTTTCTCCATTAATTTAGTTGAAAAATCTAAAGGGCAATCTCACTGTAATGGAGGAAAATATTCAAACATTTCTAGCCCTACACCCTAGGCTCTCCTCCGAAATAAAAATAAATTCTACTTTCTTAGGCGATTACATGATAAACAGACTGAAAAAAGAAAAACAGAAAACAATTTATTTGGGAATTTAATGTGTCGACTAGAAAGTTAACGTAAAACGAATACCCACTTCCAGGACACGAGGTGATAAGATTTTTATCTACCACCAACTTTTTCAAACAAGTAGAATCTTATTACTATTTGCTTCAATAATAGTATTTTTCGCCTATTTTACAAAATAAAATTAAATTAAAAAATCCCAACAAAAGTGAGATGCTTACAGCACCTGGTATTCCCAAGCGGTCACCCATCTAAGTACTGACCAGGCTCTACGTTGCTTAACTTCGGTGATCGGACGAGAACCGGTGTTTTCAGCGTGATATGGCCGTAAGCGAAAATTTAACCCCTTTTAACCTAGATCACTTTTAAAACACAATCTTTTCAAACGCATATGATTTCACAGTATCGTCTGAAAGAAACAAAAACAAAAACGCTCATCAATTTTAGAAATAACATCAGGGTGCTTATGCAGTTTACGGACCGGGCTATGTTTTTACATAGGAGTTTCAACCTATCTTTTTTGTGTTACATTGTTAGGTGAAACTACAAAATAAGTAATACGCCCCCCCTCCCCACCCCTCTAAAGAATGCATTTCCAAATAATAACGTTATTATTTCAGCACGGTCCGTAAACTGCATAAGTACCAAGATGAGAAAGAGACTAAGGGCGATAACTCAGCGTTATAATTTTCGTGGTAAGGAACCATGTTTGGGACTTTCTTCCTAAGAAGACGAAATATAAAAGCTAAGAAAACATTAGTTACCATTTGGGGAATGTGTGTGTGTGTGTGTGAAATTGCTCCAATATTGAAAAGCTGATTGAAATTGTGAGAGGTAAAAATGAAATCCCCTTGACTGATTTGTATGAAATTTCACGTAAAGGCGGGAATATTGTTTTGTTATTTCACCGGCGGTCGGTATGATTTGGTTATTGATTTTCTTTTGGGTGTGAGATTGCGTTTTGCTAAGTTGACTAACGTTGGTACTGTAAGAATATTTTTAAATGGCGAGGCGAGGGTCGTTAGGTGAGAAAGTAATTCGGTTGGAAGAAAGATGAGTTTTAAAACACAATATCTAAGTTAAAAGGAGTAAATTCTTCGCTTACGGCCATATCACGCTGAAAACACCGGTTCTCGTCCGATCACCGAAGTTAAGCAACGTAGAGCCTGGTCAGTACTTAGATGGGTGACCGCTTGGGAATACCAGGTGCCGTAAGCATCTCTTTTTTTTTTTTTTTTTTTTCTAATATATATAATTCATTTGAAAGCGGAAATATGATTCATTAAAAAAGTTTCTTACAAACAAACTATATTTCAGCGTTTCCCGCATCAGATCGTAAATCTATTTATTTATTTTACCTGAAACCCGTGTTTTACTAATACTTTGCTAAGATATAACCATTTGGAGAGTAATCACGAAACCCTCAAAAGTAGACTTTGTTTCAATTTAATAAGGATAGGTAGATAATAGAAATGCTGGCCATTTTTAACGACAGAACGAAAAACAAATACTTGTTACGAAAGGCAAGATAAGTTACTCTTCTACTAACCTGTGTTTTAGCTTATTTTAACGCGTTTTCTTTTGTTTTGTTTTGTTGTTCAACACAAACCTGGTGGTGTCCACCTGTTGATTTAGAACGAAAAAAAATGGCTGAAAGTACACGGAGATTCGATAATCGGTGAAAAAACGAAAATTAAGCAAAATACTGATAGAACATGACATTTTCCAACGATCGGTGACATTTATTGGATGGCTTTCTAACACAATTTGTTTATTTTTCGATTTTTCACCGACTATCAGGGCTCATCAAGAGCCATTATGTTTTTCGTTGGAACTGAACAGGTGGAAAACAGCTTTATTTTGAAGAAAAAATCCGTTTAAAATAAGTTAGAACACAAAATAAACATATCCAGCTTATCTTGTCTCTCGTAACATTTATTTGTTGCCTATTCGTTGTTTTTTCACCCCCTTTTCCGTTCTGTTAGCTCCCGTTAAAAATAGCCGAAATGCTTTATCACTAATCATATTATTGTTATTTAAATAAATGAAAAAAAAAAAAAGAAAAAAAAAGAGATGCTTACAGCACCTGGTATTCCCAAGCGGTCACCCATCTAAGTACTGACCAGGCTCTACGTTGCTTAACTTCGGTGATCGGACGAGAACCGGTGTTTTCAGCGTGATATGGCCGTAAGCGGAGAAAGACAACATTTTTACCATTACACCATTACTTTGCTTCTTTTACAAAATTTACTTTTCATCATTTATTCAAATTTGCTTTTTAATTACACTTTTCTTTTTTTTTTATTAAATTTACCCTTTGAAAACACATCCAGAAATTTCATAACAATTAAAACACACAAGCAAAAAAACTTGTGCTTTTAAACAAATCCAACCGGTGTGAGACGAACACTGTTCCCGACCGAAAAATCTTCCATCGCTTTCTCCATTAATTTAGTTGAAAAATCTAAAGGGCAATCTCACTGTAATGGAGGAAAATATTCAAAAATTTCTAGCCCTACACCCTAGGCTCTCCTCCGAAATAAAAATAAATTCTACTTTCTTAGGCGATTACATGATAAACAGACTGAAAAAAGAAAAACAGAAAGCAATTTATTTGGGAATTTAATGTGTCGACTAGAAAGTTAACGTAAAACGAATACCCACTTCCAGGACACGAGGTGATAAGGATTTTTTTCTACCACCAACTTTTTCAAACAAGTAGAATCTTATTACTATTTGCTTCAATAATAGTATTTTTCGCCTATTTTACAAAATAAAATTAAATTAAAAAATCCCAACAAAAGTGAGATGCTTACAGCACCTGGTATTCCCAAGCGGTCACCCATCTAAGTACTGACCAGGCTCTACGTTGCTTAACTTCGGTGATCGGACGAGAACCGGTGTTTTCAGCGTGATATGGCCGTAAGCGAAAATTTAACCCCTTTTAACCTAGATCACTTTTAAAACACAATCTTTTCAAACGCATATGATTTCACAGTATCGTCTGAAAGAAACAAAAACAAAAACGCTCATCAATTTTAGAAATAACATCAGGGTGCTTATGCAGTTTACGGACCGGGCTATGTTTTTACATAGGAGTTTCAACCTATCTTTTTTGTGTTACATTGTTAGGTGAAACTACAAAATAAGTAATACGCCCCCCCTCCCCACCCCTCTAAAGAATGCATTTCCAAATAATAACGTTATTATTTCAGCACGGTCCGTAAACTGCATAAGTACCAAGATGAGAAAGAGACTAAGGGCGATAACTCAGCGTTATAATTTTCGTGGTAAGGAACCATGTTTGGGACTTTCTTCCTAAGAAGACGAAATATAAAAGCTAAGAAAACATTAGTTACCATTTGGGGAATGTGTGTGTGTGTGTGTGAAATTGCTCCAATATTGAAAAGCTGATTGAAATTGTGAGAGGTAAAAATGAAATCCCCTTGACTGATTTGTATGAAATTTCACGTAAAGGCGGGAATATTGTTTTGTTATTTCACCGGCGGTCGGTATGATTTGGTTATTGATTTTCTTTTGGGTGTGAGATTGCGTTTTGCTAAGTTGACTAACGTTGGTACTGTAAGAATATTTTTAAATGGCGAGGCGAGGGTCGTTAGGTGAGAAAGTAATTCGGTTGGAAGAAAGATGAGTTTTAAAACACAATATCTAAGTTAAAAGGAGTAAATTCTTCGCTTACGGCCATATCACGCTGAAAACACCGGTTCTCGTCCGATCACCGAAGTTAAGCAACGTAGAGCCTGGTCAGTACTTAGATGGGTGACCGCTTGGGAATACCAGGTGCCGTAAGCATCTCTTTTTTTTTTTTTTTTTTTTCTAATATATATAATTCATTTGAAAGCGGAAATATGATTCATTAAAAAAGTTTCTTACAAACAAACTATATTTCAGCGTTTCCCGCATCAGATCGTAAATCTATTTATTTATTTTACCTGAAACCCGTGTTTTACTAATACTTTGCTAAGATATAACCATTTGGAGAGTAATCACGAAACCCTCAAAAGTAGACTTTGTTTCAATTTAATAAGGATAGGTAGATAATAGAAATGCTGGCCATTTTTAACGACAGAACGAAAAACAAATACTTGTTACGAAAGGCAAGATAAGTTACTCTTCTACTAACCTGTGTTTTAGCTTATTTTAACGCGTTTTCTTTTGTTTTGTTTTGTTGTTCAACACAAACCTGGTGGTGTCCACCTGTTGATTTAGAACGAAAAAAAATGGCTGAAAGTACACGGAGATTCGATAATCGGTGAAAAAACGAAAATTAAGCAAAATACTGATAGAACATGACATTTTCCAACGATCGGTGACATTTATTGGATGGCTTTCTAACACAATTTGTTTATTTTTCGATTTTTCACCGACTATCAGGGCTCATCAAGAGCCATTATGTTTTTCGTTGGAACTGAACAGGTGGAAAACAGCTTTATTTTGAAGAAAAAATCCGTTTAAAATAAGTTAGAACACAAAATAAACATATCCAGCTTATCTTGTCTCTCGTAACATTTATTTGTTGCCTATTCGTTGTTTTTTCACCCCCTTTTCCGTTCTGTTAGCTCCCGTTAAAAATAGCCGAAATGCTTTATCACTAATCATATTATTGTTATTTAAATAAATGAAAAAAAAAAAAAGAAAAAAAAAGAGATGCTTACAGCACCTGGTATTCCCAAGCGGTCACCCATCTAAGTACTGACCAGGCTCTACGTTGCTTAACTTCGGTGATCGGACGAGAACCGGTGTTTTCAGCGTGATATGGCCGTAAGCGGAGAAAGACAACATTTTTACCATTACACCATTACTTTGCTTCTTTTACAAAATTTACTTTTCATCATTTATTCAAATTTGCTTTTTAATTACACTTTTCTTTTTTTTTTATTAAATTTACCCTTTGAAAACACATCCAGAAATTTCATAACAATTAAAACACACAAGCAAAAAAACTTGTGCTTTTAAACAAATCCAACCGGTGTGAGACGAACACTGTTCCCGACCGAAAAATCTTCCATCGCTTTCTCCATTAATTTAGTTGAAAAATCTAAAGGGCAATCTCACTGTAATGGAGGAAAATATTCAAAAATTTCTAGCCCTACACCCTAGGCTCTCCTCCGAAATAAAAATAAATTCTACTTTCTTAGGCGATTACATGATAAACAGACTGAAAAAAGAAAAACAGAAAGCAATTTATTTGGGAATTTAATGTGTCGACTAGAAAGTTAACGTAAAACGAATACCCACTTCCAGGACACGAGGTGATAAGGATTTTTTTCTACCACCAACTTTTTCAAACAAGTAGAATCTTATTACTATTTGCTTCAATAATAGTATTTTTCGCCTATTTTACAAAATAAAATTAAATTAAAAAATCCCAACAAAAGTGAGATGCTTACAGCACCTGGTATTCCCAAGCGGTCACCCATCTAAGTACTGACCAGGCTCTACGTTGCTTAACTTCGGTGATCGGACGAGAACCGGTGTTTTCAGCGTGATATGGCCGTAAGCGAAAATTTAACCCCTTTTAACCTAGATCACTTTTAAAACACAATCTTTTCAAACGCATATGATTTCACAGTATCGTCTGAAAGAAACAAAAACAAAAACGCTCATCAATTTTAGAAATAACATCAGGGTGCTTATGCAGTTTACGGACCGGGCTATGTTTTTACATAGGAGTTTCAACCTATCTTTTTTGTGTTACATTGTTAGGTGAAACTACAAAATAAGTAATACGCCCCCCCTCCCCACCCCTCTAAAGAATGCATTTCCAAATAATAACGTTATTATTTCAGCACGGTCCGTAAACTGCATAAGTACCAAGATGAGAAAGAGACTAAGGGCGATAACTCAGCGTTATAATTTTCGTGGTAAGGAACCATGTTTGGGACTTTCTTCCTAAGAAGACGAAATATAAAAGCTAAGAAAACATTAGTTACCATTTGGGGAATGTGTGTGTGTGTGTGTGAAATTGCTCCAATATTGAAAAGCTGATTGAAATTGTGAGAGGTAAAAATGAAATCCCCTTGACTGATTTGTATGAAATTTCACGTAAAGGCGGGAATATTGTTTTGTTATTTCACCGGCGGTCGGTATGATTTGGTTATTGATTTTCTTTTGGGTGTGAGATTGCGTTTTGCTAAGTTGACTAACGTTGGTACTGTAAGAATATTTTTAAATGGCGAGGCGAGGGTCGTTAGGTGAGAAAGTAATTCGGTTGGAAGAAAGATGAGTTTTAAAACACAATATCTAAGTTAAAAGGAGTAAATTCTTCGCTTACGGCCATATCACGCTGAAAACACCGGTTCTCGTCCGATCACCGAAGTTAAGCAACGTAGAGCCTGGTCAGTACTTAGATGGGTGACCGCTTGGGAATACCAGGTGCCGTAAGCATCTCTTTTTTTTTTTTTTTTTTTTTCTAATATATATAATTCATTTGAAAGCGGAAATATGATTCATTAAAAAAGTTTCTTACAAACAAACTATATTTCAGCGTTTCCCGCATCAGATCGTAAATCTATTTATTTATTTTACCTGAAACCCGTGTTTTACTAATACTTTGCTAAGATATAACCATTTGGAGAGTAATCACGAAACCCTCAAAAGTAGACTTTGTTTCAATTTAATAAGGATAGGTAGATAATAGAAATGCTGGCCATTTTTAACGACAGAACGAAAAACAAATACTTGTTACGAAAGGCAAGATAAGTTACTCTTCTACTAACCTGTGTTTTAGCTTATTTTAACGCGTTTTCTTTTGTTTTGTTTTGTTGTTCAACACAAACCTGGTGGTGTCCACCTGTTGATTTAGAACGAAAAAAAATGGCTGAAAGTACACGGAGATTCGATAATCGGTGAAAAAACGAAAATTAAGCAAAATACTGATAGAACATGACATTTTCCAACGATCGGTGACATTTATTGGATGGCTTTCTAACACAATTTGTTTGTTTTTCGTTGGAACTGAACAGGTGGAAAACAGCTTTATTTTGAAGAAAAAATCCGTTTAAAATAAGTTAGAACACAAAATAAACATATCCAGCTTATCTTGTCTCTCGTAACATTTATTTGTTGCCTATTCGTTGTTTTTTCACCCCCTTTTCCGTTCTGTTAGCTCCCGTTAAAAATAGCCGAAATGCTTTATCACTAATCATATTATTGTTATTTAAATAAATGAAAAAAAAAAAAGAAAAAAAAAGAGATGCTTACAGCACCTGGTATTCCCAAGCGGTCACCCATCTAAGTACTGACCAGGCTCTACGTTGCTTAACTTCGGTGATCGGACGAGAACCGGTGTTTTCAGCGTGATATGGCCGTAAGCGGAGAAAGACAACATTTTTACCATTACACCATTACTTTGCTTCTTTTACAAAATTTACTTTTCATCATTTATTCAAATTTGCTTTTTAATTACACTTTTCTTTTTTTTTTATTAAATTTACCCTTTGAAAACACATCCAGAAATTTCATAACAATTAAAACACACAAGCAAAAAAACTTGTGCTTTTAAACAAATCAAACCGGTGTGAGACGAACACTGTTCCCGACCGAAAAATCTTCCATCGCTTTCTCCATTAATTTAGTTGAAAAATCTAAAGGGCAATCTCACTGTAATGGAGGAAAATATTCAAACATTTCTAGCCCTACACCCTAGGCTCTCCTCCGAAATAAAAATAAATTCTACTTTCTTAGGCGATTACATGATAAACAGACTGAAAAAAGAAAAACAGAAAACAATTTATTTGGGAATTTAATGTGTCGACTAGAAAGTTAACGTAAAACGAATACCCACTTCCAGGACACGAGGTGATAAGATTTTTTTCTACCACCAACTTTTTCAAACAAGTAGAATCTTATTACTATTTGCTTCAATAATAGTATTTTTCGCCTATTTTACAAAATAAAATTAAATTAAAAAATCCCAACAAAAGTGAGATGCTTACAGCACCTGGTATTCCCAAGCGGTCACCCATCTAAGTACTGACCAGGCTCTACGTTGCTTAACTTCGGTGATCGGACGAGAACCGGTGTTTTCAGCGTGATATGGCCGTAAGCGAAAATTTAACCCCTTTTAACCTAGATCACTTTTAAAACACAATCTTTTCAAACGCATATGATTTCACAGTATCGTCTGAAAGAAACAAAAACAAAAACGCTCATCAATTTTAGAAATAACATCAGGGTGCTTATGCAGTTTACGGACCGGGCTATGTTTTTACATAGGAGTTTCAACCTATCTTTTTTGTGTTACATTGTTAGGTGAAACTACAAAATAAGTAATACGCCCCCCCTCCCCACCCCTCTAAAGAATGCATTTCCAAATAATAACGTTATTATTTCAGCACGGTCCGTAAACTGCATAAGTACCAAGATGAGAAAGAGACTAAGGGCGATAACTCAGCGTTATAATTTTCGTGGTAAGGAACCATGTTTGGGACTTTCTTCCTAAGAAGACGAAATATAAAAGCTAAGAAAACATTAGTTACCATTTGGGGAATGTGTGTGTGTGTGTGTGTGTGTGTGTGTGAAATTGCTCCAATATTGAAAAGCTGATTGAAATTGTGAGAGGTAAAAATGAAATCCCCTTGACTGATTTGTATGAAATTTCACGTAAAGGCGGGAATATTGTTTTGTTATTTCACCGGCGGTCGGTATGATTTGGTTATTGATTTTCTTTTGGGTGTGAGATTGCGTTTTGCTAAGTTGACTAACGTTGGTACTGTAAGAATATTTTTAAATGGCGAGGCGAGGGTCGTTAGGTGAGAAAGTAATTCGGTTGGAAGAAAGATGAGTTTTAAAACACAATATCTAAGTTAAAAGGAGTAAATTCTTCGCTTACGGCCATATCACGCTGAAAACACCGGTTCTCGTCCGATCACCGAAGTTAAGCAACGTAGAGCCTGGTCAGTACTTAGATGGGTGACCGCTTGGGAATACCAGGTGCCGTAAGCATCTCTTTTTTTTTTTTTTTTTTTTTCTAATATATATAATTCATTTGAAAGCGGAAATATGATTCATTAAAAAAGTTTCTTACAAACAAACTATATTTCAGCGTTTCCCGCATCAGATCGTAAATCTATTTATTTATTTTACCTGAAACCCGTGTTTTACTAATACTTTGCTAAGATATAACCATTTGGAGAGTAATCACGAAACCCTCAAAAGTAGACTTTGTTTCAATTTAATAAGGATAGGTAGATAATAGAAATGCTGGCCATTTTTAACGACAGAACGAAAAACAAATACTTGTTACGAAAGGCAAGATAAGTTACTCTTCTACTAACCTGTGTTTTAGCTTATTTTAACGCGTTTTCTTTTGTTTTGTTTTGTTGTTCAACACAAACCTGGTGGTGTCCACCTGTTGATTTAGAACGAAAAAAAATGGCTGAAAGTACACGGAGATTCGATAATCGGTGAAAAAACGAAAATTAAGCAAAATACTGATAGAACATGACATTTTCCAACGATCGGTGACATTTATTGGATGGCTTTCTAACACAATTTGTTTATTTTTCGATTTTTCACCGACTATCAGGGCTCATCAAGAGCCATTATGTTTTTCGTTGGAACTGAACAGGTGGAAAACAGCTTTATTTTGAAGAAAAAATCCGTTTAAAATAAGTTAGAACACAAAATAAACATATCCAGCTTATCTTGTCTCTCGTAACATTTATTTGTTGCCTATTCGTTGTTTTTTCACCCCCTTTTCCGTTCTGTTAGCTCCCGTTAAAAATAGCCGAAATGCTTTATCACTAATCATATTATTGTTATTTAAATAAATGAAAAAAAAAAAAAGAAAAAAAAAGAGATGCTTACAGCACCTGGTATTCCCAAGCGGTCACCCATCTAAGTACTGACCAGGCTCTACGTTGCTTAACTTCGGTGATCGGACGAGAACCGGTGTTTTCAGCGTGATATGGCCGTAAGCGGAGAAAGACAACATTTTTACCATTACACCATTACTTTGCTTCTTTTACAAAATTTACTTTTCATCATTTATTCAAATTTGCTTTTTAATTACACTTTTCTTTTTTTTTTATTAAATTTACCCTTTGAAAACACATCCAGAAATTTCATAACAATTAAAACACACAAGCAAAAAAACTTGTGCTTTTAAACAAATCCAACCGGTGTGAGACGAACACTGTTCCCGACCGAAAAATCTTCCATCGCTTTCTCCATTAATTTAGTTGAAAAATCTAAAGGGCAATCTCACTGTAATGGAGGAAAATATTCAAAAATTTCTAGCCCTACACCCTAGGCTCTCCTCCGAAATAAAAATAAATTCTACTTTCTTAGGCGATTACATGATAAACAGACTGAAAAAAGAAAAACAGAAAGCAATTTATTTGGGAATTTAATGTGTCGACTAGAAAGTTAACGTAAAACGAATACCCACTTCCAGGACACGAGGTGATAAGGATTTTTTTCTACCACCAACTTTTTCAAACAAGTAGAATCTTATTACTATTTGCTTCAATAATAGTATTTTTCGCCTATTTTACAAAATAAAATTAAATTAAAAAATCCCAACAAAAGTGAGATGCTTACAGCACCTGGTATTCCCAAGCGGTCACCCATCTAAGTACTGACCAGGCTCTACGTTGCTTAACTTCGGTGATCGGACGAGAACCGGTGTTTTCAGCGTGATATGGCCGTAAGCGAAAATTTAACCCCTTTTAACCTAGATCACTTTTAAAACACAATCTTTTCAAACGCATATGATTTCACAGTATCGTCTGAAAGAAACAAAAACAAAAACGCTCATCAATTTTAGAAATAACATCAGGGTGCTTATGCAGTTTACGGACCGGGCTATGTTTTTACATAGGAGTTTCAACCTATCTTTTTTGTGTTACATTGTTAGGTGAAACTACAAAATAAGTAATACGCCCCCCCTCCCCACCCCTCTAAAGAATGCATTTCCAAATAATAACGTTATTATTTCAGCACGGTCCGTAAACTGCATAAGTACCAAGATGAGAAAGAGACTAAGGGCGATAACTCAGCGTTATAATTTTCGTGGTAAGGAACCATGTTTGGGACTTTCTTCCTAAGAAGACGAAATATAAAAGCTAAGAAAACATTAGTTACCATTTGGGGAATGTGTGTGTGTGTGTGTGAAATTGCTCCAATATTGAAAAGCTGATTGAAATTGTGAGAGGTAAAAATGAAATCCCCTTGACTGATTTGTATGAAATTTCACGTAAAGGCGGGAATATTGTTTTGTTATTTCACCGGCGGTCGGTATGATTTGGTTATTGATTTTCTTTTGGGTGTGAGATTGCGTTTTGCTAAGTTGACTAACGTTGGTACTGTAAGAATATTTTTAAATGGCGAGGCGAGGGTCGTTAGGTGAGAAAGTAATTCGGTTGGAAGAAAGATGAGTTTTAAAACACAATATCTAAGTTAAAAGGAGTAAATTCTTCGCTTACGGCCATATCACGCTGAAAACACCGGTTCTCGTCCGATCACCGAAGTTAAGCAACGTAGAGCCTGGTCAGTACTTAGATGGGTGACCGCTTGGGAATACCAGGTGCCGTAAGCATCTCTTTTTTTTTTTTTTTTTTTTTCTAATATATATAATTCATTTGAAAGCGGAAATATGATTCATTAAAAAAGTTTCTTACAAACAAACTATATTTCAGCGTTTCCCGCATCAGATCGTAAATCTATTTATTTATTTTACCTGAAACCCGTGTTTTACTAATACTTTGCTAAGATATAACCATTTGGAGAGTAATCACGAAACCCTCAAAAGTAGACTTTGTTTCAATTTAATAAGGATAGGTAGATAATAGAAATGCTGGCCATTTTTAACGACAGAACGAAAAACAAATACTTGTTACGAAAGGCAAGATAAGTTACTCTTCTACTAACCTGTGTTTTAGCTTATTTTAACGCGTTTTCTTTTGTTTTGTTTTGTTGTTCAACACAAACCTGGTGGTGTCCACCTGTTGATTTAGAACGAAAAAAAATGGCTGAAAGTACACGGAGATTCGATAATCGGTGAAAAAACGAAAATTAAGCAAAATACTGATAGAACATGACATTTTCCAACGATCGGTGACATTTATTGGATGGCTTTCTAACACAATTTGTTTATTTTTCGATTTTTCACCGACTATCAGGGCTCATCAAGAGCCATTATGTTTTTCGTTGGAACTGAACAGGTGGAAAACAGCTTTATTTTGAAGAAAAAATCCGTTTAAAATAAGTTAGAACACAAAATAAACATATCCAGCTTATCTTGTCTCTCGTAACATTTATTTGTTGCCTATTCGTTGTTTTTTCACCCCCTTTTCCGTTCTGTTAGCTCCCGTTAAAAATAGCCGAAATGCTTTATCACTAATCATATTATTGTTATTTAAATAAATGAAAAAAAAAAAAAGAAAAAAAAAGAGATGCTTACAGCACCTGGTATTCCCAAGCGGTCACCCATCTAAGTACTGACCAGGCTCTACGTTGCTTAACTTCGGTGATCGGACGAGAACCGGTGTTTTCAGCGTGATATGGCCGTAAGCGGAGAAAGACAACATTTTTACCATTACACCATTACTTTGCTTCTTTTACAAAATTTACTTTTCATCATTTATTCAAATTTGCTTTTTAATTACACTTTTCTTTTTTTTTTATTAAATTTACCCTTTGAAAACACATCCAGAAATTTCATAACAATTAAAACACACAAGCAAAAAAACTTGTGCTTTTAAACAAATCCAACCGGTGTGAGACGAACACTGTTCCCGACCGAAAAATCTTCCATCGCTTTCTCCATTAATTTAGTTGAAAAATCTAAAGGGCAATCTCACTGTAATGGAGGAAAATATTCAAAAATTTCTAGCCCTACACCCTAGGCTCTCCTCCGAAATAAAAATAAATTCTACTTTCTTAGGCGATTACATGATAAACAGACTGAAAAAAGAAAAACAGAAAGCAATTTATTTGGGAATTTAATGTGTCGACTAGAAAGTTAACGTAAAACGAATACCCACTTCCAGGACACGAGGTGATAAGGATTTTTTTCTACCACCAACTTTTTCAAACAAGTAGAATCTTATTACTATTTGCTTCAATAATAGTATTTTTCGCCTATTTTACAAAATAAAATTAAATTAAAAAATCCCAACAAAAGTGAGATGCTTACAGCACCTGGTATTCCCAAGCGGTCACCCATCTAAGTACTGACCAGGCTCTACGTTGCTTAACTTCGGTGATCGGACGAGAACCGGTGTTTTCAGCGTGATATGGCCGTAAGCGAAAATTTAACCCCTTTTAACCTAGATCACTTTTAAAACACAATCTTTTCAAACGCATATGATTTCACAGTATCGTCTGAAAGAAACAAAAACAAAAACGCTCATCAATTTTAGAAATAACATCAGGGTGCTTATGCAGTTTACGGACCGGGCTATGTTTTTACATAGGAGTTTCAACCTATCTTTTTTGTGTTACATTGTTAGGTGAAACTACAAAATAAGTAATACGCCCCCCCTCCCCACCCCTCTAAAGAATGCATTTCCAAATAATAACGTTATTATTTCAGCACGGTCCGTAAACTGCATAAGTACCAAGATGAGAAAGAGACTAAGGGCGATAACTCAGCGTTATAATTTTCGTGGTAAGGAACCATGTTTGGGACTTTCTTCCTAAGAAGACGAAATATAAAAGCTAAGAAAACATTAGTTACCATTTGGGGAATGTGTGTGTGTGTGTGTGTGTGAAATTGCTCCAATATTGAAAAGCTGATTGAAATTGTGAGAGGTAAAAATGAAATCCCCTTGACTGATTTGTATGAAATTTCACGTAAAGGCGGGAATATTGTTTTGTTATTTCACCGGCGGTCGGTATGATTTGGTTATTGATTTTCTTTTGGGTGTGAGATTGCGTTTTGCTAAGTTGACTAACGTTGGTACTGTAAGAATATTTTTAAATGGCGAGGCGAGGGTCGTTAGGTGAGAAAGTAATTCGGTTGGAAGAAAGATGAGTTTTAAAACACAATATCTAAGTTAAAAGGAGTAAATTCTTCGCTTACGGCCATATCACGCTGAAAACACCGGTTCTCGTCCGATCACCGAAGTTAAGCAACGTAGAGCCTGGTCAGTACTTAGATGGGTGACCGCTTGGGAATACCAGGTGCCGTAAGCATCTCTTTTTTTTTTTTTTTTTTTTTCTAATATATATAATTCATTTGAAAGCGGAAATATGATTCATTAAAAAAGTTTCTTACAAACAAACTATATATTTCAGCGTTTCCCGCATCAGATCGTAAATCTATTTATTTATTTTACCTGAAACCCGTGTTTTACTAATACTTTGCTAAGATATAACCATTTGGAGAGTAATCACGAAACCCTCAAAAGTAGACTTTGTTTCAATTTAATAAGGATAGGTAGATAATAGAAATGCTGGCCATTTTTAACGACAGAACGAAAAACAAATACTTGTTACGAAAGGCAAGATAAGTTACTCTTCTACTAACCTGTGTTTTAGCTTATTTTAACGCGTTTTCTTTTGTTTTGTTTTGTTGTTCAACACAAACCTGGTGGTGTCCACCTGTTGATTTAGAACGAAAAAAAATGGCTGAAAGTACACGGAGATTCGATAATCGGTGAAAAAACGAAAATTAAGCAAAATACTGATAGAACATGACATTTTCCAACGATCGGTGACATTTATTGGATGGCTTTCTAACACAATTTGTTTATTTTTCGATTTTTCACCGACTATCAGGGCTCATCAAGAGCCATTATGTTTTTCGTTGGAACTGAACAGGTGGAAAACAGCTTTATTTTGAAGAAAAAATCCGTTTAAAATAAGTTAGAACACAAAATAAACATATCCAGCTTATCTTGTCTCTCGTAACATTTATTTGTTGCCTATTCGTTGTTTTTTCACCCCCTTTTCCGTTCTGTTAGCTCCCGTTAAAAATAGCCGAAATGCTTTATCACTAATCATATTATTGTTATTTAAATAAATGAAAAAAAAAAAAAGAAAAAAAAAGAGATGCTTACAGCACCTGGTATTCCCAAGCGGTCACCCATCTAAGTACTGACCAGGCTCTACGTTGCTTAACTTCGGTGATCGGACGAGAACCGGTGTTTTCAGCGTGATATGGCCGTAAGCGGAGAAAGACAACATTTTTACCATTACACCATTACTTTGCTTCTTTTACAAAATTTACTTTTCATCATTTATTCAAATTTGCTTTTTAATTACACTTTTCTTTTTTTTTTATTAAATTTACCCTTTGAAAACACATCCAGAAATTTCATAACAATTAAAACACACAAGCAAAAAAACTTGTGCTTTTAAACAAATCCAACCGGTGTGAGACGAACACTGTTCCCGACCGAAAAATCTTCCATCGCTTTCTCCATTAATTTAGTTGAAAAATCTAAAGGGCAATCTCACTGTAATGGAGGAAAATATTCAAAAATTTCTAGCCCTACACCCTAGGCTCTCCTCCGAAATAAAAATAAATTCTACTTTCTTAGGCGATTACATGATAAACAGACTGAAAAAAGAAAAACAGAAAGCAATTTATTTGGGAATTTAATGTGTCGACTAGAAAGTTAACGTAAAACGAATACCCACTTCCAGGACACGAGGTGATAAGGATTTTTTTCTACCACCAACTTTTTCAAACAAGTAGAATCTTATTACTATTTGCTTCAATAATAGTATTTTTCGCCTATTTTACAAAATAAAATTAAATTAAAAAATCCCAACAAAAGTGAGATGCTTACAGCACCTGGTATTCCCAAGCGGTCACCCATCTAAGTACTGACCAGGCTCTACGTTGCTTAACTTCGGTGATCGGACGAGAACCGGTGTTTTCAGCGTGATATGGCCGTAAGCGAAAATTTAACCCCTTTTAACCTAGATCACTTTTAAAACACAATCTTTTCAAACGCATATGATTTCACAGTATCGTCTGAAAGAAACAAAAACAAAAACGCTCATCAATTTTAGAAATAACATCAGGGTGCTTATGCAGTTTACGGACCGGGCTATGTTTTTACATAGGAGTTTCAACCTATCTTTTTTGTGTTACATTGTTAGGTGAAACTACAAAATAAGTAATACGCCCCCCCTCCCCACCCCTCTAAAGAATGCATTTCCAAATAATAACGTTATTATTTCAGCACGGTCCGTAAACTGCATAAGTACCAAGATGAGAAAGAGACTAAGGGCGATAACTCAGCGTTATAATTTTCGTGGTAAGGAACCATGTTTGGGACTTTCTTCCTAAGAAGACGAAATATAAAAGCTAAGAAAACATTAGTTACCATTTGGGGAATGTGTGTGTGTGTGTGTGAAATTGCTCCAATATTGAAAAGCTGATTGAAATTGTGAGAGGTAAAAATGAAATCCCCTTGACTGATTTGTATGAAATTTCACGTAAAGGCGGGAATATTGTTTTGTTATTTCACCGGCGGTCGGTATGATTTGGTTATTGATTTTCTTTTGGGTGTGAGATTGCGTTTTGCTAAGTTGACTAACGTTGGTACTGTAAGAATATTTTTAAATGGCGAGGCGAGGGTCGTTAGGTGAGAAAGTAATTCGGTTGGAAGAAAGATGAGTTTTAAAACACAATATCTAAGTTAAAAGGAGTAAATTCTTCGCTTACGGCCATATCACGCTGAAAACACCGGTTCTCGTCCGATCACCGAAGTTAAGCAACGTAGAGCCTGGTCAGTACTTAGATGGGTGACCGCTTGGGAATACCAGGTGCCGTAAGCATCTCTTTTTTTTTTTTTTTTTTTTTCTAATATATATAATTCATTTGAAAGCGGAAATATGATTCATTAAAAAAGTTTCTTACAAACAAACTATATTTCAGCGTTTCCCGCATCAGATCGTAAATCTATTTATTTATTTTACCTGAAACCCGTGTTTTACTAATACTTTGCTAAGATATAACCATTTGGAGAGTAATCACGAAACCCTCAAAAGTAGACTTTGTTTCAATTTAATAAGGATAGGTAGATAATAGAAATGCTGGCCATTTTTAACGACAGAACGAAAAACAAATACTTGTTACGAAAGGCAAGATAAGTTACTCTTCTACTAACCTGTGTTTTAGCTTATTTTAACGCGTTTTCTTTTGTTTTGTTTTGTTGTTCAACACAAACCTGGTGGTGTCCACCTGTTGATTTAGAACGAAAAAAAATGGCTGAAAGTACACGGAGATTCGATAATCGGTGAAAAAACGAAAATTAAGCAAAATACTGATAGAACATGACATTTTCCAACGATCGGTGACATTTATTGGATGGCTTTCTAACACAATTTGTTTATTTTTCGATTTTTCACCGACTATCAGGGCTCATCAAGAGCCATTATGTTTTTCGTTGGAACTGAACAGGTGGAAAACAGCTTTATTTTGAAGAAAAAATCCGTTTAAAATAAGTTAGAACACAAAATAAACATATCCAGCTTATCTTGTCTCTCGTAACATTTATTTGTTGCCTATTCGTTGTTTTTTCACCCCCTTTTCCGTTCTGTTAGCTCCCGTTAAAAATAGCCGAAATGCTTTATCACTAATCATATTATTGTTATTTAAATAAATGAAAAAAAAAAAAAGAAAAAAAAAGAGATGCTTACAGCACCTGGTATTCCCAAGCGGTCACCCATCTAAGTACTGACCAGGCTCTACGTTGCTTAACTTCGGTGATCGGACGAGAACCGGTGTTTTCAGCGTGATATGGCCGTAAGCGGAGAAAGACAACATTTTTACCATTACACCATTACTTTGCTTCTTTTACAAAATTTACTTTTCATCATTTATTCAAATTTGCTTTTTAATTACACTTTTCTTTTTTTTTTATTAAATTTACCCTTTGAAAACACATCCAGAAATTTCATAACAATTAAAACACACAAGCAAAAAAACTTGTGCTTTTAAACAAATCCAACCGGTGTGAGACGAACACTGTTCCCGACCGAAAAATCTTCCATCGCTTTCTCCATTAATTTAGTTGAAAAATCTAAAGGGCAATCTCACTGTAATGGAGGAAAATATTCAAAAATTTCTAGCCCTACACCCTAGGCTCTCCTCCGAAATAAAAATAAATTCTACTTTCTTAGGCGATTACATGATAAACAGACTGAAAAAAGAAAAACAGAAAGCAATTTATTTGGGAATTTAATGTGTCGACTAGAAAGTTAACGTAAAACGAATACCCACTTCCAGGACACGAGGTGATAAGGATTTTTTTCTACCACCAACTTTTTCAAACAAGTAGAATCTTATTACTATTTGCTTCAATAATAGTATTTTTCGCCTATTTTACAAAATAAAATTAAATTAAAAAATCCCAACAAAAGTGAGATGCTTACAGCACCTGGTATTCCCAAGCGGTCACCCATCTAAGTACTGACCAGGCTCTACGTTGCTTAACTTCGGTGATCGGACGAGAACCGGTGTTTTCAGCGTGATATGGCCGTAAGCGAAAATTTAACCCCTTTTAACCTAGATCACTTTTAAAACACAATCTTTTCAAACGCATATGATTTCACAGTATCGTCTGAAAGAAACAAAAACAAAAACGCTCATCAATTTTAGAAATAACATCAGGGTGCTTATGCAGTTTACGGACCGGGCTATGTTTTTACATAGGAGTTTCAACCTATCTTTTTTGTGTTACATTGTTAGGTGAAACTACAAAATAAGTAATACGCCCCCCCTCCCCACCCCTCTAAAGAATGCATTTCCAAATAATAACGTTATTATTTCAGCACGGTCCGTAAACTGCATAAGTACCAAGATGAGAAAGAGACTAAGGGCGATAACTCAGCGTTATAATTTTCGTGGTAAGGAACCATGTTTGGGACTTTCTTCCTAAGAAGACGAAATATAAAAGCTAAGAAAACATTAGTTACCATTTGGGGAATGTGTGTGTGTGTGTGTGTGTGAAATTGCTCCAATATTGAAAAGCTGATTGAAATTGTGAGAGGTAAAAATGAAATCCCCTTGACTGATTTGTATGAAATTTCACGTAAAGGCGGGAATATTGTTTTGTTATTTCACCGGCGGTCGGTATGATTTGGTTATTGATTTTCTTTTGGGTGTGAGATTGCGTTTTGCTAAGTTGACTAACGTTGGTACTGTAAGAATATTTTTAAATGGCGAGGCGAGGGTCGTTAGGTGAGAAAGTAATTCGGTTGGAAGAAAGATGAGTTTTAAAACACAATATCTAAGTTAAAAGGAGTAAATTCTTCGCTTACGGCCATATCACGCTGAAAACACCGGTTCTCGTCCGATCACCGAAGTTAAGCAACGTAGAGCCTGGTCAGTACTTAGATGGGTGACCGCTTGGGAATACCAGGTGCCGTAAGCATCTCTTTTTTTTTTTTTTTTTTTTTCTAATATATATAATTCATTTGAAAGCGGAAATATGATTCATTAAAAAAGTTTCTTACAAACAAACTATATATTTCAGCGTTTCCCGCATCAGATCGTAAATCTATTTATTTATTTTACCTGAAACCCGTGTTTTACTAATACTTTGCTAAGATATAACCATTTGGAGAGTAATCACGAAACCCTCAAAAGTAGACTTTGTTTCAATTTAATAAGGATAGGTAGATAATAGAAATGCTGGCCATTTTTAACGACAGAACGAAAAACAAATACTTGTTACGAAAGGCAAGATAAGTTACTCTTCTACTAACCTGTGTTTTAGCTTATTTTAACGCGTTTTCTTTTGTTTTGTTTTGTTGTTCAACACAAACCTGGTGGTGTCCACCTGTTGATTTAGAACGAAAAAAAATGGCTGAAAGTACACGGAGATTCGATAATCGGTGAAAAAACGAAAATTAAGCAAAATACTGATAGAACATGACATTTTCCAACGATCGGTGACATTTATTGGATGGCTTTCTAACACAATTTGTTTATTTTTCGATTTTTCACCGACTATCAGGGCTCATCAAGAGCCATTATGTTTTTCGTTGGAACTGAACAGGTGGAAAACAGCTTTATTTTGAAGAAAAAATCCGTTTAAAATAAGTTAGAACACAAAATAAACATATCCAGCTTATCTTGTCTCTCGTAACATTTATTTGTTGCCTATTCGTTGTTTTTTCACCCCCTTTTCCGTTCTGTTAGCTCCCGTTAAAAATAGCCGAAATGCTTTATCACTAATCATATTATTGTTATTTAAATAAATGAAAAAAAAAAAAAGAAAAAAAAAGAGATGCTTACAGCACCTGGTATTCCCAAGCGGTCACCCATCTAAGTACTGACCAGGCTCTACGTTGCTTAACTTCGGTGATCGGACGAGAACCGGTGTTTTCAGCGTGATATGGCCGTAAGCGGAGAAAGACAACATTTTTACCATTACACCATTACTTTGCTTCTTTTACAAAATTTACTTTTCATCATTTATTCAAATTTGCTTTTTAATTACACTTTTCTTTTTTTTTTATTAAATTTACCCTTTGAAAACACATCCAGAAATTTCATAACAATTAAAACACACAAGCAAAAAAACTTGTGCTTTTAAACAAATCCAACCGGTGTGAGACGAACACTGTTCCCGACCGAAAAATCTTCCATCGCTTTCTCCATTAATTTAGTTGAAAAATCTAAAGGGCAATCTCACTGTAATGGAGGAAAATATTCAAAAATTTCTAGCCCTACACCCTAGGCTCTCCTCCGAAATAAAAATAAATTCTACTTTCTTAGGCGATTACATGATAAACAGACTGAAAAAAGAAAAACAGAAAGCAATTTATTTGGGAATTTAATGTGTCGACTAGAAAGTTAACGTAAAACGAATACCCACTTCCAGGACACGAGGTGATAAGGATTTTTTTCTACCACCAACTTTTTCAAACAAGTAGAATCTTATTACTATTTGCTTCAATAATAGTATTTTTCGCCTATTTTACAAAATAAAATTAAATTAAAAAATCCCAACAAAAGTGAGATGCTTACAGCACCTGGTATTCCCAAGCGGTCACCCATCTAAGTACTGACCAGGCTCTACGTTGCTTAACTTCGGTGATCGGACGAGAACCGGTGTTTTCAGCGTGATATGGCCGTAAGCGAAAATTTAACCCCTTTTAACCTAGATCACTTTTAAAACACAATCTTTTCAAACGCATATGATTTCACAGTATCGTCTGAAAGAAACAAAAACAAAAACGCTCATCAATTTTAGAAATAACATCAGGGTGCTTATGCAGTTTACGGACCGGGCTATGTTTTTACATAGGAGTTTCAACCTATCTTTTTTGTGTTACATTGTTAGGTGAAACTACAAAATAAGTAATACGCCCCCCCTCCCCACCCCTCTAAAGAATGCATTTCCAAATAATAACGTTATTATTTCAGCACGGTCCGTAAACTGCATAAGTACCAAGATGAGAAAGAGACTAAGGGCGATAACTCAGCGTTATAATTTTCGTGGTAAGGAACCATGTTTGGGACTTTCTTCCTAAGAAGACGAAATATAAAAGCTAAGAAAACATTAGTTACCATTTGGGGAATGTGTGTGTGTGTGTGTGTGTGTGAAATTGCTCCAATATTGAAAAGCTGATTGAAATTGTGAGAGGTAAAAATGAAATCCCCTTGACTGATTTGTATGAAATTTCACGTAAAGGCGGGAATATTGTTTTGTTATTTCACCGGCGGTCGGTATGATTTGGTTATTGATTTTCTTTTGGGTGTGAGATTGCGTTTTGCTAAGTTGACTAACGTTGGTACTGTAAGAATATTTTTAAATGGCGAGGCGAGGGTCGTTAGGTGAGAAAGTAATTCGGTTGGAAGAAAGATGAGTTTTAAAACACAATATCTAAGTTAAAAGGAGTAAATTCTTCGCTTACGGCCATATCACGCTGAAAACACCGGTTCTCGTCCGATCACCGAAGTTAAGCAACGTAGAGCCTGGTCAGTACTTAGATGGGTGACCGCTTGGGAATACCAGGTGCCGTAAGCATCTCTTTTTTTTTTTTTTTTTTTTTCTAATATATATAATTCATTTGAAAGCGGAAATATGATTCATTAAAAAAGTTTCTTACAAACAAACTATATATTTCAGCGTTTCCCGCATCAGATCGTAAATCTATTTATTTATTTTACCTGAAACCCGTGTTTTACTAATACTTTGCTAAGATATAACCATTTGGAGAGTAATCACGAAACCCTCAAAAGTAGACTTTGTTTCAATTTAATAAGGATAGGTAGATAATAGAAATGCTGGCCATTTTTAACGACAGAACGAAAAACAAATACTTGTTACGAAAGGCAAGATAAGTTACTCTTCTACTAACCTGTGTTTTAGCTTATTTTAACGCGTTTTCTTTTGTTTTGTTTTGTTGTTCAACACAAACCTGGTGGTGTCCACCTGTTGATTTAGAACGAAAAAAAATGGCTGAAAGTACACGGAGATTCGATAATCGGTGAAAAAACGAAAATTAAGCAAAATACTGATAGAACATGACATTTTCCAACGATCGGTGACATTTATTGGATGGCTTTCTAACACAATTTGTTTATTTTTCGATTTTTCACCGACTATCAGGGCTCATCAAGAGCCATTATGTTTTTCGTTGGAACTGAACAGGTGGAAAACAGCTTTATTTTGAAGAAAAAATCCGTTTAAAATAAGTTAGAACACAAAATAAACATATCCAGCTTATCTTGTCTCTCGTAACATTTATTTGTTGCCTATTCGTTGTTTTTTCACCCCCTTTTCCGTTCTGTTAGCTCCCGTTAAAAATAGCCGAAATGCTTTATCACTAATCATATTATTGTTATTTAAATAAATGAAAAAAAAAAAAAGAAAAAAAAAGAGATGCTTACAGCACCTGGTATTCCCAAGCGGTCACCCATCTAAGTACTGACCAGGCTCTACGTTGCTTAACTTCGGTGATCGGACGAGAACCGGTGTTTTCAGCGTGATATGGCCGTAAGCGGAGAAAGACAACATTTTTACCATTACACCATTACTTTGCTTCTTTTACAAAATTTACTTTTCATCATTTATTCAAATTTGCTTTTTAATTACACTTTTCTTTTTTTTTTATTAAATTTACCCTTTGAAAACACATCCAGAAATTTCATAACAATTAAAACACACAAGCAAAAAAACTTGTGCTTTTAAACAAATCCAACCGGTGTGAGACGAACACTGTTCCCGACCGAAAAATCTTCCATCGCTTTCTCCATTAATTTAGTTGAAAAATCTAAAGGGCAATCTCACTGTAATGGAGGAAAATATTCAAAAATTTCTAGCCCTACACCCTAGGCTCTCCTCCGAAATAAAAATAAATTCTACTTTCTTAGGCGATTACATGATAAACAGACTGAAAAAAGAAAAACAGAAAGCAATTTATTTGGGAATTTAATGTGTCGACTAGAAAGTTAACGTAAAACGAATACCCACTTCCAGGACACGAGGTGATAAGGATTTTTTTCTACCACCAACTTTTTCAAACAAGTAGAATCTTATTACTATTTGCTTCAATAATAGTATTTTTCGCCTATTTTACAAAATAAAATTAAATTAAAAAATCCCAACAAAAGTGAGATGCTTACAGCACCTGGTATTCCCAAGCGGTCACCCATCTAAGTACTGACCAGGCTCTACGTTGCTTAACTTCGGTGATCGGACGAGAACCGGTGTTTTCAGCGTGATATGGCCGTAAGCGAAAATTTAACCCCTTTTAACCTAGATCACTTTTAAAACACAATCTTTTCAAACGCATATGATTTCACAGTATCGTCTGAAAGAAACAAAAACAAAAACGCTCATCAATTTTAGAAATAACATCAGGGTGCTTATGCAGTTTACGGACCGGGCTATGTTTTTACATAGGAGTTTCAACCTATCTTTTTTGTGTTACATTGTTAGGTGAAACTACAAAATAAGTAATACGCCCCCCCTCCCCACCCCTCTAAAGAATGCATTTCCAAATAATAACGTTATTATTTCAGCACGGTCCGTAAACTGCATAAGTACCAAGATGAGAAAGAGACTAAGGGCGATAACTCAGCGTTATAATTTTCGTGGTAAGGAACCATGTTTGGGACTTTCTTCCTAAGAAGACGAAATATAAAAGCTAAGAAAACATTAGTTACCATTTGGGGAATGTGTGTGTGTGTGTGAAATTGCTCCAATATTGAAAAGCTGATTGAAATTGTGAGAGGTAAAAATGAAATCCCCTTGACTGATTTGTATGAAATTTCACGTAAAGGCGGGAATATTGTTTTGTTATTTCACCGGCGGTCGGTATGATTTGGTTATTGATTTTCTTTTGGGTGTGAGATTGCGTTTTGCTAAGTTGACTAACGTTGGTACTGTAAGAATATTTTTAAATGGCGAGGCGAGGGTCGTTAGGTGAGAAAGTAATTCGGTTGGAAGAAAGATGAGTTTTAAAACACAATATCTAAGTTAAAAGGAGTAAATTCTTCGCTTACGGCCATATCACGCTGAAAACACCGGTTCTCGTCCGATCACCGAAGTTAAGCAACGTAGAGCCTGGTCAGTACTTAGATGGGTGACCGCTTGGGAATACCAGGTGCCGTAAGCATCTCTCTTTTTTTTTTTTCTTTCTAATATATATAATTCATTTGAAAGCGGAAATATGATTCATTAAAAAGGTTTCTTACAAACAAACTATATATTTCAGCGTTTCCCGCATCAGATCGTAAATCTATTTATTTATTTTACCTGAAACCCGTGTTTTACTAATACTTTGCTAAGATATAACCATTTGGAGAGTAATCACGAAACCCTCAAAAGTAGACTTTGTTTCAATTTAATAAGGATAGGTAGATAATAGAAATGCTGGCCATTTTTAACGACAGAACGAAAAACAAATACTTGTTACGAAAGGCAAGATAAGTTACTCTTCTACTAACCTGTGTTTTAGCTTATTTTAACGCGTTTTCTTTTGTTTTGTTTTGTTGTTCAACACAAACCTGGTGGTGTCCACCTGTTGATTTAGAACGAAAAAAAATGGCTGAAAGTACACGGAGATTCGATAATCGGTGAAAAAACGAAAATTAAGCAAAATACTGATAGAACATGACATTTTCCAACGATCGGTGACATTTATTGGATGGCTTTCTAACACAATTTGTTTATTTTTCGATTTTTCACCGACTATCAGGGCTCATCAAGAGCCATTATGTTTTTCGTTGGAACTGAACAGGTGGAAAACAGCTTTATTTTGAAGAAAAAATCCGTTTAAAATAAGTTAGAACACAAAATAAACATATCCAGCTTATCTTGTCTCTCGTAACATTTATTTGTTGCCTATTCGTTGTTTTTTCACCCCCTTTTCCGTTCTGTTAGCTCCCGTTAAAAATAGCCGAAATGCTTTATCACTAATCATATTATTGTTATTTAAATAAATGAAAAAAAAAAAAGAAAAAAAAAGAGATGCTTACAGCACCTGGTATTCCCAAGCGGTCACCCATCTAAGTACTGACCAGGCTCTACGTTGCTTAACTTCGGTGATCGGACGAGAACCGGTGTTTTCAGCGTGATATGGCCGTAAGCGGAGAAAGACAACATTTTTACCATTACACCATTACTTTGCTTCTTTTACAAAATTTACTTTTCATCATTTATTCAAATTTGCTTTTTAATTACACTTTTCTTTTTTTTTTATTAAATTTACCCTTTGAAAACACATCCAGAAATTTCATAACAATTAAAACACACAAGCAAAAAAACTTGTGCTTTTAAACAAATCCGACCGAAAAATCTTCCATCGCTTTCTCCATTAATTTAGTTGAAAAATCTAAAGGGCAATCTCACTGTAATGGAGGAAAATATTCAAACATTTCTAGCCCTACACCCTAGGCTCTCCTCCGAAATAAAAATAAATTCTACTTTCTTAGGCGATTACATGATAAACAGACTGAAAAAAGAAAAACAGAAAACAATTTATTTGGGAATTTAATGTGTCGACTAGAAAGTTAACGTAAAACGAATACCCACTTCCAGGACACGAGGTGATAAGATTTTTTTCTACCACCAACTTTTTCAAACAAGTAGAATCTTATTACTATTTGCTTCAATAATAGTATTTTTCGCCTATTTTACAAAATAAAATTAAATTAAAAAATCCCAACAAAAGTGAGATGCTTACAGCACCTGGTATTCCCAAGCGGTCACCCATCTAAGTACTGACCAGGCTCTACGTTGCTTAACTTCGGTGATCGGACGAGAACCGGTGTTTTCAGCGTGATATGGCCGTAAGCGAAAATTTAACCCCTTTTAACCTAGATCACTTTTAAAACACAATCTTTTCAAACGCATATGATTTCACAGTATCGTCTGAAAGAAACAAAAACAAAAACGCTCATCAATTTTAGAAATAACATCAGGGTGCTTATGCAGTTTACGGACCGGGCTATGTTTTTACATAGGAGTTTCAACCTATCTTTTTTGTGTTACATTGTTAGGTGAAACTACAAAATAAGTAATACGCCCCCCCTCCCCACCCCTCTAAAGAATGCATTTCCAAATAATAACGTTATTATTTCAGCACGGTCCGTAAACTGCATAAGTACCAAGATGAGAAAGAGACTAAGGGCGATAACTCAGCGTTATAATTTTCGTGGTAAGGAACCATGTTTGGGACTTTCTTCCTAAGAAGACGAAATATAAAAGCTAAGAAAACATTAGTTACCATTTGGGGAATGTGTGTGTGTGTGTGTGTGTGAAATTGCTCCAATATTGAAAAGCTGATTGAAATTGTGAGAGGTAAAAATGAAATCCCCTTGACTGATTTGTATGAAATTTCACGTAAAGGCGGGAATATTGTTTTGTTATTTCACCGGCGGTCGGTATGATTTGGTTATTGATTTTCTTTTGGGTGTGAGATTGCGTTTTGCTAAGTTGACTAACGTTGGTACTGTAAGAATATTTTTAAATGGCGAGGCGAGGGTCGTTAGGTGAGAAAGTAATTCGGTTGGAAGAAAGATGAGTTTTAAAACACAATATCTAAGTTAAAAGGAGTAAATTCTTCGCTTACGGCCATATCACGCTGAAAACACCGGTTCTCGTCCGATCACCGAAGTTAAGCAACGTAGAGCCTGGTCAGTACTTAGATGGGTGACCGCTTGGGAATACCAGGTGCCGTAAGCATATCTCTTTTTTTTTTTTCTTTCTAATATATATAATTCATTTGAAAGCGGAAATATGATTCATTAAAAAGGTTTCTTACAAACAAACTATATATTTCAGCGTTTCCCGCATCAGATCGTAAATCTATTTATTTATTTTACCTGAAACCCGTGTTTTACTAATACTTTGCTAAGATATAACCATTTGGAGAGTAATCACGAAACCCTCAAAAGTAGACTTTGTTTCAATTTAATAAGGATAGGTAGATAATAGAAATGCTGGCCATTTTTAACGACAGAACGAAAAACAAATACTTGTTACGAAAGGCAAGATAAGTTACTCTTCTACTAACCTGTGTTTTAGCTTATTTTAACGCGTTTTCTTTTGTTTTGTTTTGTTGTTCAACACAAACCTGGTGGTGTCCACCTGTTGATTTAGAACGAAAAAAAATGGCTGAAAGTACACGGAGATTCGATAATCGGTGAAAAAACGAAAATTAAGCAAAATACTGATAGAACATGACATTTTCCAACGATCGGTGACATTTATTGGATGGCTTTCTAACACAATTTGTTTATTTTTCGATTTTTCACCGACTATCAGGGCTCATCAAGAGCCATTATGTTTTTCGTTGGAACTGAACAGGTGGAAAACAGCTTTATTTTGAAGAAAAAATCCGTTTAAAATAAGTTAGAACACAAAATAAACATATCCAGCTTATCTTGTCTCTCGTAACATTTATTTGTTGCCTATTCGTTGTTTTTTCACCCCCTTTTCCGTTCTGTTAGCTCCCGTTAAAAATAGCCGAAATGCTTTATCACTAATCATATTATTGTTATTTAAATAAATGAAAAAAAAAAAAGAAAAAAAAAGAGATGCTTACAGCACCTGGTATTCCCAAGCGGTCACCCATCTAAGTACTGACCAGGCTCTACGTTGCTTAACTTCGGTGATCGGACGAGAACCGGTGTTTTCAGCGTGATATGGCCGTAAGCGGAGAAAGACAACATTTTTACCATTACACCATTACTTTGCTTCTTTTACAAAATTTACTTTTCATCATTTATTCAAATTTGCTTTTTAATTACACTTTTCTTTTTTTTTTATTAAATTTACCCTTTGAAAACACATCCAGAAATTTCATAACAATTAAAACACACAAGCAAAAAAACTTGTGCTTTTAAACAAATCCGACCGAAAAATCTTCCATCGCTTTCTCCATTAATTTAGTTGAAAAATCTAAAGGGCAATCTCACTGTAATGGAGGAAAATATTCAAACATTTCTAGCCCTACACCCTAGGCTCTCCTCCGAAATAAAAATAAATTCTACTTTCTTAGGCGATTACATGATAAACAGACTGAAAAAAGAAAAACAGAAAACAATTTATTTGGGAATTTAATGTGTCGACTAGAAAGTTAACGTAAAACGAATACCCACTTCCAGGACACGAGGTGATAAGATTTTTTTCTACCACCAACTTTTTCAAACAAGTAGAATCTTATTACTATTTGCTTCAATAATAGTATTTTTCGCCTATTTTACAAAATAAAATTAAATTAAAAAATCCCAACAAAAGTGAGATGCTTACAGCACCTGGTATTCCCAAGCGGTCACCCATCTAAGTACTGACCAGGCTCTACGTTGCTTAACTTCGGTGATCGGACGAGAACCGGTGTTTTCAGCGTGATATGGCCGTAAGCGAAAATTTAACCCCTTTTAACCTAGATCACTTTTAAAACACAATCTTTTCAAACGCATATGATTTCACAGTATCGTCTGAAAGAAACAAAAACAAAAACGCTCATCAATTTTAGAAATAACATCAGGGTGCTTATGCAGTTTACGGACCGGGCTATGTTTTTACATAGGAGTTTCAACCTATCTTTTTTGTGTTACATTGTTAGGTGAAACTACAAAATAAGTAATACGCCCCCCCTCCCCACCCCTCTAAAGAATGCATTTCCAAATAATAACGTTATTATTTCAGCACGGTCCGTAAACTGCATAAGTACCAAGATGAGAAAGAGACTAAGGGCGATAACTCAGCGTTATAATTTTCGTGGTAAGGAACCATGTTTGGGACTTTCTTCCTAAGAAGACGAAATATAAAAGCTAAGAAAACATTAGTTACCATTTGGGGAATGTGTGTGTGTGTGTGTGTGTGTGAAATTGCTCCAATATTGAAAAGCTGATTGAAATTGTGAGAGGTAAAAATGAAATCCCCTTGACTGATTTGTATGAAATTTCACGTAAAGGCGGGAATATTGTTTTGTTATTTCACCGGCGGTCGGTATGATTTGGTTATTGATTTTCTTTTGGGTGTGAGATTGCGTTTTGCTAAGTTGACTAACGTTGGTACTGTAAGAATATTTTTAAATGGCGAGGCGAGGGTCGTTAGGTGAGAAAGTAATTCGGTTGGAAGAAAGATGAGTTTTAAAACACAATATCTAAGTTAAAAGGAGTAAATTCTTCGCTTACGGCCATATCACGCTGAAAACACCGGTTCTCGTCCGATCACCGAAGTTAAGCAACGTAGAGCCTGGTCAGTACTTAGATGGGTGACCGCTTGGGAATACCAGGTGCCGTAAGCATCTCTCTTTTTTTTTTTCTTTCTAATATATATAATTCATTTGAAAGCGGAAATATGATTCATTAAAAAGGTTTCTTACAAACAAACTATATATTTCAGCGTTTCCCGCATCAGATCGTAAATCTATTTATTTATTTTACCTGAAACCCGTGTTTTACTAATACTTTGCTAAGATATAACCATTTGGAGAGTAATCACGAAACCCTCAAAAGTAGACTTTGTTTCAATTTAATAAGGATAGGTAGATAATAGAAATGCTGGCCATTTTTAACGACAGAACGAAAAACAAATACTTGTTACGAAAGGCAAGATAAGTTACTCTTCTACTAACCTGTGTTTTAGCTTATTTTAACGCGTTTTCTTTTGTTTTGTTTTGTTGTTCAACACAAACCTGGTGGTGTCCACCTGTTGATTTAGAACGAAAAAAAATGGCTGAAAGTACACGGAGATTCGATAATCGGTGAAAAAACGAAAATTAAGCAAAATACTGATAGAACATGACATTTTCCAACGATCGGTGACATTTATTGGATGGCTTTCTAACACAATTTGTTTATTTTTCGATTTTTCACCGACTATCAGGGCTCATCAAGAGCCATTATGTTTTTCGTTGGAACTGAACAGGTGGAAAACAGCTTTATTTTGAAGAAAAAATCCGTTTAAAATAAGTTAGAACACAAAATAAACATATCCAGCTTATCTTGTCTCTCGTAACATTTATTTGTTGCCTATTCGTTGTTTTTTCACCCCCTTTTCCGTTCTGTTAGCTCCCGTTAAAAATAGCCGAAATGCTTTATCACTAATCATATTATTGTTATTTAAATAAATGAAAAAAAAAAAAGAAAAAAAAAGAGATGCTTACAGCACCTGGTATTCCCAAGCGGTCACCCATCTAAGTACTGACCAGGCTCTACGTTGCTTAACTTCGGTGATCGGACGAGAACCGGTGTTTTCAGCGTGATATGGCCGTAAGCGGAGAAAGACAACATTTTTACCATTACACCATTACTTTGCTTCTTTTACAAAATTTACTTTTCATCATTTATTCAAATTTGCTTTTTAATTACACTTTTCTTTTTTTTTTATTAAATTTACCCTTTGAAAACACATCCAGAAATTTCATAACAATTAAAACACACAAGCAAAAAAACTTGTGCTTTTAAACAAATCCGACCGAAAAATCTTCCATCGCTTTCTCCATTAATTTAGTTGAAAAATCTAAAGGGCAATCTCACTGTAATGGAGGAAAATATTCAAACATTTCTAGCCCTACACCCTAGGCTCTCCTCCGAAATAAAAATAAATTCTACTTTCTTAGGCGATTACATGATAAACAGACTGAAAAAAGAAAAACAGAAAACAATTTATTTGGGAATTTAATGTGTCGACTAGAAAGTTAACGTAAAACGAATACCCACTTCCAGGACACGAGGTGATAAGATTTTTTTCTACCACCAACTTTTTCAAACAAGTAGAATCTTATTACTATTTGCTTCAATAATAGTATTTTTCGCCTATTTTACAAAATAAAATTAAATTAAAAAATCCCAACAAAAGTGAGATGCTTACAGCACCTGGTATTCCCAAGCGGTCACCCATCTAAGTACTGACCAGGCTCTACGTTGCTTAACTTCGGTGATCGGACGAGAACCGGTGTTTTCAGCGTGATATGGCCGTAAGCGAAAATTTAACCCCTTTTAACCTAGATCACTTTTAAAACACAATCTTTTCAAACGCATATGATTTCACAGTATCGTCTGAAAGAAACAAAAACAAAAACGCTCATCAATTTTAGAAATAACATCAGGGTGCTTATGCAGTTTACGGACCGGGCTATGTTTTTACATAGGAGTTTCAACCTATCTTTTTTGTGTTACATTGTTAGGTGAAACTACAAAATAAGTAATACGCCCCCCCTCCCCACCCCTCTAAAGAATGCATTTCCAAATAATAACGTTATTATTTCAGCACGGTCCGTAAACTGCATAAGTACCAAGATGAGAAAGAGACTAAGGGCGATAACTCAGCGTTATAATTTTCGTGGTAAGGAACCATGTTTGGGACTTTCTTCCTAAGAAGACGAAATATAAAAGCTAAGAAAACATTAGTTACCATTTGGGGAATGTGTGTGTGTGTGTGAAATTGCTCCAATATTGAAAAGCTGATTGAAATTGTGAGAGGTAAAAATGAAATCCCCTTGACTGATTTGTATGAAATTTCACGTAAAGGCGGGAATATTGTTTTGTTATTTCACCGGCGGTCGGTATGATTTGGTTATTGATTTTCTTTTGGGTGTGAGATTGCGTTTTGCTAAGTTGACTAACGTTGGTACTGTAAGAATATTTTTAAATGGCGAGGCGAGGGTCGTTAGGTGAGAAAGTAATTCGGTTGGAAGAAAGATGAGTTTTAAAACACAATATCTAAGTTAAAAGGAGTAAATTCTTCGCTTACGGCCATATCACGCTGAAAACACCGGTTCTCGTCCGATCACCGAAGTTAAGCAACGTAGAGCCTGGTCAGTACTTAGATGGGTGACCGCTTGGGAATACCAGGTGCCGTAAGCATCTCTCTTTTTTTTTTTTCTTTCTAATATATATAATTCATTTGAAAGCGGAAATATGATTCATTAAAAAGGTTTCTTACAAACAAACTATATATTTCAGCGTTTCCCGCATCAGATCGTAAATCTATTTATTTATTTTACCTGAAACCCGTGTTTTACTAATACTTTGCTAAGATATAACCATTTGGAGAGTAATCACGAAACCCTCAAAAGTAGACTTTGTTTCAATTTAATAAGGATAGGTAGATAATAGAAATGCTGGCCATTTTTAACGACAGAACGAAAAACAAATACTTGTTACGAAAGGCAAGATAAGTTACTCTTCTACTAACCTGTGTTTTAGCTTATTTTAACGCGTTTTCTTTTGTTTTGTTTTGTTGTTCAACACAAACCTGGTGGTGTCCACCTGTTGATTTAGAACGAAAAAAAATGGCTGAAAGTACACGGAGATTCGATAATCGGTGAAAAAACGAAAATTAAGCAAAATACTGATAGAACATGACATTTTCCAACGATCGGTGACATTTATTGGATGGCTTTCTAACACAATTTGTTTATTTTTCGATTTTTCACCGACTATCAGGGCTCATCAAGAGCCATTATGTTTTTCGTTGGAACTGAACAGGTGGAAAACAGCTTTATTTTGAAGAAAAAATCCGTTTAAAATAAGTTAGAACACAAAATAAACATATCCAGCTTATCTTGTCTCTCGTAACATTTATTTGTTGCCTATTCGTTGTTTTTTCACCCCCTTTTCCGTTCTGTTAGCTCCCGTTAAAAATAGCCGAAATGCTTTATCACTAATCATATTATTGTTATTTAAATAAATGAAAAAAAAAAAAGAAAAAAAAAGAGATGCTTACAGCACCTGGTATTCCCAAGCGGTCACCCATCTAAGTACTGACCAGGCTCTACGTTGCTTAACTTCGGTGATCGGACGAGAACCGGTGTTTTCAGCGTGATATGGCCGTAAGCGGAGAAAGACAACATTTTTACCATTACACCATTACTTTGCTTCTTTTACAAAATTTACTTTTCATCATTTATTCAAATTTGCTTTTTAATTACACTTTTCTTTTTTTTTTATTAAATTTACCCTTTGAAAACACATCCAGAAATTTCATAACAATTAAAACACACAAGCAAAAAAACTTGTGCTTTTAAACAAATCCGACCGAAAAATCTTCCATCGCTTTCTCCATTAATTTAGTTGAAAAATCTAAAGGGCAATCTCACTGTAATGGAGGAAAATATTCAAACATTTCTAGCCCTACACCCTAGGCTCTCCTCCGAAATAAAAATAAATTCTACTTTCTTAGGCGATTACATGATAAACAGACTGAAAAAAGAAAAACAGAAAACAATTTATTTGGGAATTTAATGTGTCGACTAGAAAGTTAACGTAAAACGAATACCCACTTCCAGGACACGAGGTGATAAGATTTTTTTCTACCACCAACTTTTTCAAACAAGTAGAATCTTATTACTATTTGCTTCAATAATAGTATTTTTCGCCTATTTTACAAAATAAAATTAAATTAAAAAATCCCAACAAAAGTGAGATGCTTACAGCACCTGGTATTCCCAAGCGGTCACCCATCTAAGTACTGACCAGGCTCTACGTTGCTTAACTTCGGTGATCGGACGAGAACCGGTGTTTTCAGCGTGATATGGCCGTAAGCGAAAATTTAACCCCTTTTAACCTAGATCACTTTTAAAACACAATCTTTTCAAACGCATATGATTTCACAGTATCGTCTGAAAGAAACAAAAACAAAAACGCTCATCAATTTTAGAAATAACATCAGGGTGCTTATGCAGTTTACGGACCGGGCTATGTTTTTACATAGGAGTTTCAACCTATCTTTTTTGTGTTACATTGTTAGGTGAAACTACAAAATAAGTAATACGCCCCCCCTCCCCACCCCTCTAAAGAATGCATTTCCAAATAATAACGTTATTATTTCAGCACGGTCCGTAAACTGCATAAGTACCAAGATGAGAAAGAGACTAAGGGCGATAACTCAGCGTTATAATTTTCGTGGTAAGGAACCATGTTTGGGACTTTCTTCCTAAGAAGACGAAATATAAAAGCTAAGAAAACATTAGTTACCATTTGGGGAATGTGTGTGTGTGTGTGTGTGTGTGAAATTGCTCCAATATTGAAAAGCTGATTGAAATTGTGAGAGGTAAAAATGAAATCCCCTTGACTGATTTGTATGAAATTTCACGTAAAGGCGGGAATATTGTTTTGTTATTTCACCGGCGGTCGGTATGATTTGGTTATTGATTTTCTTTTGGGTGTGAGATTGCGTTTTGCTAAGTTGACTAACGTTGGTACTGTAAGAATATTTTTAAATGGCGAGGCGAGGGTCGTTAGGTGAGAAAGTAATTCGGTTGGAAGAAAGATGAGTTTTAAAACACAATATCTAAGTTAAAAGGAGTAAATTCTTCGCTTACGGCCATATCACGCTGAAAACACCGGTTCTCGTCCGATCACCGAAGTTAAGCAACGTAGAGCCTGGTCAGTACTTAGATGGGTGACCGCTTGGGAATACCAGGTGCCGTAAGCATCTCTCTTTTTTTTTTTCTTTCTAATATATATAATTCATTTGAAAGCGGAAATATGATTCATTAAAAAGGTTTCTTACAAACAAACTATATATTTCAGCGTTTCCCGCATCAGATCGTAAATCTATTTATTTATTTTACCTGAAACCCGTGTTTTACTAATACTTTGCTAAGATATAACCATTTGGAGAGTAATCACGAAACCCTCAAAAGTAGACTTTGTTTCAATTTAATAAGGATAGGTAGATAATAGAAATGCTGGCCATTTTTAACGACAGAACGAAAAACAAATACTTGTTACGAAAGGCAAGATAAGTTACTCTTCTACTAACCTGTGTTTTAGCTTATTTTAACGCGTTTTCTTTTGTTTTGTTTTGTTGTTCAACACAAACCTGGTGGTGTCCACCTGTTGATTTAGAACGAAAAAAAATGGCTGAAAGTACACGGAGATTCGATAATCGGTGAAAAAACGAAAATTAAGCAAAATACTGATAGAACATGACATTTTCCAACGATCGGTGACATTTATTGGATGGCTTTCTAACACAATTTGTTTATTTTTCGATTTTTCACCGACTATCAGGGCTCATCAAGAGCCATTATGTTTTTCGTTGGAACTGAACAGGTGGAAAACAGCTTTATTTTGAAGAAAAAATCCGTTTAAAATAAGTTAGAACACAAAATAAACATATCCAGCTTATCTTGTCTCTCGTAACATTTATTTGTTGCCTATTCGTTGTTTTTTCACCCCCTTTTCCGTTCTGTTAGCTCCCGTTAAAAATAGCCGAAATGCTTTATCACTAATCATATTATTGTTATTTAAATAAATGAAAAAAAAAAAAGAAAAAAAAAGAGATGCTTACAGCACCTGGTATTCCCAAGCGGTCACCCATCTAAGTACTGACCAGGCTCTACGTTGCTTAACTTCGGTGATCGGACGAGAACCGGTGTTTTCAGCGTGATATGGCCGTAAGCGGAGAAAGACAACATTTTTACCATTACACCATTACTTTGCTTCTTTTACAAAATTTACTTTTCATCATTTATTCAAATTTGCTTTTTAATTACACTTTTCTTTTTTTTTTATTAAATTTACCCTTTGAAAACACATCCAGAAATTTCATAACAATTAAAACACACAAGCAAAAAAACTTGTGCTTTTAAACAAATCCGACCGAAAAATCTTCCATCGCTTTCTCCATTAATTTAGTTGAAAAATCTAAAGGGCAATCTCACTGTAATGGAGGAAAATATTCAAACATTTCTAGCCCTACACCCTAGGCTCTCCTCCGAAATAAAAATAAATTCTACTTTCTTAGGCGATTACATGATAAACAGACTGAAAAAAGAAAAACAGAAAACAATTTATTTGGGAATTTAATGTGTCGACTAGAAAGTTAACGTAAAACGAATACCCACTTCCAGGACACGAGGTGATAAGATTTTTTTCTACCACCAACTTTTTCAAACAAGTAGAATCTTATTACTATTTGCTTCAATAATAGTATTTTTCGCCTATTTTACAAAATAAAATTAAATTAAAAAATCCCAACAAAAGTGAGATGCTTACAGCACCTGGTATTCCCAAGCGGTCACCCATCTAAGTACTGACCAGGCTCTACGTTGCTTAACTTCGGTGATCGGACGAGAACCGGTGTTTTCAGCGTGATATGGCCGTAAGCGAAAATTTAACCCCTTTTAACCTAGATCACTTTTAAAACACAATCTTTTCAAACGCATATGATTTCACAGTATCGTCTGAAAGAAACAAAAACAAAAACGCTCATCAATTTTAGAAATAACATCAGGGTGCTTATGCAGTTTACGGACCGGGCTATGTTTTTACATAGGAGTTTCAACCTATCTTTTTTGTGTTACATTGTTAGGTGAAACTACAAAATAAGTAATACGCCCCCCCTCCCCACCCCTCTAAAGAATGCATTTCCAAATAATAACGTTATTATTTCAGCACGGTCCGTAAACTGCATAAGTACCAAGATGAGAAAGAGACTAAGGGCGATAACTCAGCGTTATAATTTTCGTGGTAAGGAACCATGTTTGGGACTTTCTTCCTAAGAAGACGAAATATAAAAGCTAAGAAAACATTAGTTACCATTTGGGGAATGTGTGTGTGTGTGTGAAATTGCTCCAATATTGAAAAGCTGATTGAAATTGTGAGAGGTAAAAATGAAATCCCCTTGACTGATTTGTATGAAATTTCACGTAAAGGCGGGAATATTGTTTTGTTATTTCACCGGCGGTCGGTATGATTTGGTTATTGATTTTCTTTTGGGTGTGAGATTGCGTTTTGCTAAGTTGACTAACGTTGGTACTGTAAGAATATTTTTAAATGGCGAGGCGAGGGTCGTTAGGTGAGAAAGTAATTCGGTTGGAAGAAAGATGAGTTTTAAAACACAATATCTAAGTTAAAAGGAGTAAATTCTTCGCTTACGGCCATATCACGCTGAAAACACCGGTTCTCGTCCGATCACCGAAGTTAAGCAACGTAGAGCCTGGTCAGTACTTAGATGGGTGACCGCTTGGGAATACCAGGTGCCGTAAGCATCTCTCTTTTTTTTTTTTCTTTCTAATATATATAATTCATTTGAAAGCGGAAATATGATTCATTAAAAAGGTTTCTTACAAACAAACTATATATTTCAGCGTTTCCCGCATCAGATCGTAAATCTATTTATTTATTTTACCTGAAACCCGTGTTTTACTAATACTTTGCTAAGATATAACCATTTGGAGAGTAATCACGAAACCCTCAAAAGTAGACTTTGTTTCAATTTAATAAGGATAGGTAGATAATAGAAATGCTGGCCATTTTTAACGACAGAACGAAAAACAAATACTTGTTACGAAAGGCAAGATAAGTTACTCTTCTACTAACCTGTGTTTTAGCTTATTTTAACGCGTTTTCTTTTGTTTTGTTTTGTTGTTCAACACAAACCTGGTGGTGTCCACCTGTTGATTTAGAACGAAAAAAAATGGCTGAAAGTACACGGAGATTCGATAATCGGTGAAAAAACGAAAATTAAGCAAAATACTGATAGAACATGACATTTTCCAACGATCGGTGACATTTATTGGATGGCTTTCTAACACAATTTGTTTATTTTTCGATTTTTCACCGACTATCAGGGCTCATCAAGAGCCATTATGTTTTTCGTTGGAACTGAACAGGTGGAAAACAGCTTTATTTTGAAGAAAAAATCCGTTTAAAATAAGTTAGAACACAAAATAAACATATCCAGCTTATCTTGTCTCTCGTAACATTTATTTGTTGCCTATTCGTTGTTTTTTCACCCCCTTTTCCGTTCTGTTAGCTCCCGTTAAAAATAGCCGAAATGCTTTATCACTAATCATATTATTGTTATTTAAATAAATGAAAAAAAAAAAAGAAAAAAAAAGAGATGCTTACAGCACCTGGTATTCCCAAGCGGTCACCCATCTAAGTACTGACCAGGCTCTACGTTGCTTAACTTCGGTGATCGGACGAGAACCGGTGTTTTCAGCGTGATATGGCCGTAAGCGGAGAAAGACAACATTTTTACCATTACACCATTACTTTGCTTCTTTTACAAAATTTACTTTTCATCATTTATTCAAATTTGCTTTTTAATTACACTTTTCTTTTTTTTTTATTAAATTTACCCTTTGAAAACACATCCAGAAATTTCATAACAATTAAAACACACAAGCAAAAAAACTTGTGCTTTTAAACAAATCCGACCGAAAAATCTTCCATCGCTTTCTCCATTAATTTAGTTGAAAAATCTAAAGGGCAATCTCACTGTAATGGAGGAAAATATTCAAACATTTCTAGCCCTACACCCTAGGCTCTCCTCCGAAATAAAAATAAATTCTACTTTCTTAGGCGATTACATGATAAACAGACTGAAAAAAGAAAAACAGAAAACAATTTATTTGGGAATTTAATGTGTCGACTAGAAAGTTAACGTAAAACGAATACCCACTTCCAGGACACGAGGTGATAAGATTTTTTTCTACCACCAACTTTTTCAAACAAGTAGAATCTTATTACTATTTGCTTCAATAATAGTATTTTTCGCCTATTTTACAAAATAAAATTAAATTAAAAAATCCCAACAAAAGTGAGATGCTTACAGCACCTGGTATTCCCAAGCGGTCACCCATCTAAGTACTGACCAGGCTCTACGTTGCTTAACTTCGGTGATCGGACGAGAACCGGTGTTTTCAGCGTGATATGGCCGTAAGCGAAAATTTAACCCCTTTTAACCTAGATCACTTTTAAAACACAATCTTTTCAAACGCATATGATTTCACAGTATCGTCTGAAAGAAACAAAAACAAAAACGCTCATCAATTTTAGAAATAACATCAGGGTGCTTATGCAGTTTACGGACCGGGCTATGTTTTTACATAGGAGTTTCAACCTATCTTTTTTGTGTTACATTGTTAGGTGAAACTACAAAATAAGTAATACGCCCCCCCTCCCCACCCCTCTAAAGAATGCATTTCCAAATAATAACGTTATTATTTCAGCACGGTCCGTAAACTGCATAAGTACCAAGATGAGAAAGAGACTAAGGGCGATAACTCAGCGTTATAATTTTCGTGGTAAGGAACCATGTTTGGGACTTTCTTCCTAAGAAGACGAAATATAAAAGCTAAGAAAACATTAGTTACCATTTGGGGAATGTGTGTGTGTGTGTGTGTGTGTGTGAAATTGCTCCAATATTGAAAAGCTGATTGAAATTGTGAGAGGTAAAAATGAAATCCCCTTGACTGATTTGTATGAAATTTCACGTAAAGGCGGGAATATTGTTTTGTTATTTCACCGGCGGTCGGTATGATTTGGTTATTGATTTTCTTTTGGGTGTGAGATTGCGTTTTGCTAAGTTGACTAACGTTGGTACTGTAAGAATATTTTTAAATGGCGAGGCGAGGGTCGTTAGGTGAGAAAGTAATTCGGTTGGAAGAAAGATGAGTTTTAAAACACAATATCTAAGTTAAAAGGAGTAAATTCTTCGCTTACGGCCATATCACGCTGAAAACACCGGTTCTCGTCCGATCACCGAAGTTAAGCAACGTAGAGCCTGGTCAGTACTTAGATGGGTGACCGCTTGGGAATACCAGGTGCCGTAAGCATCTCTCTTTTTTTTTTTCTTTCTAATATATATAATTCATTTGAAAGCGGAAATATGATTCATTAAAAAGGTTTCTTACAAACAAACTATATATTTCAGCGTTTCCCGCATCAGATCGTAAATCTATTTATTTATTTTACCTGAAACCCGTGTTTTACTAATACTTTGCTAAGATATAACCATTTGGAGAGTAATCACGAAACCCTCAAAAGTAGACTTTGTTTCAATTTAATAAGGATAGGTAGATAATAGAAATGCTGGCCATTTTTAACGACAGAACGAAAAACAAATACTTGTTACGAAAGGCAAGATAAGTTACTCTTCTACTAACCTGTGTTTTAGCTTATTTTAACGCGTTTTCTTTTGTTTTGTTTTGTTGTTCAACACAAACCTGGTGGTGTCCACCTGTTGATTTAGAACGAAAAAAAATGGCTGAAAGTACACGGAGATTCGATAATCGGTGAAAAAACGAAAATTAAGCAAAATACTGATAGAACATGACATTTTCCAACGATCGGTGACATTTATTGGATGGCTTTCTAACACAATTTGTTTATTTTTCGATTTTTCACCGACTATCAGGGCTCATCAAGAGCCATTATGTTTTTCGTTGGAACTGAACAGGTGGAAAACAGCTTTATTTTGAAGAAAAAATCCGTTTAAAATAAGTTAGAACACAAAATAAACATATCCAGCTTATCTTGTCTCTCGTAACATTTATTTGTTGCCTATTCGTTGTTTTTTCACCCCCTTTTCCGTTCTGTTAGCTCCCGTTAAAAATAGCCGAAATGCTTTATCACTAATCATATTATTGTTATTTAAATAAATGAAAAAAAAAAAAGAAAAAAAAAGAGATGCTTACAGCACCTGGTATTCCCAAGCGGTCACCCATCTAAGTACTGACCAGGCTCTACGTTGCTTAACTTCGGTGATCGGACGAGAACCGGTGTTTTCAGCGTGATATGGCCGTAAGCGGAGAAAGACAACATTTTTACCATTACACCATTACTTTGCTTCTTTTACAAAATTTACTTTTCATCATTTATTCAAATTTGCTTTTTAATTACACTTTTCTTTTTTTATTATTAAATTTACCCTTTGAAAACACATCCAGAAATTTCATAACAATTAAAACACACAAGCAAAAAAACTTGTGCTTTTAAACAAATCCGACCGAAAAATCTTCCATCGCTTTCTCCATTAATTTAGTTGAAAAATCTAAAGGGCAATCTCACTGTAATGGAGGAAAATATTCAAACATTTCTAGCCCTACACCCTAGGCTCTCCTCCGAAATAAAAATAAATTCTACTTTCTTAGGCGATTACATGATAAACAGACTGAAAAAAGAAAAACAGAAAACAATTTATTTGGGAATTTAATGTGTCGACTAGAAAGTTAACGTAAAACGAATACCCACTTCCAGGACACGAGGTGATAAGATTTTTTTCTACCACCAACTTTTTCAAACAAGTAGAATCTTATTACTATTTGCTTCAATAATAGTATTTTTCGCCTATTTTACAAAATAAAATTAAATTAAAAAATCCCAACAAAAGTGAGATGCTTACAGCACCTGGTATTCCCAAGCGGTCACCCATCTAAGTACTGACCAGGCTCTACGTTGCTTAACTTCGGTGATCGGACGAGAACCGGTGTTTTCAGCGTGATATGGCCGTAAGCGAAAATTTAACCCCTTTTAACCTAGATCACTTTTAAAACACAATCTTTTCAAACGCATATGATTTCACAGTATCGTCTGAAAGAAACAAAAACAAAAACGCTCATCAATTTTAGAAATAACATCAGGGTGCTTATGCAGTTTACGGACCGGGCTATGTTTTTACATAGGAGTTTCAACCTATCTTTTTTGTGTTACATTGTTAGGTGAAACTACAAAATAAGTAATACGCCCCCCCTCCCCACCCCTCTAAAGAATGCATTTCCAAATAATAACGTTATTATTTCAGCACGGTCCGTAAACTGCATAAGTACCAAGATGAGAAAGAGACTAAGGGCGATAACTCAGCGTTATAATTTTCGTGGTAAGGAACCATGTTTGGGACTTTCTTCCTAAGAAGACGAAATATAAAAGCTAAGAAAACATTAGTTACCATTTGGGGAATGTGTGTGTGTGTGTGTGTGTGTGTGAAATTGCTCCAATATTGAAAAGCTGATTGAAATTGTGAGAGGTAAAAATGAAATCCCCTTGACTGATTTGTATGAAATTTCACGTAAAGGCGGGAATATTGTTTTGTTATTTCACCGGCGGTCGGTATGATTTGGTTATTGATTTTCTTTTGGGTGTGAGATTGCGTTTTGCTAAGTTGACTAACGTTGGTACTGTAAGAATATTTTTAAATGGCGAGGCGAGGGTCGTTAGGTGAGAAAGTAATTCGGTTGGAAGAAAGATGAGTTTTAAAACACAATATCTAAGTTAAAAGGAGTAAATTCTTCGCTTACGGCCATATCACGCTGAAAACACCGGTTCTCGTCCGATCACCGAAGTTAAGCAACGTAGAGCCTGGTCAGTACTTAGATGGGTGACCGCTTGGGAATACCAGGTGCCGTAAGCATCTCTTTTTTTTTTTTTTTTTTTTTCTAATATATATAATTCATTTGAAAGCGGAAATATGATTCATTAAAAAAGTTTCTTACAAACAAACTATATTTCAGCGTTTCCCGCATCAGATCGTAAATCTATTTATTTATTTTACCTGAAACCCGTGTTTTACTAATACTTTGCTAAGATATAACCATTTGGAGAGTAATCACGAAACCCTCAAAAGTAGACTTTGTTTCAATTTAATAAGGATAGGTAGATAATAGAAATGCTGGCCATTTTTAACGACAGAACGAAAAACAAATACTTGTTACGAAAGGCAAGATAAGTTACTCTTCTACTAACCTGTGTTTTAGCTTATTTTAACGCGTTTTCTTTTGTTTTGTTTTGTTGTTCAACACAAACCTGGTGGTGTCCACCTGTTGATTTAGAACGAAAAAAAATGGCTGAAAGTACACGGAGATTCGATAATCGGTGAAAAAACGAAAATTAAGCAAAATACTGATAGAACATGACATTTTCCAACGATCGGTGACATTTATTGGATGGCTTTCTAACACAATTTGTTTATTTTTCGATTTTTCACCGACTATCAGGGCTCATCAAGAGCCATTATGTTTTTCGTTGGAACTGAACAGGTGGAAAACAGCTTTATTTTGAAGAAAAAATCCGTTTAAAATAAGTTAGAACACAAAATAAACATATCCAGCTTATCTTGTCTCTCGTAACATTTATTTGTTGCCTATTCGTTGTTTTTTCACCCCCTTTTCCGTTCTGTTAGCTCCCGTTAAAAATAGCCGAAATGCTTTATCACTAATCATATTATTGTTATTTAAATAAATGAAAAAAAAAAAAGAAAAAAAAAGAGATGCTTACAGCACCTGGTATTCCCAAGCGGTCACCCATCTAAGTACTGACCAGGCTCTACGTTGCTTAACTTCGGTGATCGGACGAGAACCGGTGTTTTCAGCGTGATATGGCCGTAAGCGGAGAAAGACAACATTTTTACCATTACACCATTACTTTGCTTCTTTTACAAAATTTACTTTTCATCATTTATTCAAATTTGCTTTTTAATTACACTTTTCTTTTTTTATTATTAAATTTACCCTTTGAAAACACATCCAGAAATTTCATAACAATTAAAACACACAAGCAAAAAAACTTGTGCTTTTAAACAAATCCGACCGAAAAATCTTCCATCGCTTTCTCCATTAATTTAGTTGAAAAATCTAAAGGGCAATCTCACTGTAATGGAGGAAAATATTCAAACATTTCTAGCCCTACACCCTAGGCTCTCCTCCGAAATAAAAATAAATTCTACTTTCTTAGGCGATTACATGATAAACAGACTGAAAAAAGAAAAACAGAAAACAATTTATTTGGGAATTTAATGTGTCGACTAGAAAGTTAACGTAAAACGAATACCCACTTCCAGGACACGAGGTGATAAGATTTTTTTCTACCACCAACTTTTTCAAACAAGTAGAATCTTATTACTATTTGCTTCAATAATAGTATTTTTCGCCTATTTTACAAAATAAAATTAAATTAAAAAATCCCAACAAAAGTGAGATGCTTACAGCACCTGGTATTCCCAAGCGGTCACCCATCTAAGTACTGACCAGGCTCTACGTTGCTTAACTTCGGTGATCGGACGAGAACCGGTGTTTTCAGCGTGATATGGCCGTAAGCGAAAATTTAACCCCTTTTAACCTAGATCACTTTTAAAACACAATCTTTTCAAACGCATATGATTTCACAGTATCGTCTGAAAGAAACAAAAACAAAAACGCTCATCAATTTTAGAAATAACATCAGGGTGCTTATGCAGTTTACGGACCGGGCTATGTTTTTACATAGGAGTTTCAACCTATCTTTTTTGTGTTACATTGTTAGGTGAAACTACAAAATAAGTAATACGCCCCCCCTCCCCACCCCTCTAAAGAATGCATTTCCAAATAATAACGTTATTATTTCAGCACGGTCCGTAAACTGCATAAGTACCAAGATGAGAAAGAGACTAAGGGCGATAACTCAGCGTTATAATTTTCGTGGTAAGGAACCATGTTTGGGACTTTCTTCCTAAGAAGACGAAATATAAAAGCTAAGAAAACATTAGTTACCATTTGGGGAATGTGTGTGTGTGTGTGTGTGTGTGTGAAATTGCTCCAATATTGAAAAGCTGATTGAAATTGTGAGAGGTAAAAATGAAATCCCCTTGACTGATTTGTATGAAATTTCACGTAAAGGCGGGAATATTGTTTTGTTATTTCACCGGCGGTCGGTATGATTTGGTTATTGATTTTCTTTTGGGTGTGAGATTGCGTTTTGCTAAGTTGACTAACGTTGGTACTGTAAGAATATTTTTAAATGGCGAGGCGAGGGTCGTTAGGTGAGAAAGTAATTCGGTTGGAAGAAAGATGAGTTTTAAAACACAATATCTAAGTTAAAAGGAGTAAATTCTTCGCTTACGGCCATATCACGCTGAAAACACCGGTTCTCGTCCGATCACCGAAGTTAAGCAACGTAGAGCCTGGTCAGTACTTAGATGGGTGACCGCTTGGGAATACCAGGTGCCGTAAGCATCTCTTTTTTTTTTTTTTTTTTTTTCTAATATATATAATTCATTTGAAAGCGGAAATATGATTCATTAAAAAAGTTTCTTACAAACAAACTATATTTCAGCGTTTCCCGCATCAGATCGTAAATCTATTTATTTATTTTACCTGAAACCCGTGTTTTACTAATACTTTGCTAAGATATAACCATTTGGAGAGTAATCACGAAACCCTCAAAAGTAGACTTTGTTTCAATTTAATAAGGATAGGTAGATAATAGAAATGCTGGCCATTTTTAACGACAGAACGAAAAACAAATACTTGTTACGAAAGGCAAGATAAGTTACTCTTCTACTAACCTGTGTTTTAGCTTATTTTAACGCGTTTTCTTTTGTTTTGTTTTGTTGTTCAACACAAACCTGGTGGTGTCCACCTGTTGATTTAGAACGAAAAAAAATGGCTGAAAGTACACGGAGATTCGATAATCGGTGAAAAAACGAAAATTAAGCAAAATACTGATAGAACATGACATTTTCCAACGATCGGTGACATTTATTGGATGGCTTTCTAACACAATTTGTTTATTTTTCGATTTTTCACCGACTATCAGGGCTCATCAAGAGCCATTATGTTTTTCGTTGGAACTGAACAGGTGGAAAACAGCTTTATTTTGAAGAAAAAATCCGTTTAAAATAAGTTAGAACACAAAATAAACATATCCAGCTTATCTTGTCTCTCGTAACATTTATTTGTTGCCTATTCGTTGTTTTTTCACCCCCTTTTCCGTTCTGTTAGCTCCCGTTAAAAATAGCCGAAATGCTTTATCACTAATCATATTATTGTTATTTAAATAAATGAAAAAAAAAAAAGAAAAAAAAAGAGATGCTTACAGCACCTGGTATTCCCAAGCGGTCACCCATCTAAGTACTGACCAGGCTCTACGTTGCTTAACTTCGGTGATCGGACGAGAACCGGTGTTTTCAGCGTGATATGGCCGTAAGCGGAGAAAGACAACATTTTTACCATTACACCATTACTTTGCTTCTTTTACAAAATTTACTTTTCATCATTTATTCAAATTTGCTTTTTAATTACACTTTTCTTTTTTTATTATTAAATTTACCCTTTGAAAACACATCCAGAAATTTCATAACAATTAAAACACACAAGCAAAAAAACTTGTGCTTTTAAACAAATCCGACCGAAAAATCTTCCATCGCTTTCTCCATTAATTTAGTTGAAAAATCTAAAGGGCAATCTCACTGTAATGGAGGAAAATATTCAAACATTTCTAGCCCTACACCCTAGGCTCTCCTCCGAAATAAAAATAAATTCTACTTTCTTAGGCGATTACATGATAAACAGACTGAAAAAAGAAAAACAGAAAACAATTTATTTGGGAATTTAATGTGTCGACTAGAAAGTTAACGTAAAACGAATACCCACTTCCAGGACACGAGGTGATAAGATTTTTTTCTACCACCAACTTTTTCAAACAAGTAGAATCTTATTACTATTTGCTTCAATAATAGTATTTTTCGCCTATTTTACAAAATAAAATTAAATTAAAAAATCCCAACAAAAGTGAGATGCTTACAGCACCTGGTATTCCCAAGCGGTCACCCATCTAAGTACTGACCAGGCTCTACGTTGCTTAACTTCGGTGATCGGACGAGAACCGGTGTTTTCAGCGTGATATGGCCGTAAGCGAAAATTTAACCCCTTTTAACCTAGATCACTTTTAAAACACAATCTTTTCAAACGCATATGATTTCACAGTATCGTCTGAAAGAAACAAAAACAAAAACGCTCATCAATTTTAGAAATAACATCAGGGTGCTTATGCAGTTTACGGACCGGGCTATGTTTTTACATAGGAGTTTCAACCTATCTTTTTTGTGTTACATTGTTAGGTGAAACTACAAAATAAGTAATACGCCCCCCTCCCCACCCCTCTAAAGAATGCATTTCCAAATAATAACGTTATTATTTCAGCACGGTCCGTAAACTGCATAAGTACCAAGATGAGAAAGAGACTAAGGGCGATAACTCAGCGTTATAATTTTCGTGGTAAGGAACCATGTTTGGGACTTTCTTCCTAAGAAGACGAAATATAAAAGCTAAGAAAACATTAGTTACCATTTGGGGAATGTGTGTGTGTGTGTGTGTGTGTGTGAAATTGCTCCAATATTGAAAAGCTGATTGAAATTGTGAGAGGTAAAAATGAAATCCCCTTGACTGATTTGTATGAAATTTCACGTAAAGGCGGGAATATTGTTTTGTTATTTCACCGGCGGTCGGTATGATTTGGTTATTGATTTTCTTTTGGGTGTGAGATTGCGTTTTGCTAAGTTGACTAACGTTGGTACTGTAAGAATATTTTTAAATGGCGAGGCGAGGGTCGTTAGGTGAGAAAGTAATTCGGTTGGAAGAAAGATGAGTTTTAAAACACAATATCTAAGTTAAAAGGAGTAAATTCTTCGCTTACGGCCATATCACGCTGAAAACACCGGTTCTCGTCCGATCACCGAAGTTAAGCAACGTAGAGCCTGGTCAGTACTTAGATGGGTGACCGCTTGGGAATACCAGGTGCCGTAAGCATCTCTTTTTTTTTTTTTTTTTTTTTCTAATATATATAATTCATTTGAAAGCGGAAATATGATTCATTAAAAAAGTTTCTTACAAACAAACTATATTTCAGCGTTTCCCGCATCAGATCGTAAATCTATTTATTTATTTTACCTGAAACCCGTGTTTTACTAATACTTTGCTAAGATATAACCATTTGGAGAGTAATCACGAAACCCTCAAAAGTAGACTTTGTTTCAATTTAATAAGGATAGGTAGATAATAGAAATGCTGGCCATTTTTAACGACAGAACGAAAAACAAATACTTGTTACGAAAGGCAAGATAAGTTACTCTTCTACTAACCTGTGTTTTAGCTTATTTTAACGCGTTTTCTTTTGTTTTGTTTTGTTGTTCAACACAAACCTGGTGGTGTCCACCTGTTGATTTAGAACGAAAAAAAATGGCTGAAAGTACACGGAGATTCGATAATCGGTGAAAAAACGAAAATTAAGCAAAATACTGATAGAACATGACATTTTCCAACGATCGGTGACATTTATTGGATGGCTTTCTAACACAATTTGTTTATTTTTCGATTTTTCACCGACTATCAGGGCTCATCAAGAGCCATTATGTTTTTCGTTGGAACTGAACAGGTGGAAAACAGCTTTATTTTGAAGAAAAAATCCGTTTAAAATAAGTTAGAACACAAAATAAACATATCCAGCTTATCTTGTCTCTCGTAACATTTATTTGTTGCCTATTCGTTGTTTTTTCACCCCCTTTTCCGTTCTGTTAGCTCCCGTTAAAAATAGCCGAAATGCTTTATCACTAATCATATTATTGTTATTTAAATAAATGAAAAAAAAAAAAGAAAAAAAAAGAGATGCTTACAGCACCTGGTATTCCCAAGCGGTCACCCATCTAAGTACTGACCAGGCTCTACGTTGCTTAACTTCGGTGATCGGACGAGAACCGGTGTTTTCAGCGTGATATGGCCGTAAGCGGAGAAAGACAACATTTTTACCATTACACCATTACTTTGCTTCTTTTACAAAATTTACTTTTCATCATTTATTCAAATTTGCTTTTTAATTACACTTTTCTTTTTTTTTTATTAAATTTACCCTTTGAAAACACATCCAGAAATTTCATAACAATTAAAACACACAAGCAAAAAAACTTGTGCTTTTAAACAAATCCAACCGGTGTGAGACGAACACTGTTCCCGACCGAAAAATCTTCCATCGCTTTCTCCATTAATTTAGTTGAAAAATCTAAAGGGCAATCTCACTGTAATGGAGGAAAATATTCAAAAATTTCTAGCCCTACACCCTAGGCTCTCCTCCGAAATAAAAATAAATTCTACTTTCTTAGGCGATTACATGATAAACAGACTGAAAAAAGAAAAACAGAAAGCAATTTATTTGGGAATTTAATGTGTCGACTAGAAAGTTAACGTAAAACGAATACCCACTTCCAGGACACGAGGTGATAAGGATTTTTTTCTACCACCAACTTTTTCAAACAAGTAGAATCTTATTACTATTTGCTTCAATAATAGTATTTTTCGCCTATTTTACAAAATAAAATTAAATTAAAAAATCCCAACAAAAGTGAGATGCTTACAGCACCTGGTATTCCCAAGCGGTCACCCATCTAAGTACTGACCAGGCTCTACGTTGCTTAACTTCGGTGATCGGACGAGAACCGGTGTTTTCAGCGTGATATGGCCGTAAGCGAAAATTTAACCCCTTTTAACCTAGATCACTTTTAAAACACAATCTTTTCAAACGCATATGATTTCACAGTATCGTCTGAAAGAAACAAAAACAAAAACGCTCATCAATTTTAGAAATAACATCAGGGTGCTTATGCAGTTTACGGACCGGGCTATGTTTTTACATAGGAGTTTCAACCTATCTTTTTTGTGTTACATTGTTAGGTGAAACTACAAAATAAGTAATACGCCCCCCCTCCCCACCCCTCTAAAGAATGCATTTCCAAATAATAACGTTATTATTTCAGCACGGTCCGTAAACTGCATAAGTACCAAGATGAGAAAGAGACTAAGGGCGATAACTCAGCGTTATAATTTTCGTGGTAAGGAACCATGTTTGGGACTTTCTTCCTAAGAAGACGAAATATAAAAGCTAAGAAAACATTAGTTACCATTTGGGGAATGTGTGTGTGTGTGTGAAATTGCTCCAATATTGAAAAGCTGATTGAAATTGTGAGAGGTAAAAATGAAATCCCCTTGACTGATTTGTATGAAATTTCACGTAAAGGCGGGAATATTGTTTTGTTATTTCACCGGCGGTCGGTATGATTTGGTTATTGATTTTCTTTTGGGTGTGAGATTGCGTTTTGCTAAGTTGACTAACGTTGGTACTGTAAGAATATTTTTAAATGGCGAGGCGAGGGTCGTTAGGTGAGAAAGTAATTCGGTTGGAAGAAAGATGAGTTTTAAAACACAATATCTAAGTTAAAAGGAGTAAATTCTTCGCTTACGGCCATATCACGCTGAAAACACCGGTTCTCGTCCGATCACCGAAGTTAAGCAACGTAGAGCCTGGTCAGTACTTAGATGGGTGACCGCTTGGGAATACCAGGTGCCGTAAGCATCTCTCTTTTTTTTTTTTCTTTCTAATATATATAATTCATTTGAAAGCGGAAATATGATTCATTAAAAAGGTTTCTTACAAACAAACTATATATTTCAGCGTTTCCCGCATCAGATCGTAAATCTATTTATTTATTTTACCTGAAACCCGTGTTTTACTAATACTTTGCTAAGATATAACCATTTGGAGAGTAATCACGAAACCCTCAAAAGTAGACTTTGTTTAAATTTAATAAGGATAGGTAGATAATAGAAATGCTGGCCATTTTTAACGACAGAACGAAAAACAAATACTTGTTACGAAAGGCAAGATAAGTTACTCTTCTACTAACCTGTGTTTTAGCTTATTTTAACGCGTTTTCTTTTGTTTTGTTTTGTTGTTCAACACAAACCTGGTGGTGTCCACCTGTTGATTTAGAACGAAAAAAAATGGCTGAAAGTACACGGAGATTCGATAATCGGTGAAAAAACGAAAATTAAGCAAAATACTGATAGAACATGACATTTTCCAACGATCGGTGACATTTATTGGATGGCTTTCTAACACAATTTGTTTATTTTTCGATTTTTCACCGACTATCAGGGCTCATCAAGAGCCATTATGTTTTTCGTTGGAACTGAACAGGTGGAAAACAGCTTTATTTTGAAGAAAAAATCCGTTTAAAATAAGTTAGAACACAAAATAAACATATCCAGCTTATCTTGTCTCTCGTAACATTTATTTGTTGCCTATTCGTTGTTTTTTCACCCCCTTTTCCGTTCTGTTAGCTCCCGTTAAAAATAGCCGAAATGCTTTATCACTAATCATATTATTGTTATTTAAATAAATGAAAAAAAAAAAGAAAAAAAAAGAGATGCTTACAGCACCTGGTATTCCCAAGCGGTCACCCATCTAAGTACTGACCAGGCTCTACGTTGCTTAACTTCGGTGATCGGACGAGAACCGGTGTTTTCAGCGTGATATGGCCGTAAGCGGAGAAAGACAACATTTTTACCATTACACCATTACTTTGCTTCTTTTACAAAATTTACTTTTCATCATTTATTCAAATTTGCTTTTTAATTACACTTTTCTTTTTTTTTTATTAAATTTACCCTTTGAAAACACATCCAGAAATTTCATAACAATTAAAACACACAAGCAAAAAAACTTGTGCTTTTAAACAAATCCGACCGAAAAATCTTCCATCGCTTTCTCCATTAATTTAGTTGAAAAATCTAAAGGGCAATCTCACTGTAATGGAGGAAAATATTCAAACATTTCTAGCCCTACACCCTAGGCTCTCCTCCGAAATAAAAATAAATTCTACTTTCTTAGGCGATTACATGATAAACAGACTGAAAAAAGAAAAACAGAAAACAATTTATTTGGGAATTTAATGTGTCGACTAGAAAGTTAACGTAAAACGAATACCCACTTCCAGGACACGAGGTGATAAGATTTTTTTCTACCACCAACTTTTTCAAACAAGTAGAATCTTATTACTATTTGCTTCAATAATAGTATTTTTCGCCTATTTTACAAAATAAAATTAAATTAAAAAATCCCAACAAAAGTGAGATGCTTACAGCACCTGGTATTCCCAAGCGGTCACCCATCTAAGTACTGACCAGGCTCTACGTTGCTTAACTTCGGTGATCGGACGAGAACCGGTGTTTTCAGCGTGATATGGCCGTAAGCGAAAATTTAACCCCTTTTAACCTAGATCACTTTTAAAACACAATCTTTTCAAACGCATATGATTTCACAGTATCGTCTGAAAGAAACAAAAACAAAAACGCTCATCAATTTTAGAAATAACATCAGGGTGCTTATGCAGTTTACGGACCGGGCTATGTTTTTACATAGGAGTTTCAACCTATCTTTTTTGTGTTACATTGTTAGGTGAAACTACAAAATAAGTAATACGCCCCCCCTCCTCACCCCTCTAAAGAATGCATTTCCAAATAATAACGTTATTATTTCAGCACGGTCCGTAAACTGCATAAGTACCAAGATGAGAAAGAGACTAAGGGCGATAACTCAGCGTTATAATTTTCGTGGTAAGGAACCATGTTTGGGACTTTCTTCCTAAGAAGACGAAATATAAAAGCTAAGAAAACATTAGTTACCATTTGGGGAATGTGTGTGTGTGTGTGTGTGTGTGAAATTGCTCCAATATTGAAAAGCTGATTGAAATTGTGAGAGGTAAAAATGAAATCCCCTTGACTGATTTGTATGAAATTTCACGTAAAGGCGGGAATATTGTTTTGTTATTTCACCGGCGGTCGGTATGATTTGGTTATTGATTTTCTTTTGGGTGTGAGATTGCGTTTTGCTAAGTTGACTAACGTTGGTACTGTAAGAATATTTTTAAATGGCGAGGCGAGGGTCGTTAGGTGAGAAAGTAATTCGGTTGGAAGAAAGATGAGTTTTAAAACACAATATCTAAGTTAAAAGGAGTAAATTCTTCGCTTACGGCCATATCACGCTGAAAACACCGGTTCTCGTCCGATCACCGAAGTTAAGCAACGTAGAGCCTGGTCAGTACTTAGATGGGTGACCGCTTGGGAATACCAGGTGCCGTAAGCATCTCTCTTTTTTTTTTTTCTTTCTAATATATATAATTCATTTGAAAGCGGAAATATGATTCATTAAAAAGGTTTCTTACAAACAAACTATATATTTCAGCGTTTCCCGCATCAGATCGTAAATCTATTTATTTATTTTACCTGAAACCCGTGTTTTACTAATACTTTGCTAAGATATAACCATTTGGAGAGTAATCACGAAACCCTCAAAAGTAGACTTTGTTTCAATTTAATAAGGATAGGTAGATAATAGAAATGCTGGCCATTTTTAACGACAGAACGAAAAACAAATACTTGTTACGAAAGGCAAGATAAGTTACTCTTCTACTAACCTGTGTTTTAGCTTATTTTAACGCGTTTTCTTTTGTTTTGTTTTGTTGTTCAACACAAACCTGGTGGTGTCCACCTGTTGATTTAGAACGAAAAAAAATGGCTGAAAGTACACGGAGATTCGATAATCGGTGAAAAAACGAAAATTAAGCAAAATACTGATAGAACATGACATTTTCCAACGATCGGTGACATTTATTGGATGGCTTTCTAACACAATTTGTTTATTTTTCGATTTTTCACCGACTATCAGGGCTCATCAAGAGCCATTATGTTTTTCGTTGGAACTGAACAGGTGGAAAACAGCTTTATTTTGAAGAAAAAATCCGTTTAAAATAAGTTAGAACACAAAATAAACATATCCAGCTTATCTTGTCTCTCGTAACATTTATTTGTTGCCTATTCGTTGTTTTTTCACCCCCTTTTCCGTTCTGTTAGCTCCCGTTAAAAATAGCCGAAATGCTTTATCACTAATCATATTATTGTTATTTAAATAAATGAAAAAAAAAAAAGAAAAAAAAAGAGATGCTTACAGCACCTGGTATTCCCAAGCGGTCACCCATCTAAGTACTGACCAGGCTCTACGTTGCTTAACTTCGGTGATCGGACGAGAACCGGTGTTTTCAGCGTGATATGGCCGTAAGCGGAGAAAGACAACATTTTTACCATTACACCATTACTTTGCTTCTTTTACAAAATTTACTTTTCATCATTTATTCAAATTTGCTTTTTAATTACACTTTTCTTTTTTTATTATTAAATTTACCCTTTGAAAACACATCCAGAAATTTCATAACAATTAAAACACACAAGCAAAAAAACTTGTGCTTTTAAACAAATCCGACCGAAAAATCTTCCATCGCTTTCTCCATTAATTTAGTTGAAAAATCTAAAGGGCAATCTCACTGTAATGGAGGAAAATATTCAAACATTTCTAGCCCTACACCCTAGGCTCTCCTCCGAAATAAAAATAAATTCTACTTTCTTAGGCGATTACATGATAAACAGACTGAAAAAAGAAAAACAGAAAACAATTTATTTGGGAATTTAATGTGTCGACTAGAAAGTTAACGTAAAACGAATACCCACTTCCAGGACACGAGGTGATAAGATTTTTTTCTACCACCAACTTTTTCAAACAAGTAGAATCTTATTACTATTTGCTTCAATAATAGTATTTTTCGCCTATTTTACAAAATAAAATTAAATTAAAAAATCCCAACAAAAGTGAGATGCTTACAGCACCTGGTATTCCCAAGCGGTCACCCATCTAAGTACTGACCAGGCTCTACGTTGCTTAACTTCGGTGATCGGACGAGAACCGGTGTTTTCAGCGTGATATGGCCGTAAGCGAAAATTTAACCCCTTTTAACCTAGATCACTTTTAAAACACAATCTTTTCAAACGCATATGATTTCACAGTATCGTCTGAAAGAAACAAAAACAAAAACGCTCATCAATTTTAGAAATAACATCAGGGTGCTTATGCAGTTTACGGACCGGGCTATGTTTTTACATAGGAGTTTCAACCTATCTTTTTTGTGTTACATTGTTAGGTGAAACTACAAAATAAGTAATACGCCCCCCCTCCCCACCCCTCTAAAGAATGCATTTCCAAATAATAACGTTATTATTTCAGCACGGTCCGTAAACTGCATAAGTACCAAGATGAGAAAGAGACTAAGGGCGATAACTCAGCGTTATAATTTTCGTGGTAAGGAACCATGTTTGGGACTTTCTTCCTAAGAAGACGAAATATAAAAGCTAAGAAAACATTAGTTACCATTTGGGGAATGTGTGTGTGTGTGTGTGTGTGTGAAATTGCTCCAATATTGAAAAGCTGATTGAAATTGTGAGAGGTAAAAATGAAATCCCCTTGACTGATTTGTATGAAATTTCACGTAAAGGCGGGAATATTGTTTTGTTATTTCACCGGCGGTCGGTATGATTTGGTTATTGATTTTCTTTTGGGTGTGAGATTGCGTTTTGCTAAGTTGACTAACGTTGGTACTGTAAGAATATTTTTAAATGGCGAGGCGAGGGTCGTTAGGTGAGAAAGTAATTCGGTTGGAAGAAAGATGAGTTTTAAAACACAATATCTAAGTTAAAAGGAGTAAATTCTTCGCTTACGGCCATATCACGCTGAAAACACCGGTTCTCGTCCGATCACCGAAGTTAAGCAACGTAGAGCCTGGTCAGTACTTAGATGGGTGACCGCTTGGGAATACCAGGTGCCGTAAGCATCTCTCTTTTTTTTTTTCTTTCTAATATATATAATTCATTTGAAAGCGGAAATATGATTCATTAAAAAGGTTTCTTACAAACAAACTATATATTTCAGCGTTTCCCGCATCAGATCGTAAATCTATTTATTTATTTTACCTGAAACCCGTGTTTTACTAATACTTTGCTAAGATATAACCATTTGGAGAGTAATCACGAAACCCTCAAAAGTAGACTTTGTTTCAATTTAATAAGGATAGGTAGATAATAGAAATGCTGGCCATTTTTAACGACAGAACGAAAAACAAATACTTGTTACGAAAGGCAAGATAAGTTACTCTTCTACTAACCTGTGTTTTAGCTTATTTTAACGCGTTTTCTTTTGTTTTGTTTTGTTGTTCAACACAAACCTGGTGGTGTCCACCTGTTGATTTAGAACGAAAAAAAATGGCTGAAAGTACACGGAGATTCGATAATCGGTGAAAAAACGAAAATTAAGCAAAATACTGATAGAACATGACATTTTCCAACGATCGGTGACATTTATTGGATGGCTTTCTAACACAATTTGTTTATTTTTCGATTTTTCACCGACTATCAGGGCTCATCAAGAGCCATTATGTTTTTCGTTGGAACTGAACAGGTGGAAAACAGCTTTATTTTGAAGAAAAAATCCGTTTAAAATAAGTTAGAACACAAAATAAACATATCCAGCTTATCTTGTCTCTCGTAACATTTATTTGTTGCCTATTCGTTGTTTTTTCACCCCCTTTTCCGTTCTGTTAGCTCCCGTTAAAAATAGCCGAAATGCTTTATCACTAATCATATTATTGTTATTTAAATAAATGAAAAAAAAAAAAAGAAAAAAAAGGAGATGCTTACAGCACCTGGTATTCCCAAGCGGTCACCCATCTAAGTACTGACCAGGCTCTACGTTGCTTAACTTCGGTGATCGGACGAGAACCGGTGTTTTCAGCGTGATATGGCCGTAAGCGGAGAAAGACAACATTTTTACCATTACACCATTACTTTGCTTCTTTTACAAAATTTACTTTTCATCATTTATTCAAATTTGCTTTTTAATTACACTTTTCTTTTTTTATTATTAAATTTACCCTTTGAAAACACATCCAGAAATTTCATAACAATTAAAACACACAAGCAAAAAAACTTGTGCTTTTAAACAAATCCGACCGAAAAATCTTCCATCGCTTTCTCCATTAATTTAGTTGAAAAATCTAAAGGGCAATCTCACTGTAATGGAGGAAAATATTCAAACATTTCTAGCCCTACACCCTAGGCTCTCCTCCGAAATAAAAATAAATTCTACTTTCTTAGGCGATTACATGATAAACAGACTGAAAAAAGAAAAACAGAAAACAATTTATTTGGGAATTTAATGTGTCGACTAGAAAGTTAACGTAAAACGAATACCCACTTCCAGGACACGAGGTGATAAGATTTTTTTCTACCACCAACTTTTTCAAACAAGTAGAATCTTATTACTATTTGCTTCAATAATAGTATTTTTCGCCTATTTTACAAAATAAAATTAAATTAAAAAATCCCAACAAAAGTGAGATGCTTACAGCACCTGGTATTCCCAAGCGGTCACCCATCTAAGTACTGACCAGGCTCTACGTTGCTTAACTTCGGTGATCGGACGAGAACCGGTGTTTTCAGCGTGATATGGCCGTAAGCGAAAATTTAACCCCTTTTAACCTAGATCACTTTTAAAACACAATCTTTTCAAACGCATATGATTTCACAGTATCGTCTGAAAGAAACAAAAACAAAAACGCTCATCAATTTTAGAAATAACATCAGGGTGCTTATGCAGTTTACGGACCGGGCTATGTTTTTACATAGGAGTTTCAACCTATCTTTTTTGTGTTACATTGTTAGGTGAAACTACAAAATAAGTAATACGCCCCCCCTCCCCACCCCTCTAAAGAATGCATTTCCAAATAATAACGTTATTATTTCAGCACGGTCCGTAAACTGCATAAGTACCAAGATGAGAAAGAGACTAAGGGCGATAACTCAGCGTTATAATTTTCGTGGTAAGGAACCATGTTTGGGACTTTCTTCCTAAGAAGACGAAATATAAAAGCTAAGAAAACATTAGTTACCATTTGGGGAATGTGTGTGTGTGTGTGTGTGTGTGAAATTGCTCCAATATTGAAAAGCTGATTGAAATTGTGAGAGGTAAAAATGAAATCCCCTTGACTGATTTGTATGAAATTTCACGTAAAGGCGGGAATATTGTTTTGTTATTTCACCGGCGGTCGGTATGATTTGGTTATTGATTTTCTTTTGGGTGTGAGATTGCGTTTTGCTAAGTTGACTAACGTTGGTACTGTAAGAATATTTTTAAATGGCGAGGCGAGGGTCGTTAGGTGAGAAAGTAATTCGGTTGGAAGAAAGATGAGTTTTAAAACACAATATCTAAGTTAAAAGGAGTAAATTCTTCGCTTACGGCCATATCACGCTGAAAACACCGGTTCTCGTCCGATCACCGAAGTTAAGCAACGTAGAGCCTGGTCAGTACTTAGATGGGTGACCGCTTGGGAATACCAGGTGCCGTAAGCATCTCTCTTTTTTTTTTTCTTTCTAATATATATAATTCATTTGAAAGCGGAAATATGATTCATTAAAAAGGTTTCTTACAAACAAACTATATATTTCAGCGTTTCCCGCATCAGATCGTAAATCTATTTATTTATTTTACCTGAAACCCGTGTTTTACTAATACTTTGCTAAGATATAACCATTTGGAGAGTAATCACGAAACCCTCAAAAGTAGACTTTGTTTCAATTTAATAAGGATAGGTAGATAATAGAAATGCTGGCCATTTTTAACGACAGAACGAAAAACAAATACTTGTTACGAAAGGCAAGATAAGTTACTCTTCTACTAACCTGTGTTTTAGCTTATTTTAACGCGTTTTCTTTTGTTTTGTTTTGTTGTTCAACACAAACCTGGTGGTGTCCACCTGTTGATTTAGAACGAAAAAAAATGGCTGAAAGTACACGGAGATTCGATAATCGGTGAAAAAACGAAAATTAAGCAAAATACTGATAGAACATGACATTTTCCAACGATCGGTGACATTTATTGGATGGCTTTCTAACACAATTTGTTTATTTTTCGATTTTTCACCGACTATCAGGGCTCATCAAGAGCCATTATGTTTTTCGTTGGAACTGAACAGGTGGAAAACAGCTTTATTTTGAAGAAAAAATCCGTTTAAAATAAGTTAGAACACAAAATAAACATATCCAGCTTATCTTGTCTCTCGTAACATTTATTTGTTGCCTATTCGTTGTTTTTTCACCCCCTTTTCCGTTCTGTTAGCTCCCGTTAAAAATAGCCGAAATGCTTTATCACTAATCATATTATTGTTATTTAAATAAATGAAAAAAAAAAAAAGAAAAAAAAGGAGATGCTTACAGCACCTGGTATTCCCAAGCGGTCACCCATCTAAGTACTGACCAGGCTCTACGTTGCTTAACTTCGGTGATCGGACGAGAACCGGTGTTTTCAGCGTGATATGGCCGTAAGCGGAGAAAGACAACATTTTTACCATTACACCATTACTTTGCTTCTTTTACAAAATTTACTTTTCATCATTTATTCAAATTTGCTTTTTAATTACACTTTTCTTTTTTTATTATTAAATTTACCCTTTGAAAACACATCCAGAAATTTCATAACAATTAAAACACACAAGCAAAAAAACTTGTGCTTTTAAACAAATCCGACCGAAAAATCTTCCATCGCTTTCTCCATTAATTTAGTTGAAAAATCTAAAGGGCAATCTCACTGTAATGGAGGAAAATATTCAAACATTTCTAGCCCTACACCCTAGGCTCTCCTCCGAAATAAAAATAAATTCTACTTTCTTAGGCGATTACATGATAAACAGACTGAAAAAAGAAAAACAGAAAACAATTTATTTGGGAATTTAATGTGTCGACTAGAAAGTTAACGTAAAACGAATACCCACTTCCAGGACACGAGGTGATAAGATTTTTTTCTACCACCAACTTTTTCAAACAAGTAGAATCTTATTACTATTTGCTTCAATAATAGTATTTTTCGCCTATTTTACAAAATAAAATTAAATTAAAAAATCCCAACAAAAGTGAGATGCTTACAGCACCTGGTATTCCCAAGCGGTCACCCATCTAAGTACTGACCAGGCTCTACGTTGCTTAACTTCGGTGATCGGACGAGAACCGGTGTTTTCAGCGTGATATGGCCGTAAGCGAAAATTTAACCCCTTTTAACCTAGATCACTTTTAAAACACAATCTTTTCAAACGCATATGATTTCACAGTATCGTCTGAAAGAAACAAAAACAAAAACGCTCATCAATTTTAGAAATAACATCAGGGTGCTTATGCAGTTTACGGACCGGGCTATGTTTTTACATAGGAGTTTCAACCTATCTTTTTTGTGTTACATTGTTAGGTGAAACTACAAAATAAGTAATACGCCCCCCCTCCCCACCCCTCTAAAGAATGCATTTCCAAATAATAACGTTATTATTTCAGCACGGTCCGTAAACTGCATAAGTACCAAGATGAGAAAGAGACTAAGGGCGATAACTCAGCGTTATAATTTTCGTGGTAAGGAACCATGTTTGGGACTTTCTTCCTAAGAAGACGAAATATAAAAGCTAAGAAAACATTAGTTACCATTTGGGGAATGTGTGTGTGTGTGTGTGTGTGTGTGTGTGAAATTGCTCCAATATTGAAAAGCTGATTGAAATTGTGAGAGGTAAAAATGAAATCCCCTTGACTGATTTGTATGAAATTTCACGTAAAGGCGGGAATATTGTTTTGTTATTTCACCGGCGGTCGGTATGATTTGGTTATTGATTTTCTTTTGGGTGTGAGATTGCGTTTTGCTAAGTTGACTAACGTTGGTACTGTAAGAATATTTTTAAATGGCGAGGCGAGGGTCGTTAGGTGAGAAAGTAATTCGGTTGGAAGAAAGATGAGTTTTAAAACACAATATCTAAGTTAAAAGGAGTAAATTCTTCGCTTACGGCCATATCACGCTGAAAACACCGGTTCTCGTCCGATCACCGAAGTTAAGCAACGTAGAGCCTGGTCAGTACTTAGATGGGTGACCGCTTGGGAATACCAGGTGCCGTAAGCATCTCTTTTTTTTTTTTTTTTTTTTTCTAATATATATAATTCATTTGAAAGCGGAAATATGATTCATTAAAAAGGTTTCTTACAAACAAACTATATATTTCAGCGTTTCCCGCATCAGATCGTAAATCTATTTATTTATTTTACCTGAAACCCGTGTTTTACTAATACTTTGCTAAGATATAACCATTTGGAGAGTAATCACGAAACCCTCAAAAGTAGACTTTGTTTCAATTTAATAAGGATAGGTAGATAATAGAAATGCTGGCCATTTTTAACGACAGAACGAAAAACAAATACTTGTTACGAAAGGCAAGATAAGTTACTCTTCTACTAACCTGTGTTTTAGCTTATTTTAACGCGTTTTCTTTTGTTTTGTTTTGTTGTTCAACACAAACCTGGTGGTGTCCACCTGTTGATTTAGAACGAAAAAAAATGGCTGAAAGTACACGGAGATTCGATAATCGGTGAAAAAACGAAAATTAAGCAAAATACTGATAGAACATGACATTTTCCAACGATCGGTGACATTTATTGGATGGCTTTCTAACACAATTTGTTTATTTTTCGATTTTTCACCGACTATCAGGGCTCATCAAGAGCCATTATGTTTTTCGTTGGAACTGAACAGGTGGAAAACAGCTTTATTTTGAAGAAAAAATCCGTTTAAAATAAGTTAGAACACAAAATAAACATATCCAGCTTATCTTGTCTCTCGTAACATTTATTTGTTGCCTATTCGTTGTTTTTTCACCCCCTTTTCCGTTCTGTTAGCTCCCGTTAAAAATAGCCGAAATGCTTTATCACTAATCATATTATTGTTATTTAAATAAATGAAAAAAAAAAAAGAAAAAAAAAGAGATGCTTACAGCACCTGGTATTCCCAAGCGGTCACCCATCTAAGTACTGACCAGGCTCTACGTTGCTTAACTTCGGTGATCGGACGAGAACCGGTGTTTTCAGCGTGATATGGCCGTAAGCGGAGAAAGACAACATTTTTACCATTACACCATTACTTTGCTTCTTTTACAAAATTTACTTTTCATCATTTATTCAAATTTGCTTTTTAATTACACTTTTCTTTTTTTTTAATTAAATTTACCCTTTGAAAACACATCCAGAAATTTCATAACAATTAAAACACACAAGCAAAAAAACTTGTGCTTTTAAACAAATCCGACCGAAAAATCTTCCATCGCTTTCTCCATTAATTTAGTTGAAAAATCTAAAGGGCAATCTCACTGTAATGGAGGAAAATATTCAAACATTTCTAGCCCTACACCCTAGGCTCTCCTCCGAAATAAAAATAAATTCTACTTTCTTAGGCGATTACATGATAAACAGACTGAAAAAAGAAAAACAGAAAACAATTTATTTGGGAATTTAATGTGTCGACTAGAAAGTTAACGTAAAACGAATACCCACTTCCAGGACACGAGGTGATAAGATTTTTTTCTACCACCAACTTTTTCAAACAAGTAGAATCTTATTACTATTTGCTTCAATAATAGTATTTTTCGCCTATTTTACAAAATAAAATTAAATTAAAAAATCCCAACAAAAGTGAGATGCTTACAGCACCTGGTATTCCCAAGCGGTCACCCATCTAAGTACTGACCAGGCTCTACGTTGCTTAACTTCGGTGATCGGACGAGAACCGGTGTTTTCAGCGTGATATGGCCGTAAGCGAAAATTTAACCCCTTTTAACCTAGATCACTTTTAAAACACAATCTTTTCAAACGCATATGATTTCACAGTATCGTCTGAAAGAAACAAAAACAAAAACGCTCATCAATTTTAGAAATAACATCAGGGTGCTTATGCAGTTTACGGACCGGGCTATGTTTTTACATAGGAGTTTCAACCTATCTTTTTTGTGTTACATTGTTAGGTGAAACTACAAAATAAGTAATACGCCCCCCTCCCCACCCCTCTAAAGAATGCATTTCCAAATAATAACGTTATTATTTCAGCACGGTCCGTAAACTGCATAAGTACCAAGATGAGAAAGAGACTAAGGGCGATAACTCAGCGTTATAATTTTCGTGGTAAGGAACCATGTTTGGGACTTTCTTCCTAAGAAGACGAAATATAAAAGCTAAGAAAACATTAGTTACCATTTGGGGAATGTGTGTGTGTGTGTGTGTGTGTGAAATTGCTCCAATATTGAAAAGCTGATTGAAATTGTGAGAGGTAAAAATGAAATCCCCTTGACTGATTTGTATGAAATTTCACGTAAAGGCGGGAATATTGTTTTGTTATTTCACCGGCGGTCGGTATGATTTGGTTATTGATTTTCTTTTGGGTGTGAGATTGCGTTTTGCTAAGTTGACTAACGTTGGTACTGTAAGAATATTTTTAAATGGCGAGGCGAGGGTCGTTAGGTGAGAAAGTAATTCGGTTGGAAGAAAGATGAGTTTTAAAACACAATATCTAAGTTAAAAGGAGTAAATTCTTCGCTTACGGCCATATCACGCTGAAAACACCGGTTCTCGTCCGATCACCGAAGTTAAGCAACGTAGAGCCTGGTCAGTACTTAGATGGGTGACCGCTTGGGAATACCAGGTGCCGTAAGCATCTCTCTTTTTTTTTTTCTTTCTAATATATATAATTCATTTGAAAGCGGAAATATGATTCATTAAAAAGGTTTCTTACAAACAAACTATATATTTCAGCGTTTCCCGCATCAGATCGTAAATCTATTTATTTATTTTACCTGAAACCCGTGTTTTACTAATACTTTGCTAAGATATAACCATTTGGAGAGTAATCACGAAACCCTCAAAAGTAGACTTTGTTTCAATTTAATAAGGATAGGTAGATAATAGAAATGCTGGCCATTTTTAACGACAGAACGAAAAACAAATACTTGTTACGAAAGGCAAGATAAGTTACTCTTCTACTAACCTGTGTTTTAGCTTATTTTAACGCGTTTTCTTTTGTTTTGTTTTGTTGTTCAACACAAACCTGGTGGTGTCCACCTGTTGATTTAGAACGAAAAAAAATGGCTGAAAGTACACGGAGATTCGATAATCGGTGAAAAAACGAAAATTAAGCAAAATACTGATAGAACATGACATTTTCCAACGATCGGTGACATTTATTGGATGGCTTTCTAACACAATTTGTTTATTTTTCGATTTTTCACCGACTATCAGGGCTCATCAAGAGCCATTATGTTTTTCGTTGGAACTGAACAGGTGGAAAACAGCTTTATTTTGAAGAAAAAATCCGTTTAAAATAAGTTAGAACACAAAATAAACATATCCAGCTTATCTTGTCTCTCGTAACATTTATTTGTTGCCTATTCGTTGTTTTTTCACCCCCTTTTCCGTTCTGTTAGCTCCCGTTAAAAATAGCCGAAATGCTTTATCACTAATCATATTATTGTTATTTAAATAAATGAAAAAAAAAAAAGAAAAAAAAAGAGATGCTTACAGCACCTGGTATTCCTAAGCGGTCACCCATCTAAGTACTGACCAGGCTCTACGTTGCTTAACTTCGGTGATCGGACGAGAACCGGTGTTTTCAGCGTGATATGGCCGTAAGCGGAGAAAGACAACATTTTTACCATTACACCATTACTTTGCTTCTTTTACAAAATTTACTTTTCATCATTTATTCAAATTTGCTTTTTAATTACACTTTTCTTTTTTTATTATTAAATTTACCCTTTGAAAACACATCCAGAAATTTCATAACAATTAAAACACACAAGCAAAAAAACTTGTGCTTTTAAACAAATCCGACCGAAAAATCTTCCATCGCTTTCTCCATTAATTTAGTTGAAAAATCTAAAGGGCAATCTCACTGTAATGGAGGAAAATATTCAAACATTTCTAGCCCTACACCCTAGGCTCTCCTCCGAAATAAAAATAAATTCTACTTTCTTAGGCGATTACATGATAAACAGACTGAAAAAAGAAAAACAGAAAACAATTTATTTGGGAATTTAATGTGTCGACTAGAAAGTTAACGTAAAACGAATACCCACTTCCAGGACACGAGGTGATAAGATTTTTTTCTACCACCAACTTTTTCAAACAAGTAGAATCTTATTACTATTTGCTTCAATAATAGTATTTTTCGCCTATTTTACAAAATAAAATTAAATTAAAAAATCCCAACAAAAGTGAGATGCTTACAGCACCTGGTATTCCCAAGCGGTCACCCATCTAAGTACTGACCAGGCTCTACGTTGCTTAACTTCGGTGATCGGACGAGAACCGGTGTTTTCAGCGTGATATGGCCGTAAGCGAAAATTTAACCCCTTTTAACCTAGATCACTTTTAAAACACAATCTTTTCAAACGCATATGATTTCACAGTATCGTCTGAAAGAAACAAAAACAAAAACGCTCATCAATTTTAGAAATAACATCAGGGTGCTTATGCAGTTTACGGACCGGGCTATGTTTTTACATAGGAGTTTCAACCTATCTTTTTTGTGTTACATTGTTAGGTGAAACTACAAAATAAGTAATACGCCCCCCCTCCCCACCCCTCTAAAGAATGCATTTCCAAATAATAACGTTATTATTTCAGCACGGTCCGTAAACTGCATAAGTACCAAGATGAGAAAGAGACTAAGGGCGATAACTCAGCGTTATAATTTTCGTGGTAAGGAACCATGTTTGGGACTTTCTTCCTAAGAAGACGAAATATAAAAGCTAAGAAAACATTAGTTACCATTTGGGGAATGTGTGTGTGTGTGTGTGTGTGTGAAATTGCTCCAATATTGAAAAGCTGATTGAAATTGTGAGAGGTAAAAATGAAATCCCCTTGACTGATTTGTATGAAATTTCACGTAAAGGCGGGAATATTGTTTTGTTATTTCACCGGCGGTCGGTATGATTTGGTTATTGATTTTCTTTTGGGTGTGAGATTGCGTTTTGCTAAGTTGACTAACGTTGGTACTGTAAGAATATTTTTAAATGGCGAGGCGAGGGTCGTTAGGTGAGAAAGTAATTCGGTTGGAAGAAAGATGAGTTTTAAAACACAATATCTAAGTTAAAAGGAGTAAATTCTTCGCTTACGGCCATATCACGCTGAAAACACCGGTTCTCGTCCGATCACCGAAGTTAAGCAACGTAGAGCCTGGTCAGTACTTAGATGGGTGACCGCTTGGGAATACCAGGTGCCGTAAGCATCTCTCTTTTTTTTTTTCTTTCTAATATATATAATTCATTTGAAAGCGGAAATATGATTCATTAAAAAGGTTTCTTACAAACAAACTATATATTTCAGCGTTTCCCGCATCAGATCGTAAATCTATTTATTTATTTTACCTGAAACCCGTGTTTTACTAATACTTTGCTAAGATATAACCATTTGGAGAGTAATCACGAAACCCTCAAAAGTAGACTTTGTTTCAATTTAATAAGGATAGGTAGATAATAGAAATGCTGGCCATTTTTAACGACAGAACGAAAAACAAATACTTGTTACGAAAGGCAAGATAAGTTACTCTTCTACTAACCTGTGTTTTAGCTTATTTTAACGCGTTTTCTTTTGTTTTGTTTTGTTGTTCAACACAAACCTGGTGGTGTCCACCTGTTGATTTAGAACGAAAAAAAATGGCTGAAAGTACACGGAGATTCGATAATCGGTGAAAAAACGAAAATTAAGCAAAATACTGATAGAACATGACATTTTCCAACGATCGGTGACATTTATTGGATGGCTTTCTAACACAATTTGTTTATTTTTCGATTTTTCACCGACTATCAGGGCTCATCAAGAGCCATTATGTTTTTCGTTGGAACTGAACAGGTGGAAAACAGCTTTATTTTGAAGAAAAAATCCGTTTAAAATAAGTTAGAACACAAAATAAACATATCCAGCTTATCTTGTCTCTCGTAACATTTATTTGTTGCCTATTCGTTGTTTTTTCACCCCCTTTTCCGTTCTGTTAGCTCCCGTTAAAAATAGCCGAAATGCTTTATCACTAATCATATTATTGTTATTTAAATAAATGAAAAAAAAAAAAGAAAAAAAAAGAGATGCTTACAGCACCTGGTATTCCCAAGCGGTCACCCATCTAAGTACTGACCAGGCTCTACGTTGCTTAACTTCGGTGATCGGACGAGAACCGGTGTTTTCAGCGTGATATGGCCGTAAGCGGAGAAAGACAACATTTTTACCATTACACCATTACTTTGCTTCTTTTACAAAATTTACTTTTCATCATTTATTCAAATTTGCTTTTTAATTACACTTTTCTTTTTTTATTATTAAATTTACCCTTTGAAAACACATCCAGAAATTTCATAACAATTAAAACACACAAGCAAAAAAACTTGTGCTTTTAAACAAATCCGACCGAAAAATCTTCCATCGCTTTCTCCATTAATTTAGTTGAAAAATCTAAAGGGCAATCTCACTGTAATGGAGGAAAATATTCAAACATTTCTAGCCCTACACCCTAGGCTCTCCTCCGAAATAAAAATAAATTCTACTTTCTTAGGCGATTACATGATAAACAGACTGAAAAAAGAAAAACAGAAAACAATTTATTTGGGAATTTAATGTGTCGACTAGAAAGTTAACGTAAAACGAATACCCACTTCCAGGACACGAGGTGATAAGATTTTTTTCTACCACCAACTTTTTCAAACAAGTAGAATCTTATTACTATTTGCTTCAATAATAGTATTTTTCGCCTATTTTACAAAATAAAATTAAATTAAAAAATCCCAACAAAAGTGAGATGCTTACAGCACCTGGTATTCCCAAGCGGTCACCCATCTAAGTACTGACCAGGCTCTACGTTGCTTAACTTCGGTGATCGGACGAGAACCGGTGTTTTCAGCGTGATATGGCCGTAAGCGAAAATTTAACCCCTTTTAACCTAGATCACTTTTAAAACACAATCTTTTCAAACGCATATGATTTCACAGTATCGTCTGAAAGAAACAAAAACAAAAACGCTCATCAATTTTAGAAATAACATCAGGGTGCTTATGCAGTTTACGGACCGGGCTATGTTTTTACATAGGAGTTTCAACCTATCTTTTTTGTGTTACATTGTTAGGTGAAACTACAAAATAAGTAATACGCCCCCCCTCCCCACCCCTCTAAAGAATGCATTTCCAAATAATAACGTTATTATTTCAGCACGGTCCGTAAACTGCATAAGTACCAAGATGAGAAAGAGACTAAGGGCGATAACTCAGCGTTATAATTTTCGTGGTAAGGAACCATGTTTGGGACTTTCTTCCTAAGAAGACGAAATATAAAAGCTAAGAAAACATTAGTTACCATTTGGGGAATGTGTGTGTGTGTGTGTGTGTGTGTGAAATTGCTCCAATATTGAAAAGCTGATTGAAATTGTGAGAGGTAAAAATGAAATCCCCTTGACTGATTTGTATGAAATTTCACGTAAAGGCGGGAATATTGTTTTGTTATTTCACCGGCGGTCGGTATGATTTGGTTATTGATTTTCTTTTGGGTGTGAGATTGCGTTTTGCTAAGTTGACTAACGTTGGTACTGTAAGAATATTTTTAAATGGCGAGGCGAGGGTCGTTAGGTGAGAAAGTAATTCGGTTGGAAGAAAGATGAGTTTTAAAACACAATATCTAAGTTAAAAGGAGTAAATTCTTCGCTTACGGCCATATCACGCTGAAAACACCGGTTCTCGTCCGATCACCGAAGTTAAGCAACGTAGAGCCTGGTCAGTACTTAGATGGGTGACCGCTTGGGAATACCAGGTGCCGTAAGCATCTCTCTTTTTTTTTTTTTTTTTTTCTAATATATATAATTCATTTGAAAGCGGAAATATGATTCATTAAAAAAGTTTCTTACAAACAAACTATATTTCAGCGTTTCCCGCATCAGATCGTAAATCTATTTATTTATTTTACCTGAAACCCGTGTTTTACTAATACTTTGCTAAGATATAACCATTTGGAGAGTAATCACGAAACCCTCAAAAGTAGACTTTGTTTCAATTTAATAAGGATAGGTAGATAATAGAAATGCTGGCCATTTTTAACGACAGAACGAAAAACAAATACTTGTTACGAAAGGCAAGATAAGTTACTCTTCTACTAACCTGTGTTTTAGCTTATTTTAACGCGTTTTCTTTTGTTTTGTTTTGTTGTTCAACACAAACCTGGTGGTGTCCACCTGTTGATTTAGAACGAAAAAAAATGGCTGAAAGTACACGGAGATTCGATAATCGGTGAAAAAACGAAAATTAAGCAAAATACTGATAGAACATGACATTTTCCAACGATCGGTGACATTTATTGGATGGCTTTCTAACACAATTTGTTTATTTTTCGATTTTTCACCGACTATCAGGGCTCATCAAGAGCCATTATGTTTTTCGTTGGAACTGAACAGGTGGAAAACAGCTTTATTTTGAAGAAAAAATCCGTTTAAAATAAGTTAGAACACAAAATAAACATATCCAGCTTATCTTGTCTCTCGTAACATTTATTTGTTGCCTATTCGTTGTTTTTTCACCCCCTTTTCCGTTCTGTTAGCTCCCGTTAAAAATAGCCGAAATGCTTTATCACTAATCATATTATTGTTATTTAAATAAATGAAAAAAAAAAAAGAAAAAAAAAGAGATGCTTACAGCACCTGGTATTCCCAAGCGGTCACCCATCTAAGTACTGACCAGGCTCTACGTTGCTTAACTTCGGTGATCGGACGAGAACCGGTGTTTTCAGCGTGATATGGCCGTAAGCGGAGAAAGACAACATTTTTACCATTACACCATTACTTTGCTTCTTTTACAAAATTTACTTTTCATCATTTATTCAAATTTGCTTTTTAATTACACTTTTCTTTTTTTTTTATTAAATTTACCCTTTGAAAACACATCCAGAAATTTCATAACAATTAAAACACACAAGCAAAAAAACTTGTGCTTTTAAACAAATCCAACCGGTGTGAGACGAACACTGTTCCCGACCGAAAAATCTTCCATCGCTTTCTCCATTAATTTAGTTGAAAAATCTAAAGGGCAATCTCACTGTAATGGAGGAAAATATTCAAAAATTTCTAGCCCTACACCCTAGGCTCTCCTCCGAAATAAAAATAAATTCTACTTTCTTAGGCGATTACATGATAAACAGACTGAAAAAAGAAAAACAGAAAGCAATTTATTTGGGAATTTAATGTGTCGACTAGAAAGTTAACGTAAAACGAATACCCACTTCCAGGACACGAGGTGATAAGGATTTTTTTCTACCACCAACTTTTTCAAACAAGTAGAATCTTATTACTATTTGCTTCAATAATAGTATTTTTCGCCTATTTTACAAAATAAAATTAAATTAAAAAATCCCAACAAAAGTGAGATGCTTACAGCACCTGGTATTCCCAAGCGGTCACCCATCTAAGTACTGACCAGGCTCTACGTTGCTTAACTTCGGTGATCGGACGAGAACCGGTGTTTTCAGCGTGATATGGCCGTAAGCGAAAATTTAACCCCTTTTAACCTAGATCACTTTTAAAACACAATCTTTTCAAACGCATATGATTTCACAGTATCGTCTGAAAGAAACAAAAACAAAAACGCTCATCAATTTTAGAAATAACATCAGGGTGCTTATGCAGTTTACGGACCGGGCTATGTTTTTACATAGGAGTTTCAACCTATCTTTTTTGTGTTACATTGTTAGGTGAAACTACAAAATAAGTAATACGCCCCCCCTCCCCACCCCTCTAAAGAATGCATTTCCAAATAATAACGTTATTATTTCAGCACGGTCCGTAAACTGCATAAGTACCAAGATGAGAAAGAGACTAAGGGCGATAACTCAGCGTTATAATTTTCGTGGTAAGGAACCATGTTTGGGACTTTCTTCCTAAGAAGACGAAATATAAAAGCTAAGAAAACATTAGTTACCATTTGGGGAATGTGTGTGTGTGTGTGAAATTGCTCCAATATTGAAAAGCTGATTGAAATTGTGAGAGGTAAAAATGAAATCCCCTTGACTGATTTGTATGAAATTTCACGTAAAGGCGGGAATATTGTTTTGTTATTTCACCGGCGGTCGGTATGATTTGGTTATTGATTTTCTTTTGGGTGTGAGATTGCGTTTTGCTAAGTTGACTAACGTTGGTACTGTAAGAATATTTTTAAATGGCGAGGCGAGGGTCGTTAGGTGAGAAAGTAATTCGGTTGGAAGAAAGATGAGTTTTAAAACACAATATCTAAGTTAAAAGGAGTAAATTCTTCGCTTACGGCCATATCACGCTGAAAACACCGGTTCTCGTCCGATCACCGAAGTTAAGCAACGTAGAGCCTGGTCAGTACTTAGATGGGTGACCGCTTGGGAATACCAGGTGCCGTAAGCATCTCTCTTTTTTTTTTTCTTTCTAATATATATAATTCATTTGAAAGCGGAAATATGATTCATTAAAAAGGTTTCTTACAAACAAACTATATATTTCAGCGTTTCCCGCATCAGATCGTAAATCTATTTATTTATTTTACCTGAAACCCGTGTTTTACTAATACTTTGCTAAGATATAACCATTTGGAGAGTAATCACGAAACCCTCAAAAGTAGACTTTGTTTCAATTTAATAAGGATAGGTAGATAATAGAAATGCTGGCCATTTTTAACGACAGAACGAAAAACAAATACTTGTTACGAAAGGCAAGATAAGTTACTCTTCTACTAACCTGTGTTTTAGCTTATTTTAACGCGTTTTCTTTTGTTTTGTTTTGTTGTTCAACACAAACCTGGTGGTGTCCACCTGTTGATTTAGAACGAAAAAAAATGGCTGAAAGTACACGGAGATTCGATAATCGGTGAAAAAACGAAAATTAAGCAAAATACTGATAGAACATGACATTTTCCAACGATCGGTGACATTTATTGGATGGCTTTCTAACACAATTTGTTTATTTTTCGATTTTTCACCGACTATCAGGGCTCATCAAGAGCCATTATGTTTTTCGTTGGAACTGAACAGGTGGAAAACAGCTTTATTTTGAAGAAAAAATCCGTTTAAAATAAGTTAGAACACAAAATAAACATATCCAGCTTATCTTGTCTCTCGTAACATTTATTTGTTGCCTATTCGTTGTTTTTTCACCCCCTTTTCCGTTCTGTTAGCTCCCGTTAAAAATAGCCGAAATGCTTTATCACTAATCATATTATTGTTATTTAAATAAATGAAAAAAAAAAAAGAAAAAAAAAGAGATGCTTACAGCACCTGGTATTCCCAAGCGGTCACCCATCTAAGTACTGACCAGGCTCTACGTTGCTTAACTTCGGTGATCGGACGAGAACCGGTGTTTTCAGCGTGATATGGCCGTAAGCGGAGAAAGACAACATTTTTACCATTACACCATTACTTTGCTTCTTTTACAAAATTTACTTTTCATCATTTATTCAAATTTGCTTTTTAATTACACTTTTCTTTTTTTTTTATTAAATTTACCCTTTGAAAACACATCCAGAAATTTCATAACAATTAAAACACACAAGCAAAAAAACTTGTGCTTTTAAACAAATCCGACCGAAAAATCTTCCATCGCTTTCTCCATTAATTTAGTTGAAAAATCTAAAGGGCAATCTCACTGTAATGGAGGAAAATATTCAAACATTTCTAGCCCTACACCCTAGGCTCTCCTCCGAAATAAAAATAAATTCTACTTTCTTAGGCGATTACATGATAAACAGACTGAAAAAAGAAAAACAGAAAACAATTTATTTGGGAATTTAATGTGTCGACTAGAAAGTTAACGTAAAACGAATACCCACTTCCAGGACACGAGGTGATAAGATTTTTTTCTACCACCAACTTTTTCAAACAAGTAGAATCTTATTACTATTTGCTTCAATAATAGTATTTTTCGCCTATTTTACAAAATAAAATTAAATTAAAAAATCCCAACAAAAGTGAGATGCTTACAGCACCTGGTATTCCCAAGCGGTCACCCATCTAAGTACTGACCAGGCTCTACGTTGCTTAACTTCGGTGATCGGACGAGAACCGGTGTTTTCAGCGTGATATGGCCGTAAGCGAAAATTTAACCCCTTTTAACCTAGATCACTTTTAAAACACAATCTTTTCAAACGCATATGATTTCACAGTATCGTCTGAAAGAAACAAAAACAAAAACGCTCATCAATTTTAGAAATAACATCAGGGTGCTTATGCAGTTTACGGACCGGGCTATGTTTTTACATAGGAGTTTCAACCTATCTTTTTTGTGTTACATTGTTAGGTGAAACTACAAAATAAGTAATACGCCCCCCCTCCCCACCCCTCTAAAGAATGCATTTCCAAATAATAACGTTATTATTTCAGCACGGTCCGTAAACTGCATAAGTACCAAGATGAGAAAGAGACTAAGGGCGATAACTCAGCGTTATAATTTTCGTGGTAAGGAACCATGTTTGGGACTTTCTTCCTAAGAAGACGAAATATAAAAGCTAAGAAAACATTAGTTACCATTTGGGGAATGTGTGTGTGTGTGTGTGTGTGTGAAATTGCTCCAATATTGAAAAGCTGATTGAAATTGTGAGAGGTAAAAATGAAATCCCCTTGACTGATTTGTATGAAATTTCACGTAAAGGCGGGAATATTGTTTTGTTATTTCACCGGCGGTCGGTATGATTTGGTTATTGATTTTCTTTTGGGTGTGAGATTGCGTTTTGCTAAGTTGACTAACGTTGGTACTGTAAGAATATTTTTAAATGGCGAGGCGAGGGTCGTTAGGTGAGAAAGTAATTCGGTTGGAAGAAAGATGAGTTTTAAAACACAATATCTAAGTTAAAAGGAGTAAATTCTTCGCTTACGGCCATATCACGCTGAAAACACCGGTTCTCGTCCGATCACCGAAGTTAAGCAACGTAGAGCCTGGTCAGTACTTAGATGGGTGACCGCTTGGGAATACCAGGTGCCGTAAGCATCTCTCTTTTTTTTTTTTCTTTCTAATATATATAATTCATTTGAAAGCGGAAATATGATTCATTAAAAAGGTTTCTTACAAACAAACTATATATTTCAGCGTTTCCCGCATCAGATCGTAAATCTATTTATTTATTTTACCTGAAACCCGTGTTTTACTAATACTTTGCTAAGATATAACCATTTGGAGAGTAATCACGAAACCCTCAAAAGTAGACTTTGTTTCAATTTAATAAGGATAGGTAGATAATAGAAATGCTGGCCATTTTTAACGACAGAACGAAAAACAAATACTTGTTACGAAAGGCAAGATAAGTTACTCTTCTACTAACCTGTGTTTTAGCTTATTTTAACGCGTTTTCTTTTGTTTTGTTTTGTTGTTCAACACAAACCTGGTGGTGTCCACCTGTTGATTTAGAACGAAAAAAAATGGCTGAAAGTACACGGAGATTCGATAATCGGTGAAAAAACGAAAATTAAGCAAAATACTGATAGAACATGACATTTTCCAACGATCGGTGACATTTATTGGATGGCTTTCTAACACAATTTGTTTATTTTTCGATTTTTCACCGACTATCAGGGCTCATCAAGAGCCATTATGTTTTTCGTTGGAACTGAACAGGTGGAAAACAGCTTTATTTTGAAGAAAAAATCCGTTTAAAATAAGTTAGAACACAAAATAAACATATCCAGCTTATCTTGTCTCTCGTAACATTTATTTGTTGCCTATTCGTTGTTTTTTCACCCCCTTTTCCGTTCTGTTAGCTCCCGTTAAAAATAGCCGAAATGCTTTATCACTAATCATATTATTGTTATTTAAATAAATGAAAAAAAAAAAAGAAAAAAAAAGAGATGCTTACAGCACCTGGTATTCCCAAGCGGTCACCCATCTAAGTACTGACCAGGCTCTACGTTGCTTAACTTCGGTGATCGGACGAGAACCGGTGTTTTCAGCGTGATATGGCCGTAAGCGGAGAAAGACAACATTTTTACCATTACACCATTACTTTGCTTCTTTTACAAAATTTACTTTTCATCATTTATTCAAATTTGCTTTTTAATTACACTTTTCTTTTTTTTTTATTAAATTTACCCTTTGAAAACACATCCAGAAATTTCATAACAATTAAAACACACAAGCAAAAAAACTTGTGCTTTTAAACAAATCCGACCGAAAAATCTTCCATCGCTTTCTCCATTAATTTAGTTGAAAAATCTAAAGGGCAATCTCACTGTAATGGAGGAAAATATTCAAACATTTCTAGCCCTACACCCTAGGCTCTCCTCCGAAATAAAAATAAATTCTACTTTCTTAGGCGATTACATGATAAACAGACTGAAAAAAGAAAAACAGAAAACAATTTATTTGGGAATTTAATGTGTCGACTAGAAAGTTAACGTAAAACGAATACCCACTTCCAGGACACGAGGTGATAAGATTTTTTTCTACCACCAACTTTTTCAAACAAGTAGAATCTTATTACTATTTGCTTCAATAATAGTATTTTTCGCCTATTTTACAAAATAAAATTAAATTAAAAAATCCCAACAAAAGTGAGATGCTTACAGCACCTGGTATTCCCAAGCGGTCACCCATCTAAGTACTGACCAGGCTCTACGTTGCTTAACTTCGGTGATCGGACGAGAACCGGTGTTTTCAGCGTGATATGGCCGTAAGCGAAAATTTAACCCCTTTTAACCTAGATCACTTTTAAAACACAATCTTTTCAAACGCATATGATTTCACAGTATCGTCTGAAAGAAACAAAAACAAAAACGCTCATCAATTTTAGAAATAACATCAGGGTGCTTATGCAGTTTACGGACCGGGCTATGTTTTTACATAGGAGTTTCAACCTATCTTTTTTGTGTTACATTGTTAGGTGAAACTACAAAATAAGTAATACGCCCCCCCTCCCCACCCCTCTAAAGAATGCATTTCCAAATAATAACGTTATTATTTCAGCACGGTCCGTAAACTGCATAAGTACCAAGATGAGAAAGAGACTAAGGGCGATAACTCAGCGTTATAATTTTCGTGGTAAGGAACCATGTTTGGGACTTTCTTCCTAAGAAGACGAAATATAAAAGCTAAGAAAACATTAGTTACCATTTGGGGAATGTGTGTGTGTGTGTGTGTGTGTGTGAAATTGCTCCAATATTGAAAAGCTGATTGAAATTGTGAGAGGTAAAAATGAAATCCCCTTGACTGATTTGTATGAAATTTCACGTAAAGGCGGGAATATTGTTTTGTTATTTCACCGGCGGTCGGTATGATTTGGTTATTGATTTTCTTTTGGGTGTGAGATTGCGTTTTGCTAAGTTGACTAACGTTGGTACTGTAAGAATATTTTTAAATGGCGAGGCGAGGGTCGTTAGGTGAGAAAGTAATTCGGTTGGAAGAAAGATGAGTTTTAAAACACAATATCTAAGTTAAAAGGAGTAAATTCTTCGCTTACGGCCATATCACGCTGAAAACACCGGTTCTCGTCCGATCACCGAAGTTAAGCAACGTAGAGCCTGGTCAGTACTTAGATGGGTGACCGCTTGGGAATACCAGGTGCCGTAAGCATCTCTCTTTTTTTTTTTTCTTTCTAATATATATAATTCATTTGAAAGCGGAAATATGATTCATTAAAAAGGTTTCTTACAAACAAACTATATATTTCAGCGTTTCCCGCATCAGATCGTAAATCTATTTATTTATTTTACCTGAAACCCGTGTTTTACTAATACTTTGCTAAGATATAACCATTTGGAGAGTAATCACGAAACCCTCAAAAGTAGACTTTGTTTCAATTTAATAAGGATAGGTAGATAATAGAAATGCTGGCCATTTTTAACGACAGAACGAAAAACAAATACTTGTTACGAAAGGCAAGATAAGTTACTCTTCTACTAACCTGTGTTTTAGCTTATTTTAACGCGTTTTCTTTTGTTTTGTTTTGTTGTTCAACACAAACCTGGTGGTGTCCACCTGTTGATTTAGAACGAAAAAAAATGGCTGAAAGTACACGGAGATTCGATAATCGGTGAAAAAACGAAAATTAAGCAAAATACTGATAGAACATGACATTTTCCAACGATCGGTGACATTTATTGGATGGCTTTCTAACACAATTTGTTTATTTTTCGATTTTTCACCGACTATCAGGGCTCATCAAGAGCCATTATGTTTTTCGTTGGAACTGAACAGGTGGAAAACAGCTTTATTTTGAAGAAAAAATCCGTTTAAAATAAGTTAGAACACAAAATAAACATATCCAGCTTATCTTGTCTCTCGTAACATTTATTTGTTGCCTATTCGTTGTTTTTTCACCCCCTTTTCCGTTCTGTTAGCTCCCGTTAAAAATAGCCGAAATGCTTTATCACTAATCATATTATTGTTATTTAAATAAATGAAAAAAAAAAAAGAAAAAAAAGGAGATGTTTACAGCACCTGGTATTCCCAAGCGGTCACCCATCTAAGTACTGACCAGGCTCTACGTTGCTTAACTTCGGTGATCGGACGAGAACCGGTGTTTTCAGCGTGATATGGCCGTAAGCGGAGAAAGACAACATTTTTACCATTACACCATTACTTTGCTTCTTTTACAAAATTTACTTTTCATCATTTATTCAAATTTGCTTTTTAATTACACTTTTCTTTTTTTATTATTAAATTTACCCTTTGAAAACACATCCAGAAATTTCATAACAATTAAAACACACAAGCAAAAAAACTTGTGCTTTTAAACAAATCCGACCGAAAAATCTTCCATCGCTTTCTCCATTAATTTAGTTGAAAAATCTAAAGGGCAATCTCACTGTAATGGAGGAAAATATTCAAACATTTCTAGCCCTACACCCTAGGCTCTCCTCCGAAATAAAAATAAATTCTACTTTCTTAGGCGATTACATGATAAACAGACTGAAAAAAGAAAAACAGAAAACAATTTATTTGGGAATTTAATGTGTCGACTAGAAAGTTAACGTAAAACGAATACCCACTTCCAGGACACGAGGTGATAAGATTTTTTTCTACCACCAACTTTTTCAAACAAGTAGAATCTTATTACTATTTGCTTCAATAATAGTATTTTTCGCCTATTTTACAAAATAAAATTAAATTAAAAAATCCCAACAAAAGTGAGATGCTTACAGCACCTGGTATTCCCAAGCGGTCACCCATCTAAGTACTGACCAGGCTCTACGTTGCTTAACTTCGGTGATCGGACGAGAACCGGTGTTTTCAGCGTGATATGGCCGTAAGCGAAAATTTAACCCCTTTTAACCTAGATCACTTTTAAAACACAATCTTTTCAAACGCATATGATTTCACAGTATCGTCTGAAAGAAACAAAAACAAAAACGCTCATCAATTTTAGAAATAACATCAGGGTGCTTATGCAGTTTACGGACCGGGCTATGTTTTTACATAGGAGTTTCAACCTATCTTTTTTGTGTTACATTGTTAGGTGAAACTACAAAATAAGTAATACGCCCCCCCTCCCCACCCCTCTAAAGAATGCATTTCCAAATAATAACGTTATTATTTCAGCACGGTCCGTAAACTGCATAAGTACCAAGATGAGAAAGAGACTAAGGGCGATAACTCAGCGTTATAATTTTCGTGGTAAGGAACCATGTTTGGGACTTTCTTCCTAAGAAGACGAAATATAAAAGCTAAGAAAACATTAGTTACCATTTGGGGAATGTGTGTGTGTGTGTGTGTGTGTGAAATTGCTCCAATATTGAAAAGCTGATTGAAATTGTGAGAGGTAAAAATGAAATCCCCTTGACTGATTTGTATGAAATTTCACGTAAAGGCGGGAATATTGTTTTGTTATTTCACCGGCGGTCGGTATGATTTGGTTATTGATTTTCTTTTGGGTGTGAGATTGCGTTTTGCTAAGTTGACTAACGTTGGTACTGTAAGAATATTTTTAAATGGCGAGGCGAGGGTCGTTAGGTGAGAAAGTAATTCGGTTGGAAGAAAGATGAGTTTTAAAACACAATATCTAAGTTAAAAGGAGTAAATTCTTCGCTTACGGCCATATCACGCTGAAAACACCGGTTCTCGTCCGATCACCGAAGTTAAGCAACGTAGAGCCTGGTCAGTACTTAGATGGGTGACCGCTTGGGAATACCAGGTGCCGTAAGCATCTCTCTTTTTTTTTTTTCTTTCTAATATATATAATTCATTTGAAAGCGGAAATATGATTCATTAAAAAGGTTTCTTACAAACAAACTATATATTTCAGCGTTTCCCGCATCAGATCGTAAATCTATTTATTTATTTTACCTGAAACCCGTGTTTTACTAATACTTTGCTAAGATATAACCATTTGGAGAGTAATCACGAAACCCTCAAAAGTAGACTTTGTTTCAATTTAATAAGGATAGGTAGATAATAGAAATGCTGGCCATTTTTAACGACAGAACGAAAAACAAATACTTGTTACGAAAGGCAAGATAAGTTACTCTTCTACTAACCTGTGTTTTAGCTTATTTTAACGCGTTTTCTTTTGTTTTGTTTTGTTGTTCAACACAAACCTGGTGGTGTCCACCTGTTGATTTAGAACGAAAAAAAATGGCTGAAAGTACACGGAGATTCGATAATCGGTGAAAAAACGAAAATTAAGCAAAATACTGATAGAACATGACATTTTCCAACGATCGGTGACATTTATTGGATGGCTTTCTAACACAATTTGTTTATTTTTCGATTTTTCACCGACTATCAGGGCTCATCAAGAGCCATTATGTTTTTCGTTGGAACTGAACAGGTGGAAAACAGCTTTATTTTGAAGAAAAAATCCGTTTAAAATAAGTTAGAACACAAAATAAACATATCCAGCTTATCTTGTCTCTCGTAACATTTATTTGTTGCCTATTCGTTGTTTTTTCACCCCCTTTTCCGTTCTGTTAGCTCCCGTTAAAAATAGCCGAAATGCTTTATCACTAATCATATTATTGTTATTTAAATAAATGAAAAAAAAAAAAGAAAAAAAAAGAGATGCTTACAGCACCTGGTATTCCCAAGCGGTCACCCATCTAAGTACTGACCAGGCTCTACGTTGCTTAACTTCGGTGATCGGACGAGAACCGGTGTTTTCAGCGTGATATGGCCGTAAGCGGAGAAAGACAACATTTTTACCATTACACCATTACTTTGCTTCTTTTACAAAATTTACTTTTCATCATTTATTCAAATTTGCTTTTTAATTACACTTTTCTTTTTTTATTATTAAATTTACCCTTTGAAAACACATCCAGAAATTTCATAACAATTAAAACACACAAGCAAAAAAACTTGTGCTTTTAAACAAATCCGACCGAAAAATCTTCCATCGCTTTCTCCATTAATTTAGTTGAAAAATCTAAAGGGCAATCTCACTGTAATGGAGGAAAATATTCAAACATTTCTAGCCCTACACCCTAGGCTCTCCTCCGAAATAAAAATAAATTCTACTTTCTTAGGCGATTACATGATAAACAGACTGAAAAAAGAAAAACAGAAAACAATTTATTTGGGAATTTAATGTGTCGACTAGAAAGTTAACGTAAAACGAATACCCACTTCCAGGACACGAGGTGATAAGATTTTTTTCTACCACCAACTTTTTCAAACAAGTAGAATCTTATTACTATTTGCTTCAATAATAGTATTTTTCGCCTATTTTACAAAATAAAATTAAATTAAAAAATCCCAACAAAAGTGAGATGCTTACAGCACCTGGTATTCCCAAGCGGTCACCCATCTAAGTACTGACCAGGCTCTACGTTGCTTAACTTCGGTGATCGGACGAGAACCGGTGTTTTCAGCGTGATATGGCCGTAAGCGAAAATTTAACCCCTTTTAACCTAGATCACTTTTAAAACACAATCTTTTCAAACGCATATGATTTCACAGTATCGTCTGAAAGAAACAAAAACAAAAACGCTCATCAATTTTAGAAATAACATCAGGGTGCTTATGCAGTTTACGGACCGGGCTATGTTTTTACATAGGAGTTTCAACCTATCTTTTTTGTGTTACATTGTTAGGTGAAACTACAAAATAAGTAATACGCCCCCCCCTCCCCACCCCTCTAAAGAATGCATTTCCAAATAATAACGTTATTATTTCAGCACGGTCCGTAAACTGCATAAGTACCAAGATGAGAAAGAGACTAAGGGCGATAACTCAGCGTTATAATTTTCGTGGTAAGGAACCATGTTTGGGACTTTCTTCCTAAGAAGACGAAATATAAAAGCTAAGAAAACATTAGTTACCATTTGGGGAATGTGTGTGTGTGTGTGTGTGTGTGAAATTGCTCCAATATTGAAAAGCTGATTGAAATTGTGAGAGGTAAAAATGAAATCCCCTTGACTGATTTGTATGAAATTTCACGTAAAGGCGGGAATATTGTTTTGTTATTTCACCGGCGGTCGGTATGATTTGGTTATTGATTTTCTTTTGGGTGTGAGATTGCGTTTTGCTAAGTTGACTAACGTTGGTACTGTAAGAATATTTTTAAATGGCGAGGCGAGGGTCGTTAGGTGAGAAAGTAATTCGGTTGGAAGAAAGATGAGTTTTAAAACACAATATCTAAGTTAAAAGGAGTAAATTCTTCGCTTACGGCCATATCACGCTGAAAACACCGGTTCTCGTCCGATCACCGAAGTTAAGCAACGTAGAGCCTGGTCAGTACTTAGATGGGTGACCGCTTGGGAATACCAGGTGCCGTAAGCATCTCTCTTTTTTTTTTTTCTTTCTAATATATATAATTCATTTGAAAGCGGAAATATGATTCATTAAAAAGGTTTCTTACAAACAAACTATATATTTCAGCGTTTCCCGCATCAGATCGTAAATCTATTTATTTATTTTACCTGAAACCCGTGTTTTACTAATACTTTGCTAAGATATAACCATTTGGAGAGTAATCACGAAACCCTCAAAAGTAGACTTTGTTTCAATTTAATAAGGATAGGTAGATAATAGAAATGCTGGCCATTTTTAACGACAGAACGAAAAACAAATACTTGTTACGAAAGGCAAGATAAGTTACTCTTCTACTAACCTGTGTTTTAGCTTATTTTAACGCGTTTTCTTTTGTTTTGTTTTGTTGTTCAACACAAACCTGGTGGTGTCCACCTGTTGATTTAGAACGAAAAAAAATGGCTGAAAGTACACGGAGATTCGATAATCGGTGAAAAAACGAAAATTAAGCAAAATACTGATAGAACATGACATTTTCCAACGATCGGTGACATTTATTGGATGGCTTTCTAACACAATTTGTTTATTTTTCGATTTTTCACCGACTATCAGGGCTCATCAAGAGCCATTATGTTTTTCGTTGGAACTGAACAGGTGGAAAACAGCTTTATTTTGAAGAAAAAATCCGTTTAAAATAAGTTAGAACACAAAATAAACATATCCAGCTTATCTTGTCTCTCGTAACATTTATTTGTTGCCTATTCGTTGTTTTTTCACCCCCTTTTCCGTTCTGTTAGCTCCCGTTAAAAATAGCCGAAATGCTTTATCACTAATCATATTATTGTTATTTAAATAAATGAAAAAAAAAAAAGAAAAAAAAGGAGATGCTTACAGCACCTGGTATTCCCAAGCGGTCACCCATCTAAGTACTGACCAGGCTCTACGTTGCTTAACTTCGGTGATCGGACGAGAACCGGTGTTTTCAGCGTGATATGGCCGTAAGCGGAGAAAGACAACATTTTTACCATTACACCATTACTTTGCTTCTTTTACAAAATTTACTTTTCATCATTTATTCAAATTTGCTTTTTAATTACACTTTTCTTTTTTTATTATTAAATTTACCCTTTGAAAACACATCCAGAAATTTCATAACAATTAAAACACACAAGCAAAAAAACTTGTGCTTTTAAACAAATCCGACCGAAAAATCTTCCATCGCTTTCTCCATTAATTTAGTTGAAAAATCTAAAGGGCAATCTCACTGTAATGGAGGAAAATATTCAAACATTTCTAGCCCTACACCCTAGGCTCTCCTCCGAAATAAAAATAAATTCTACTTTCTTAGGCGATTACATGATAAACAGACTGAAAAAAGAAAAACAGAAAACAATTTATTTGGGAATTTAATGTGTCGACTAGAAAGTTAACGTAAAACGAATACCCACTTCCAGGACACGAGGTGATAAGATTTTTTTCTACCACCAACTTTTTCAAACAAGTAGAATCTTATTACTATTTGCTTCAATAATAGTATTTTTCGCCTATTTTACAAAATAAAATTAAATTAAAAAATCCCAACAAAAGTGAGATGCTTACAGCACCTGGTATTCCCAAGCGGTCACCCATCTAAGTACTGACCAGGCTCTACGTTGCTTAACTTCGGTGATCGGACGAGAACCGGTGTTTTCAGCGTGATATGGCCGTAAGCGAAAATTTAACCCCTTTTAACCTAGATCACTTTTAAAACACAATCTTTTCAAACGCATATGATTTCACAGTATCGTCTGAAAGAAACAAAAACAAAAACGCTCATCAATTTTAGAAATAACATCAGGGTGCTTATGCAGTTTACGGACCGGGCTATGTTTTTACATAGGAGTTTCAACCTATCTTTTTTGTGTTACATTGTTAGGTGAAACTACAAAATAAGTAATACGCCCCCCCCTCCCCACCCCTCTAAAGAATGCATTTCCAAATAATAACGTTATTATTTCAGCACGGTCCGTAAACTGCATAAGTACCAAGATGAGAAAGAGACTAAGGGCGATAACTCAGCGTTATAATTTTCGTGGTAAGGAACCATGTTTGGGACTTTCTTCCTAAGAAGACGAAATATAAAAGCTAAGAAAACATTAGTTACCATTTGGGGAATGTGTGTGTGTGTGTGTGTGTGTGAAATTGCTCCAATATTGAAAAGCTGATTGAAATTGTGAGAGGTAAAAATGAAATCCCCTTGACTGATTTGTATGAAATTTCACGTAAAGGCGGGAATATTGTTTTGTTATTTCACCGGCGGTCGGTATGATTTGGTTATTGATTTTCTTTTGGGTGTGAGATTGCGTTTTGCTAAGTTGACTAACGTTGGTACTGTAAGAATATTTTTAAATGGCGAGGCGAGGGTCGTTAGGTGAGAAAGTAATTCGGTTGGAAGAAAGATGAGTTTTAAAACACAATATCTAAGTTAAAAGGAGTAAATTCTTCGCTTACGGCCATATCACGCTGAAAACACCGGTTCTCGTCCGATCACCGAAGTTAAGCAACGTAGAGCCTGGTCAGTACTTAGATGGGTGACCGCTTGGGAATACCAGGTGCCGTAAGCATCTCTCTTTTTTTTTTTTCTTTCTAATATATATAATTCATTTGAAAGCGGAAATATGATTCATTAAAAAGGTTTCTTACAAACAAACTATATATTTCAGCGTTTCCCGCATCAGATCGTAAATCTATTTATTTATTTTACCTGAAACCCGTGTTTTACTAATACTTTGCTAAGATATAACCATTTGGAGAGTAATCACGAAACCCTCAAAAGTAGACTTTGTTTCAATTTAATAAGGATAGGTAGATAATAGAAATGCTGGCCATTTTTAACGACAGAACGAAAAACAAATACTTGTTACGAAAGGCAAGATAAGTTACTCTTCTACTAACCTGTGTTTTAGCTTATTTTAACGCGTTTTCTTTTGTTTTGTTTTGTTGTTCAACACAAACCTGGTGGTGTCCACCTGTTGATTTAGAACGAAAAAAAATGGCTGAAAGTACACGGAGATTCGATAATCGGTGAAAAAACGAAAATTAAGCAAAATACTGATAGAACATGACATTTTCCAACGATCGGTGACATTTATTGGATGGCTTTCTAACACAATTTGTTTATTTTTCGATTTTTCACCGACTATCAGGGCTCATCAAGAGCCATTATGTTTTTCGTTGGAACTGAACAGGTGGAAAACAGCTTTATTTTGAAGAAAAAATCCGTTTAAAATAAGTTAGAACACAAAATAAACATATCCAGCTTATCTTGTCTCTCGTAACATTTATTTGTTGCCTATTCGTTGTTTTTTCACCCCCTTTTCCGTTCTGTTAGCTCCCGTTAAAAATAGCCGAAATGCTTTATCACTAATCATATTATTGTTATTTAAATAAATGAAAAAAAAAAAAGAAAAAAAAGGAGATGCTTACAGCACCTGGTATTCCCAAGCGGTCACCCATCTAAGTACTGACCAGGCTCTACGTTGCTTAACTTCGGTGATCGGACGAGAACCGGTGTTTTCAGCGTGATATGGCCGTAAGCGGAGAAAGACAACATTTTTACCATTACACCATTACTTTGCTTCTTTTACAAAATTTACTTTTCATCATTTATTCAAATTTGCTTTTTAATTACACTTTTCTTTTTTTATTATTAAATTTACCCTTTGAAAACACATCCAGAAATTTCATAACAATTAAAACACACAAGCAAAAAAACTTGTGCTTTTAAACAAATCCGACCGAAAAATCTTCCATCGCTTTCTCCATTAATTTAGTTGAAAAATCTAAAGGGCAATCTCACTGTAATGGAGGAAAATATTCAAACATTTCTAGCCCTACACCCTAGGCTCTCCTCCGAAATAAAAATAAATTCTACTTTCTTAGGCGATTACATGATAAACAGACTGAAAAAAGAAAAACAGAAAACAATTTATTTGGGAATTTAATGTGTCGACTAGAAAGTTAACGTAAAACGAATACCCACTTCCAGGACACGAGGTGATAAGATTTTTTTCTACCACCAACTTTTTCAAACAAGTAGAATCTTATTACTATTTGCTTCAATAATAGTATTTTTCGCCTATTTTACAAAATAAAATTAAATTAAAAAATCCCAACAAAAGTGAGATGCTTACAGCACCTGGTATTCCCAAGCGGTCACCCATCTAAGTACTGACCAGGCTCTACGTTGCTTAACTTCGGTGATCGGACGAGAACCGGTGTTTTCAGCGTGATATGGCCGTAAGCGAAAATTTAACCCCTTTTAACCTAGATCACTTTTAAAACACAATCTTTTCAAACGCATATGATTTCACAGTATCGTCTGAAAGAAACAAAAACAAAAACGCTCATCAATTTTAGAAATAACATCAGGGTGCTTATGCAGTTTACGGACCGGGCTATGTTTTTACATAGGAGTTTCAACCTATCTTTTTTGTGTTACATTGTTAGGTGAAACTACAAAATAAGTAATACGCCCCCCCTCCCCACCCCTCTAAAGAATGCATTTCCAAATAATAACGTTATTATTTCAGCACGGTCCGTAAACTGCATAAGTACCAAGATGAGAAAGAGACTAAGGGCGATAACTCAGCGTTATAATTTTCGTGGTAAGGAACCATGTTTGGGACTTTCTTCCTAAGAAGACGAAATATAAAAGCTAAGAAAACATTAGTTACCATTTGGGGAATGTGTGTGTGTGTGTGTGTGTGTGAAATTGCTCCAATATTGAAAAGCTGATTGAAATTGTGAGAGGTAAAAATGAAATCCCCTTGACTGATTTGTATGAAATTTCACGTAAAGGCGGGAATATTGTTTTGTTATTTCACCGGCGGTCGGTATGATTTGGTTATTGATTTTCTTTTGGGTGTGAGATTGCGTTTTGCTAAGTTGACTAACGTTGGTACTGTAAGAATATTTTTAAATGGCGAGGCGAGGGTCGTTAGGTGAGAAAGTAATTCGGTTGGAAGAAAGATGAGTTTTAAAACACAATATCTAAGTTAAAAGGAGTAAATTCTTCGCTTACGGCCATATCACGCTGAAAACACCGGTTCTCGTCCGATCACCGAAGTTAAGCAACGTAGAGCCTGGTCAGTACTTAGATGGGTGACCGCTTGGGAATACCAGGTGCCGTAAGCATCTCTCTTTTTTTTTTTTCTTTCTAATATATATAATTCATTTGAAAGCGGAAATATGATTCATTAAAAAGGTTTCTTACAAACAAACTATATATTTCAGCGTTTCCCGCATCAGATCGTAAATCTATTTATTTATTTTACCTGAAACCCGTGTTTTACTAATACTTTGCTAAGATATAACCATTTGGAGAGTAATCACGAAACCCTCAAAAGTAGACTTTGTTTCAATTTAATAAGGATAGGTAGATAATAGAAATGCTGGCCATTTTTAACGACAGAACGAAAAACAAATACTTGTTACGAAAGGCAAGATAAGTTACTCTTCTACTAACCTGTGTTTTAGCTTATTTTAACGCGTTTTCTTTTGTTTTGTTTTGTTGTTCAACACAAACCTGGTGGTGTCCACCTGTTGATTTAGAACGAAAAAAAATGGCTGAAAGTACACGGAGATTCGATAATCGGTGAAAAAACGAAAATTAAGCAAAATACTGATAGAACATGACATTTTCCAACGATCGGTGACATTTATTGGATGGCTTTCTAACACAATTTGTTTATTTTTCGATTTTTCACCGACTATCAGGGCTCATCAAGAGCCATTATGTTTTTCGTTGGAACTGAACAGGTGGAAAACAGCTTTATTTTGAAGAAAAAATCCGTTTAAAATAAGTTAGAACACAAAATAAACATATCCAGCTTATCTTGTCTCTCGTAACATTTATTTGTTGCCTATTCGTTGTTTTTTCACCCCCTTTTCCGTTCTGTTAGCTCCCGTTAAAAATAGCCGAAATGCTTTATCACTAATCATATTATTGTTATTTAAATAAATGAAAAAAAAAAAAGAAAAAAAAAGAGATGCTTACAGCACCTGGTATTCCCAAGCGGTCACCCATCTAAGTACTGACCAGGCTCTACGTTGCTTAACTTCGGTGATCGGACGAGAACCGGTGTTTTCAGCGTGATATGGCCGTAAGCGGAGAAAGACAACATTTTTACCATTACACCATTACTTTGCTTCTTTTACAAAATTTACTTTTCATCATTTATTCAAATTTGCTTTTTAATTACACTTTTCTTTTTTTATTATTAAATTTACCCTTTGAAAACACATCCAGAAATTTCATAACAATTAAAACACACAAGCAAAAAAACTTGTGCTTTTAAACAAATCCGACCGAAAAATCTTCCATCGCTTTCTCCATTAATTTAGTTGAAAAATCTAAAGGGCAATCTCACTGTAATGGAGGAAAATATTCAAACATTTCTAGCCCTACACCCTAGGCTCTCCTCCGAAATAAAAATAAATTCTACTTTCTTAGGCGATTACATGATAAACAGACTGAAAAAAGAAAAACAGAAAACAATTTATTTGGGAATTTAATGTGTCGACTAGAAAGTTAACGTAAAACGAATACCCACTTCCAGGACACGAGGTGATAAGATTTTTTTCTACCACCAACTTTTTCAAACAAGTAGAATCTTATTACTATTTGCTTCAATAATAGTATTTTTCGCCTATTTTACAAAATAAAATTAAATTAAAAAATCCCAACAAAAGTGAGATGCTTACAGCACCTGGTATTCCCAAGCGGTCACCCATCTAAGTACTGACCAGGCTCTACGTTGCTTAACTTCGGTGATCGGACGAGAACCGGTGTTTTCAGCGTGATATGGCCGTAAGCGAAAATTTAACCCCTTTTAACCTAGATCACTTTTAAAACACAATCTTTTCAAACGCATATGATTTCACAGTATCGTCTGAAAGAAACAAAAACAAAAACGCTCATCAATTTTAGAAATAACATCAGGGTGCTTATGCAGTTTACGGACCGGGCTATGTTTTTACATAGGAGTTTCAACCTATCTTTTTTGTGTTACATTGTTAGGTGAAACTACAAAATAAGTAATACGCCCCCCTCCCCACCCCTCTAAAGAATGCATTTCCAAATAATAACGTTATTATTTCAGCACGGTCCGTAAACTGCATAAGTACCAAGATGAGAAAGAGACTAAGGGCGATAACTCAGCGTTATAATTTTCGTGGTAAGGAACCATGTTTGGGACTTTCTTCCTAAGAAGACGAAATATAAAAGCTAAGAAAACATTAGTTACCATTTGGGGAATGTGTGTGTGTGTGTGTGTGTGTGAAATTGCTCCAATATTGAAAAGCTGATTGAAATTGTGAGAGGTAAAAATGAAATCCCCTTGACTGATTTGTATGAAATTTCACGTAAAGGCGGGAATATTGTTTTGTTATTTCACCGGCGGTCGGTATGATTTGGTTATTGATTTTCTTTTGGGTGTGAGATTGCGTTTTGCTAAGTTGACTAACGTTGGTACTGTAAGAATATTTTTAAATGGCGAGGCGAGGGTCGTTAGGTGAGAAAGTAATTCGGTTGGAAGAAAGATGAGTTTTAAAACACAATATCTAAGTTAAAAGGAGTAAATTCTTCGCTTACGGCCATATCACGCTGAAAACACCGGTTCTCGTCCGATCACCGAAGTTAAGCAACGTAGAGCCTGGTCAGTACTTAGATGGGTGACCGCTTGGGAATACCAGGTGCCGTAAGCATCTCTCTTTTTTTTTTTCTTTCTAATATATATAATTCATTTGAAAGCGGAAATATGATTCATTAAAAAGGTTTCTTACAAACAAACTATATATTTCAGCGTTTCCCGCATCAGATCGTAAATCTATTTATTTATTTTACCTGAAACCCGTGTTTTACTAATACTTTGCTAAGATATAACCATTTGGAGAGTAATCACGAAACCCTCAAAAGTAGACTTTGTTTCAATTTAATAAGGATAGGTAGATAATAGAAATGCTGGCCATTTTTAACGACAGAACGAAAAACAAATACTTGTTACGAAAGGCAAGATAAGTTACTCTTCTACTAACCTGTGTTTTAGCTTATTTTAACGCGTTTTCTTTTGTTTTGTTTTGTTGTTCAACACAAACCTGGTGGTGTCCACCTGTTGATTTAGAACGAAAAAAAATGGCTGAAAGTACACGGAGATTCGATAATCGGTGAAAAAACGAAAATTAAGCAAAATACTGATAGAACATGACATTTTCCAACGATCGGTGACATTTATTGGATGGCTTTCTAACACAATTTGTTTATTTTTCGATTTTTCACCGACTATCAGGGCTCATCAAGAGCCATTATGTTTTTCGTTGGAACTGAACAGGTGGAAAACAGCTTTATTTTGAAGAAAAAATCCGTTTAAAATAAGTTAGAACACAAAATAAACATATCCAGCTTATCTTGTCTCTCGTAACATTTATTTGTTGCCTATTCGTTGTTTTTTCACCCCCTTTTCCGTTCTGTTAGCTCCCGTTAAAAATAGCCGAAATGCTTTATCACTAATCATATTATTGTTATTTAAATAAATGAAAAAAAAAAAAGAAAAAAAAAGAGATGCTTACAGCACCTGGTATTCCCAAGCGGTCACCCATCTAAGTACTGACCAGGCTCTACGTTGCTTAACTTCGGTGATCGGACGAGAACCGGTGTTTTCAGCGTGATATGGCCGTAAGCGGAGAAAGACAACATTTTTACCATTACACCATTACTTTGCTTCTTTTACAAAATTTACTTTTCATTATTTATTCAAATTTGCTTTTTAATTACACTTTTCTTTTTTTTTTATTAAATTTACCCTTTGAAAACACATCCAGAAATTTCATAACAATTAAAACACACAAGCAAAAAAACTTGTGCTTTTAAACAAATCCAACCGGTGTGAGACGAACACTGTTCCCGACCGAAAAATCTTCCATCGCTTTCTCCATTAATTTAGTTGAAAAATCTAAAGGGCAATCTCACTGTAATGGAGGAAAATATTCAAAAATTTCTAGCCCTACACCCTAGGCTCTCCTCCGAAATAAAAATAAATTCTACTTTCTTAGGCGATTACATGATAAACAGACTGAAAAAAGAAAAACAGAAAGCAATTTATTTGGGAATTTAATGTGTCGACTAGAAAGTTAACGTAAAACGAATACCCACTTCCAGGACACGAGGTGATAAGGATTTTTTTCTACCACCAACTTTTTCAAACAAGTAGAATCTTATTACTATTTGCTTCAATAATAGTATTTTTCGCCTATTTTACAAAATAAAATTAAATTAAAAAATCCCAACAAAAGTGAGATGCTTACAGCACCTGGTATTCCCAAGCGGTCACCCATCTAAGTACTGACCCGGCTCTACGTTGCTTAACTTCGGTGATCGGACGAGAACCGGTGTTTTCAGCGTGATATGGCCGTAAGCGAAAATTTAACCCCTTTTAACCTAGATCACTTTTAAAACACAATCTTTTCAAACGCATATGATTTCACAGTATCGTCTGAAAGAAACAAAAACAAAAACGCTCATCAATTTTAGAAATAACATCAGGGTGCTTATGCAGTTTACGGACCGGGCTATGTTTTTACATAGGAGTTTCAACCTATCTTTTTTGTGTTACATTGTTAGGTGAAACTACAAAATAAGTAATACGCCCCCCCCTCCCCACCCCTCTAAAGAATGCATTTCCAAATAATAACGTTATTATTTCAGCACGGTCCGTAAACTGCATAAGTACCAAGATGAGAAAAAGACTAAGGGCGATAACTCAGCGTTATAATTTTCGTGGTAAGGAACCATGTTTGGGACTTTCTTCCTAAGAAGACGAAATATAAAAGCTAAGAAAACATTAGTTACCATTTGGGGAATGTGTGTGTGTGTGTGTGTGTGAAATTGCTCCAATATTGAAAAGCTGATTGAAATTGTGAGAGGTAAAAATGAAATCCCCTTGACTGATTTGTATGAAATTTCACGTAAAGGCGGGAATATTGTTTTGTTATTTCACCGGCGGTCGGTATGATTTGGTTATTGATTTTCTTTTGGGTGTGAGATTGCGTTTTGCTAAGTTGACTAACGTTGGTACTGTAAGAATATTTTTAAATGGCGAGGCGAGGGTCGTTAGGTGAGAAAGTAATTCGGTTGGAAGAAAGATGAGTTTTAAAACACAATATCTAAGTTAAAAGGAGTAAATTCTTCGCTTACGGCCATATCACGCTGAAAACACCGGTTCTCGTCCGATCACCGAAGTTAAGCAACGTAGAGCCTGGTCAGTACTTAGATGGGTGACCGCTTGGGAATACCAGGTGCCGTAAGCATCTCTCTTTTTTTTTTTTCTTTCTAATATATATAATTCATTTGAAAGCGGAAATATGATTCATTAAAAAGGTTTCTTACAAACAAACTATATATTTCAGCGTTTCCCGCATCAGATCGTAAATCTATTTATTTATTTTACCTGAAACCCGTGTTTTACTAATACTTTGCTAAGATATAACCATTTGGAGAGTAATCACGAAACCCTCAAAAGTAGACTTTGTTTCAATTTAATAAGGATAGGTAGATAATAGAAATGCTGGCCATTTTTAACGACAGAACGAAAAACAAATACTTGTTACGAAAGGCAAGATAAGTTACTCTTCTACTAACCTGTGTTTTAGCTTATTTTAACGCGTTTTCTTTTGTTTTGTTTTGTTGTTCAACACAAACCTGGTGGTGTCCACCTGTTGATTTAGAACGAAAAAAAATGGCTGAAAGTACACGGAGATTCGATAATCGGTGAAAAAACGAAAATTAAGCAAAATACTGATAGAACATGACATTTTCCAACGATCGGTGACATTTATTGGATGGCTTTCTAACACAATTTGTTTATTTTTCGATTTTTCACCGACTATCAGGGCTCATCAAGAGCCATTATGTTTTTCGTTGGAACTGAACAGGTGGAAAACAGCTTTATTTTGAAGAAAAAATCCGTTTAAAATAAGTTAGAACACAAAATAAACATATCCAGCTTATCTTGTCTCTCGTAACATTTATTTGTTGCCTATTCGTTGTTTTTTCACCCCCTTTTCCGTTCTGTTAGCTCCCGTTAAAAATAGCCGAAATGCTTTATCACTAATCATATTATTGTTATTTAAATAAATGAAAAAAAAAAAAGAAAAAAAAAGAGATGCTTACAGCACCTGGTATTCCCAAGCGGTCACCCATCTAAGTACTGACCAGGCTCTACGTTGCTTAACTTCGGTGATCGGACGAGAACCGGTGTTTTCAGCGTGATATGGCCGTAAGCGGAGAAAGACAACATTTTTACCATTACACCATTACTTTGCTTCTTTTACAAAATTTACTTTTCATCATTTATTCAAATTTGCTTTTTAATTACACTTTTCTTTTTTTTTTATTAAATTTACCCTTTGAAAACACATCCAGAAATTTCATAACAATTAAAACACACAAGCAAAAAAACTTGTGCTTTTAAACAAATCCGACCGAAAAATCTTCCATCGCTTTCTCCATTAATTTAGTTGAAAAATCTAAAGGGCAATCTCACTGTAATGGAGGAAAATATTCAAACATTTCTAGCCCTACACCCTAGGCTCTCCTCCGAAATAAAAATAAATTCTACTTTCTTAGGCGATTACATGATAAACAGACTGAAAAAAGAAAAACAGAAAACAATTTATTTGGGAATTTAATGTGTCGACTAGAAAGTTAACGTAAAACGAATACCCACTTCCAGGACACGAGGTGATAAGATTTTTTTCTACCACCAACTTTTTCAAACAAGTAGAATCTTATTACTATTTGCTTCAATAATAGTATTTTTCGCCTATTTTACAAAATAAAATTAAATTAAAAAATCCCAACAAAAGTGAGATGCTTACAGCACCTGGTATTCCCAAGCGGTCACCCATCTAAGTACTGACCAGGCTCTACGTTGCTTAACTTCGGTGATCGGACGAGAACCGGTGTTTTCAGCGTGATATGGCCGTAAGCGAAAATTTAACCCCTTTTAACCTAGATCACTTTTAAAACACAATCTTTTCAAACGCATATGATTTCACAGTATCGTCTGAAAGAAACAAAAACAAAAACGCTCATCAATTTTAGAAATAACATCAGGGTGCTTATGCAGTTTACGGACCGGGCTATGTTTTTACATAGGAGTTTCAACCTATCTTTTTTGTGTTACATTGTTAGGTGAAACTACAAAATAAGTAATACGCCCCCCCTCCCCACCCCTCTAAAGAATGCATTTCCAAATAATAACGTTATTATTTCAGCACGGTCCGTAAACTGCATAAGTACCAAGATGAGAAAGAGACTAAGGGCGATAACTCAGCGTTATAATTTTCGTGGTAAGGAACCATGTTTGGGACTTTCTTCCTAAGAAGACGAAATATAAAAGCTAAGAAAACATTAGTTACCATTTGGGGAATGTGTGTGTGTGTGTGTGTGTGTGAAATTGCTCCAATATTGAAAAGCTGATTGAAATTGTGAGAGGTAAAAATGAAATCCCCTTGACTGATTTGTATGAAATTTCACGTAAAGGCGGGAATATTGTTTTGTTATTTCACCGGCGGTCGGTATGATTTGGTTATTGATTTTCTTTTGGGTGTGAGATTGCGTTTTGCTAAGTTGACTAACGTTGGTACTGTAAGAATATTTTTAAATGGCGAGGCGAGGGTCGTTAGGTGAGAAAGTAATTCGGTTGGAAGAAAGATGAGTTTTAAAACACAATATCTAAGTTAAAAGGAGTAAATTCTTCGCTTACGGCCATATCACGCTGAAAACACCGGTTCTCGTCCGATCACCGAAGTTAAGCAACGTAGAGCCTGGTCAGTACTTAGATGGGTGACCGCTTGGGAATACCAGGTGCCGTAAGCATCTCTCTTTTTTTTTTTTCTTTCTAATATATATAATTCATTTGAAAGCGGAAATATGATTCATTAAAAAGGTTTCTTACAAACAAACTATATATTTCAGCGTTTCCCGCATCAGATCGTAAATCTATTTATTTATTTTACCTGAAACCCGTGTTTTACTAATACTTTGCTAAGATATAACCATTTGGAGAGTAATCACGAAACCCTCAAAAGTAGACTTTGTTTCAATTTAATAAGGATAGGTAGATAATAGAAATGCTGGCCATTTTTAACGACAGAACGAAAAACAAATACTTGTTACGAAAGGCAAGATAAGTTACTCTTCTACTAACCTGTGTTTTAGCTTATTTTAACGCGTTTTCTTTTGTTTTGTTTTGTTGTTCAACACAAACCTGGTGGTGTCCACCTGTTGATTTAGAACGAAAAAAAATGGCTGAAAGTACACGGAGATTCGATAATCGGTGAAAAAACGAAAATTAAGCAAAATACTGATAGAACATGACATTTTCCAACGATCGGTGACATTTATTGGATGGCTTTCTAACACAATTTGTTTATTTTTCGATTTTTCACCGACTATCAGGGCTCATCAAGAGCCATTATGTTTTTCGTTGGAACTGAACAGGTGGAAAACAGCTTTATTTTGAAGAAAAAATCCGTTTAAAATAAGTTAGAACACAAAATAAACATATCCAGCTTATCTTGTCTCTCGTAACATTTATTTGTTGCCTATTCGTTGTTTTTTCACCCCCTTTTCCGTTCTGTTAGCTCCCGTTAAAAATAGCCGAAATGCTTTATCACTAATCATATTATTGTTATTTAAATAAATGAAAAAAAAAAAAGAAAAAAAAAGAGATGCTTACAGCACCTGGTATTCCCAAGCGGTCACCCATCTAAGTACTGACCAGGCTCTACGTTGCTTAACTTCGGTGATCGGACGAGAACCGGTGTTTTCAGCGTGATATGGCCGTAAGCGGAGAAAGACAACATTTTTACCATTACACCATTACTTTGCTTCTTTTACAAAATTTACTTTTCATCATTTATTCAAATTTGCTTTTTAATTACACTTTTCTTTTTTTTTTATTAAATTTACCCTTTGAAAACACATCCAGAAATTTCATAACAATTAAAACACACAAGCAAAAAAACTTGTGCTTTTAAACAAATCCAACCGGTGTGAGACGAACACTGTTCCCGACCGAAAAATCTTCCATCGCTTTCTCCATTAATTTAGTTGAAAAATCTAAAGGGCAATCTCACTGTAATGGAGGAAAATATTCAAAAATTTCTAGCCCTACACCCTAGGCTCTCCTCCGAAATAAAAATAAATTCTACTTTCTTAGGCGATTACATGATAAACAGACTGAAAAAAGAAAAACAGAAAGCAATTTATTTGGGAATTTAATGTGTCGACTAGAAAGTTAACGTAAAACGAATACCCACTTCCAGGACACGAGGTGATAAGGATTTTTTTCTACCACCAACTTTTTCAAACAAGTAGAATCTTATTACTATTTGCTTCAATAATAGTATTTTTCGCCTATTTTACAAAATAAAATTAAATTAAAAAATCCCAACAAAAGTGAGATGCTTACAGCACCTGGTATTCCCAAGCGGTCACCCATCTAAGTACTGACCAGGCTCTACGTTGCTTAACTTCGGTGATCGGACGAGAACCGGTGTTTTCAGCGTGATATGGCCGTAAGCGAAAATTTAACCCCTTTTAACCTAGATCACTTTTAAAACACAATCTTTTCAAACGCATATGATTTCACAGTATCGTCTGAAAGAAACAAAAACAAAAACGCTCATCAATTTTAGAAATAACATCAGGGTGCTTATGCAGTTTACGGACCGGGCTATGTTTTTACATAGGAGTTTCAACCTATCTTTTTTGTGTTACATTGTTAGGTGAAACTACAAAATAAGTAATACGCCCCCCCCCCTCCCCACCCCTCTAAAGAATGCATTTCCAAATAATAACGTTATTATTTCAGCACGGTCCGTAAACTGCATAAGTACCAAGATGAGAAAGAGACTAAGGGCGATAACTCAGCGTTATAATTTTCGTGGTAAGGAACCATGTTTGGGACTTTCTTCCTAAGAAGACGAAATATAAAAGCTAAGAAAACATTAGTTACCATTTGGGGAATGTGTGTGTGTGTGTGTGTGTGAAATTGCTCCAATATTGAAAAGCTGATTGAAATTGTGAGAGGTAAAAATGAAATCCCCTTGACTGATTTGTATGAAATTTCACGTAAAGGCGGGAATATTGTTTTGTTATTTCACCGGCGGTCGGTATGATTTGGTTATTGATTTTCTTTTGGGTGTGAGATTGCGTTTTGCTAAGTTGACTAACGTTGGTACTGTAAGAATATTTTTAAATGGCGAGGCGAGGGTCGTTAGGTGAGAAAGTAATTCGGTTGGAAGAAAGATGAGTTTTAAAACACAATATCTAAGTTAAAAGGAGTAAATTCTTCGCTTACGGCCATATCACGCTGAAAACACCGGTTCTCGTCCGATCACCGAAGTTAAGCAACGTAGAGCCTGGTCAGTACTTAGATGGGTGACCGCTTGGGAATACCAGGTGCCGTAAGCATCTCTCTTTTTTTTTTTTCTTTCTAATATATATAATTCATTTGAAAGCGGAAATATGATTCATTAAAAAGGTTTCTTACAAACAAACTATATATTTCAGCGTTTCCCGCATCAGATCGTAAATCTATTTATTTATTTTACCTGAAACCCGTGTTTTACTAATACTTTGCTAAGATATAACCATTTGGAGAGTAATCACGAAACCCTCAAAAGTAGACTTTGTTTCAATTTAATAAGGATAGGTAGATAATAGAAATGCTGGCCATTTTTAACGACAGAACGAAAAACAAATACTTGTTACGAAAGGCAAGATAAGTTACTCTTCTACTAACCTGTGTTTTAGCTTATTTTAACGCGTTTTCTTTTGTTTTGTTTTGTTGTTCAACACAAACCTGGTGGTGTCCACCTGTTGATTTAGAACGAAAAAAAATGGCTGAAAGTACACGGAGATTCGATAATCGGTGAAAAAACGAAAATTAAGCAAAATACTGATAGAACATGACATTTTCCAACGATCGGTGACATTTATTGGATGGCTTTCTAACACAATTTGTTTATTTTTCGATTTTTCACCGACTATCAGGGCTCATCAAGAGCCATTATGTTTTTCGTTGGAACTGAACAGGTGGAAAACAGCTTTATTTTGAAGAAAAAATCCGTTTAAAATAAGTTAGAACACAAAATAAACATATCCAGCTTATCTTGTCTCTCGTAACATTTATTTGTTGCCTATTCGTTGTTTTTTCACCCCCTTTTCCGTTCTGTTAGCTCCCGTTAAAAATAGCCGAAATGCTTTATCACTAATCATATTATTGTTATTTAAATAAATGAAAAAAAAAAAAAGAAAAAAAAAGAGATGCTTACAGCACCTGGTATTCCCAAGCGGTCACCCATCTAAGTACTGACCAGGCTCTACGTTGCTTAACTTCGGTGATCGGACGAGAACCGGTGTTTTCAGCGTGATATGGCCGTAAGCGGAGAAAGACAACATTTTTACCATTACACCATTACTTTGCTTCTTTTACAAAATTTACTTTTCATCATTTATTCAAATTTGCTTTTTAATTACACTTTTCTTTTTTTTTTATTAAATTTACCCTTTGAAAACACATCCAGAAATTTCATAACAATTAAAACACACAAGCAAAAAAACTTGTGCTTTTAAACAAATCCAACCGGTGTGAGACGAACACTGTTCCCGACCGAAAAATCTTCCATCGCTTTCTCCATTAATTTAGTTGAAAAATCTAAAGGGCAATCTCACTGTAATGGAGGAAAATATTCAAAAATTTCTAGCCCTACACCCTAGGCTCTCCTCCGAAATAAAAATAAATTCTACTTTCTTAGGCGATTACATGATAAACAGACTGAAAAAAGAAAAACAGAAAGCAATTTATTTGGGAATTTAATGTGTCGACTAGAAAGTTAACGTAAAACGAATACCCACTTCCAGGACACGAGGTGATAAGGATTTTTTTCTACCACCAACTTTTTCAAACAAGTAGAATCTTATTACTATTTGCTTCAATAATAGTATTTTTCGCCTATTTTACAAAATAAAATTAAATTAAAAAATCCCAACAAAAGTGAGATGCTTACAGCACCTGGTATTCCCAAGCGGTCACCCATCTAAGTACTGACCAGGCTCTACGTTGCTTAACTTCGGTGATCGGACGAGAACCGGTGTTTTCAGCGTGATATGGCCGTAAGCGAAAATTTAACCCCTTTTAACCTAGATCACTTTTAAAACACAATCTTTTCAAACGCATATGATTTCACAGTATCGTCTGAAAGAAACAAAAACAAAAACGCTCATCAATTTTAGAAATAACATCAGGGTGCTTATGCAGTTTACGGACCGGGCTATGTTTTTACATAGGAGTTTCAACCTATCTTTTTTGTGTTACATTGTTAGGTGAAACTACAAAATAAGTAATACGCCCCCCCTCCCCACCCCTCTAAAGAATGCATTTCCAAATAATAACGTTATTATTTCAGCACGGTCCGTAAACTGCATAAGTACCAAGATGAGAAAGAGACTAAGGGCGATAACTCAGCGTTATAATTTTCGTGGTAAGGAACCATGTTTGGGACTTTCTTCCTAAGAAGACGAAATATAAAAGCTAAGAAAACATTAGTTACCATTTGGGGAATGTGTGTGTGTGTGTGAAATTGCTCCAATATTGAAAAGCTGATTGAAATTGTGAGAGGTAAAAATGAAATCCCCTTGACTGATTTGTATGAAATTTCACGTAAAGGCGGGAATATTGTTTTGTTATTTCACCGGCGGTCGGTATGATTTGGTTATTGATTTTCTTTTGGGTGTGAGATTGCGTTTTGCTAAGTTGACTAACGTTGGTACTGTAAGAATATTTTTAAATGGCGAGGCGAGGGTCGTTAGGTGAGAAAGTAATTCGGTTGGAAGAAAGATGAGTTTTAAAACACAATATCTAAGTTAAAAGGAGTAAATTCTTCGCTTACGGCCATATCACGCTGAAAACACCGGTTCTCGTCCGATCACCGAAGTTAAGCAACGTAGAGCCTGGTCAGTACTTAGATGGGTGACCGCTTGGGAATACCAGGTGCCGTAAGCATCTCTCTTTTTTTTTTTCTTTCTAATATATATAATTCATTTGAAAGCGGAAATATGATTCATTAAAAAGGTTTCTTACAAACAAACTATATATTTCAGCGTTTCCCGCATCAGATCGTAAATCTATTTATTTATTTTACCTGAAACCCGTGTTTTACTAATACTTTGCTAAGATATAACCATTTGGAGAGTAATCACGAAACCCTCAAAAGTAGACTTTGTTTCAATTTAATAAGGATAGGTAGATAATAGAAATGCTGGCCATTTTTAACGACAGAACGAAAAACAAATACTTGTTACGAAAGGCAAGATAAGTTACTCTTCTACTAACCTGTGTTTTAGCTTATTTTAACGCGTTTTCTTTTGTTTTGTTTTGTTGTTCAACACAAACCTGGTGGTGTCCACCTGTTGATTTAGAACGAAAAAAAATGGCTGAAAGTACACGGAGATTCGATAATCGGTGAAAAAACGAAAATTAAGCAAAATACTGATAGAACATGACATTTTCCAACGATCGGTGACATTTATTGGATGGCTTTCTAACACAATTTGTTTATTTTTCGATTTTTCACCGACTATCAGGGCTCATCAAGAGCCATTATGTTTTTCGTTGGAACTGAACAGGTGGAAAACAGCTTTATTTTGAAGAAAAAATCCGTTTAAAATAAGTTAGAACACAAAATAAACATATCCAGCTTATCTTGTCTCTCGTAACATTTATTTGTTGCCTATTCGTTGTTTTTTCACCCCCTTTTCCGTTCTGTTAGCTCCCGTTAAAAATAGCCGAAATGCTTTATCACTAATCATATTATTGTTATTTAAATAAATGAAAAAAAAAAAAAGAAAAAAAAAGAGATGCTTACAGCACCTGGTATTCCCAAGCGGTCACCCATCTAAGTACTGACCAGGCTCTACGTTGCTTAACTTCGGTGATCGGACGAGAACCGGTGTTTTCAGCGTGATATGGCCGTAAGCGGAGAAAGACAACATTTTTACCATTACACCATTACTTTGCTTCTTTTACAAAATTTACTTTTCATCATTTATTCAAATTTGCTTTTTAATTACACTTTTCTTTTTTTTTTATTAAATTTACCCTTTGAAAACACATCCAGAAATTTCATAACAATTAAAACACACAAGCAAAAAAACTTGTGCTTTTAAACAAATCCAACCGGTGTGAGACGAACACTGTTCCCGACCGAAAAATCTTCCATCGCTTTCTCCATTAATTTAGTTGAAAAATCTAAAGGGCAATCTCACTGTAATGGAGGAAAATATTCAAAAATTTCTAGCCCTACACCCTAGGCTCTCCTCCGAAATAAAAATAAATTCTACTTTCTTAGGCGATTACATGATAAACAGACTGAAAAAAGAAAAACAGAAAGCAATTTATTTGGGAATTTAATGTGTCGACTAGAAAGTTAACGTAAAACGAATACCCACTTCCAGGACACGAGGTGATAAGGATTTTTTTCTACCACCAACTTTTTCAAACAAGTAGAATCTTATTACTATTTGCTTCAATAATAGTATTTTTCGCCTATTTTACAAAATAAAATTAAATTAAAAAATCCCAACAAAAGTGAGATGCTTACAGCACCTGGTATTCCCAAGCGGTCACCCATCTAAGTACTGACCAGGCTCTACGTTGCTTAACTTCGGTGATCGGACGAGAACCGGTGTTTTCAGCGTGATATGGCCGTAAGCGAAAATTTAACCCCTTTTAACCTAGATCACTTTTAAAACACAATCTTTTCAAACGCATATGATTTCACAGTATCGTCTGAAAGAAACAAAAACAAAAACGCTCATCAATTTTAGAAATAACATCAGGGTGCTTATGCAGTTTACGGACCGGGCTATGTTTTTACATAGGAGTTTCAACCTATCTTTTTTGTGTTACATTGTTAGGTGAAACTACAAAATAAGTAATACGCCCCCCCTCCCCACCCCTCTAAAGAATGCATTTCCAAATAATAACGTTATTATTTCAGCACGGTCCGTAAACTGCATAAGTACCAAGATGAGAAAGAGACTAAGGGCGATAACTCAGCGTTATAATTTTCGTGGTAAGGAACCATGTTTGGGACTTTCTTCCTAAGAAGACGAAATATAAAAGCTAAGAAAACATTAGTTACCATTTGGGGAATGTGTGTGTGTGTGTGTGTGTGAAATTGCTCCAATATTGAAAAGCTGATTGAAATTGTGAGAGGTAAAAATGAAATCCCCTTGACTGATTTGTATGAAATTTCACGTAAAGGCGGGAATATTGTTTTGTTATTTCACCGGCGGTCGGTATGATTTGGTTATTGATTTTCTTTTGGGTGTGAGATTGCGTTTTGCTAAGTTGACTAACGTTGGTACTGTAAGAATATTTTTAAATGGCGAGGCGAGGGTCGTTAGGTGAGAAAGTAATTCGGTTGGAAGAAAGATGAGTTTTAAAACACAATATCTAAGTTAAAAGGAGTAAATTCTTCGCTTACGGCCATATCACGCTGAAAACACCGGTTCTCGTCCGATCACCGAAGTTAAGCAACGTAGAGCCTGGTCAGTACTTAGATGGGTGACCGCTTGGGAATACCAGGTGCCGTAAGCATCTCTCTTTTTTTTTTTTCTTTCTAATATATATAATTCATTTGAAAGCGGAAATATGATTCATTAAAAAGGTTTCTTACAAACAAACTATATATTTCAGCGTTTCCCGCATCAGATCGTAAATCTATTTATTTATTTTACCTGAAACCCGTGTTTTACTAATACTTTGCTAAGATATAACCATTTGGAGAGTAATCACGAAACCCTCAAAAGTAGACTTTGTTTCAATTTAATAAGGATAGGTAGATAATAGAAATGCTGGCCATTTTTAACGACAGAACGAAAAACAAATACTTGTTACGAAAGGCAAGATAAGTTACTCTTCTACTAACCTGTGTTTTAGCTTATTTTAACGCGTTTTCTTTTGTTTTGTTTTGTTGTTCAACACAAACCTGGTGGTGTCCACCTGTTGATTTAGAACGAAAAAAAATGGCTGAAAGTACACGGAGATTCGATAATCGGTGAAAAAACGAAAATTAAGCAAAATACTGATAGAACATGACATTTTCCAACGATCGGTGACATTTATTGGATGGCTTTCTAACACAATTTGTTTATTTTTCGATTTTTCACCGACTATCAGGGCTCATCAAGAGCCATTATGTTTTTCGTTGGAACTGAACAGGTGGAAAACAGCTTTATTTTGAAGAAAAAATCCGTTTAAAATAAGTTAGAACACAAAATAAACATATCCAGCTTATCTTGTCTCTCGTAACATTTATTTGTTGCCTATTCGTTGTTTTTTCACCCCCTTTTCCGTTCTGTTAGCTCCCGTTAAAAATAGCCGAAATGCTTTATCACTAATCATATTATTGTTATTTAAATAAATGAAAAAAAAAAAAGAAAAAAAAAGAGATGCTTACAGCACCTGGTATTCCCAAGCGGTCACCCATCTAAGTACTGACCAGGCTCTACGTTGCTTAACTTCGGTGATCGGACGAGAACCGGTGTTTTCAGCGTGATATGGCCGTAAGCGGAGAAAGACAACATTTTTACCATTACACCATTACTTTGCTTCTTTTACAAAATTTACTTTTCATCATTTATTCAAATTTGCTTTTTAATTACACTTTTCTTTTTTTTTTATTAAATTTACCCTTTGAAAACACATCCAGAAATTTCATAACAATTAAAACACACAAGCAAAAAAACTTGTGCTTTTAAACAAATCCAACCGGTGTGAGACGAACACTGTTCCCGACCGAAAAATCTTCCATCGCTTTCTCCATTAATTTAGTTGAAAAATCTAAAGGGCAATCTCACTGTAATGGAGGAAAATATTCAAAAATTTCTAGCCCTACACCCTAGGCTCTCCTCCGAAATAAAAATAAATTCTACTTTCTTAGGCGATTACATGATAAACAGACTGAAAAAAGAAAAACAGAAAGCAATTTATTTGGGAATTTAATGTGTCGACTAGAAAGTTAACGTAAAACGAATACCCACTTCCAGGACACGAGGTGATAAGGATTTTTTTCTACCACCAACTTTTTCAAACAAGTAGAATCTTATTACTATTTGCTTCAATAATAGTATTTTTCGCCTATTTTACAAAATAAAATTAAATTAAAAAATCCCAACAAAAGTGAGATGCTTACAGCACCTGGTATTCCCAAGCGGTCACCCATCTAAGTACTGACCAGGCTCTACGTTGCTTAACTTCGGTGATCGGACGAGAACCGGTGTTTTCAGCGTGATATGGCCGTAAGCGAAAATTTAACCCCTTTTAACCTAGATCACTTTTAAAACACAATCTTTTCAAACGCATATGATTTCACAGTATCGTCTGAAAGAAACAAAAACAAAAACGCTCATCAATTTTAGAAATAACATCAGGGTGCTTATGCAGTTTACGGACCGGGCTATGTTTTTACATAGGAGTTTCAACCTATCTTTTTTGTGTTACATTGTTAGGTGAAACTACAAAATAAGTAATACGCCCCCCCTCCCCACCCCTCTAAAGAATGCATTTCCAAATAATAACGTTATTATTTCAGCACGGTCCGTAAACTGCATAAGTACCAAGATGAGAAAGAGACTAAGGGCGATAACTCAGCGTTATAATTTTCGTGGTAAGGAACCATGTTTGGGACTTTCTTCCTAAGAAGACGAAATATAAAAGCTAAGAAAACATTAGTTACCATTTGGGGAATGTGTGTGTGTGTGTGTGTGTGAAATTGCTCCAATATTGAAAAGCTGATTGAAATTGTGAGAGGTAAAAATGAAATCCCCTTGACTGATTTGTATGAAATTTCACGTAAAGGCGGGAATATTGTTTTGTTATTTCACCGGCGGTCGGTATGATTTGGTTATTGATTTTCTTTTGGGTGTGAGATTGCGTTTTGCTAAGTTGACTAACGTTGGTACTGTAAGAATATTTTTAAATGGCGAGGCGAGGGTCGTTAGGTGAGAAAGTAATTCGGTTGGAAGAAAGATGAGTTTTAAAACACAATATCTAAGTTAAAAGGAGTAAATTCTTCGCTTACGGCCATATCACGCTGAAAACACCGGTTCTCGTCCGATCACCGAAGTTAAGCAACGTAGAGCCTGGTCAGTACTTAGATGGGTGACCGCTTGGGAATACCAGGTGCCGTAAGCATCTCTCTTTTTTTTTTTTCTTTCTAATATATATAATTCATTTGAAAGCGGAAATATGATTCATTAAAAAGGTTTCTTACAAACAAACTATATATTTCAGCGTTTCCCGCATCAGATCGTAAATCTATTTATTTATTTTACCTGAAACCCGTGTTTTACTAATACTTTGCTAAGATATAACCATTTGGAGAGTAATCACGAAACCCTCAAAAGTAGACTTTGTTTCAATTTAATAAGGATAGGTAGATAATAGAAATGCTGGCCATTTTTAACGACAGAACGAAAAACAAATACTTGTTACGAAAGGCAAGATAAGTTACTCTTCTACTAACCTGTGTTTTAGCTTATTTTAACGCGTTTTCTTTTGTTTTGTTTTGTTGTTCAACACAAACCTGGTGGTGTCCACCTGTTGATTTAGAACGAAAAAAAATGGCTGAAAGTACACGGAGATTCGATAATCGGTGAAAAAACGAAAATTAAGCAAAATACTGATAGAACATGACATTTTCCAACGATCGGTGACATTTATTGGATGGCTTTCTAACACAATTTGTTTATTTTTCGATTTTTCACCGACTATCAGGGCTCATCAAGAGCCATTATGTTTTTCGTTGGAACTGAACAGGTGGAAAACAGCTTTATTTTGAAGAAAAAATCCGTTTAAAATAAGTTAGAACACAAAATAAACATATCCAGCTTATCTTGTCTCTCGTAACATTTATTTGTTGCCTATTCGTTGTTTTTTCACCCCCTTTTCCGTTCTGTTAGCTCCCGTTAAAAATAGCCGAAATGCTTTATCACTAATCATATTATTGTTATTTAAATAAATGAAAAAAAAAAAAGAAAAAAAAAGAGATGCTTACAGCACCTGGTATTCCCAAGCGGTCACCCATCTAAGTACTGACCAGGCTCTACGTTGCTTAACTTCGGTGATCGGACGAGAACCGGTGTTTTCAGCGTGATATGGCCGTAAGCGGAGAAAGACAACATTTTTACCATTACACCATTACTTTGCTTCTTTTACAAAATTTACTTTTCATCATTTATTCAAATTTGCTTTTTAATTACACTTTTCTTTTTTTTTTATTAAATTTACCCTTTGAAAACACATCCAGAAATTTCATAACAATTAAAACACACAAGCAAAAAAACTTGTGCTTTTAAACAAATCCAACCGGTGTGAGACGAACACTGTTCCCGACCGAAAAATCTTCCATCGCTTTCTCCATTAATTTAGTTGAAAAATCTAAAGGGCAATCTCACTGTAATGGAGGAAAATATTCAAAAATTTCTAGCCCTACACCCTAGGCTCTCCTCCGAAATAAAAATAAATTCTACTTTCTTAGGCGATTACATGATAAACAGACTGAAAAAAGAAAAACAGAAAGCAATTTATTTGGGAATTTAATGTGTCGACTAGAAAGTTAACGTAAAACGAATACCCACTTCCAGGACACGAGGTGATAAGGATTTTTTTCTACCACCAACTTTTTCAAACAAGTAGAATCTTATTACTATTTGCTTCAATAATAGTATTTTTCGCCTATTTTACAAAATAAAATTAAATTAAAAAATCCCAACAAAAGTGAGATGCTTACAGCACCTGGTATTCCCAAGCGGTCACCCATCTAAGTACTGACCAGGCTCTACGTTGCTTAACTTCGGTGATCGGACGAGAACCGGTGTTTTCAGCGTGATATGGCCGTAAGCGAAAATTTAACCCCTTTTAACCTAGATCACTTTTAAAACACAATCTTTTCAAACGCATATGATTTCACAGTATCGTCTGAAAGAAACAAAAACAAAAACGCTCATCAATTTTAGAAATAACATCAGGGTGCTTATGCAGTTTACGGACCGGGCTATGTTTTTACATAGGAGTTTCAACCTATCTTTTTTGTGTTACATTGTTAGGTGAAACTACAAAATAAGTAATACGCCCCCCCTCCCCACCCCTCTAAAGAATGCATTTCCAAATAATAACGTTATTATTTCAGCACGGTCCGTAAACTGCATAAGTACCAAGATGAGAAAGAGACTAAGGGCGATAACTCAGCGTTATAATTTTCGTGGTAAGGAACCATGTTTGGGACTTTCTTCCTAAGAAGACGAAATATAAAAGCTAAGAAAACATTAGTTACCATTTGGGGAATGTGTGTGTGTGTGTGTGTGTGAAATTGCTCCAATATTGAAAAGCTGATTGAAATTGTGAGAGGTAAAAATGAAATCCCCTTGACTGATTTGTATGAAATTTCACGTAAAGGCGGGAATATTGTTTTGTTATTTCACCGGCGGTCGGTATGATTTGGTTATTGATTTTCTTTTGGGTGTGAGATTGCGTTTTGCTAAGTTGACTAACGTTGGTACTGTAAGAATATTTTTAAATGGCGAGGCGAGGGTCGTTAGGTGAGAAAGTAATTCGGTTGGAAGAAAGATGAGTTTTAAAACACAATATCTAAGTTAAAAGGAGTAAATTCTTCGCTTACGGCCATATCACGCTGAAAACACCGGTTCTCGTCCGATCACCGAAGTTAAGCAACGTAGAGCCTGGTCAGTACTTAGATGGGTGACCGCTTGGGAATACCAGGTGCCGTAAGCATCTCTCTTTTTTTTTTCTTTCTAATATATATAATTCATTTGAAAGCGGAAATATGATTCATTAAAAAGGTTTCTTACAAACAAACTATATATTTCAGCGTTTCCCGCATCAGATCGTAAATCTATTTATTTATTTTACCTGAAACCCGTGTTTTACTAATACTTTGCTAAGATATAACCATTTGGAGAGTAATCACGAAACCCTCAAAAGTAGACTTTGTTTCAATTTAATAAGGATAGGTAGATAATAGAAATGCTGGCCATTTTTAACGACAGAACGAAAAACAAATACTTGTTACGAAAGGCAAGATAAGTTACTCTTCTACTAACCTGTGTTTTAGCTTATTTTAACGCGTTTTCTTTTGTTTTGTTTTGTTGTTCAACACAAACCTGGTGGTGTCCACCTGTTGATTTAGAACGAAAAAAAATGGCTGAAAGTACACGGAGATTCGATAATCGGTGAAAAAACGAAAATTAAGCAAAATACTGATAGAACATGACATTTTCCAACGATCGGTGACATTTATTGGATGGCTTTCTAACACAATTTGTTTATTTTTCGATTTTTCACCGACTATCAGGGCTCATCAAGAGCCATTATGTTTTTCGTTGGAACTGAACAGGTGGAAAACAGCTTTATTTTGAAGAAAAAATCCGTTTAAAATAAGTTAGAACACAAAATAAACATATCCAGCTTATCTTGTCTCTCGTAACATTTATTTGTTGCCTATTCGTTGTTTTTTCACCCCCTTTTCCGTTCTGTTAGCTCCCGTTAAAAATAGCCGAAATGCTTTATCACTAATCATATTATTGTTATTTAAATAAATGAAAAAAAAAAAAGAAAAAAAAAGAGATGCTTACAGCACCTGGTATTCCCAAGCGGTCACCCATCTAAGTACTGACCAGGCTCTACGTTGCTTAACTTCGGTGATCGGACGAGAACCGGTGTTTTCAGCGTGATATGGCCGTAAGCGGAGAAAGACAACATTTTTACCATTACACCATTACTTTGCTTCTTTTACAAAATTTACTTTTCATCATTTATTCAAATTTGCTTTTTAATTACACTTTTCTTTTTTTTTTATTAAATTTACCCTTTGAAAACACATCCAGAAATTTCATAACAATTAAAACACACAAGCAAAAAAACTTGTGCTTTTAAACAAATCCGACCGAAAAATCTTCCATCGCTTTCTCCATTAATTTAGTTGAAAAATCTAAAGGGCAATCTCACTGTAATGGAGGAAAATATTCAAACATTTCTAGCCCTACACCCTAGGCTCTCCTCCGAAATAAAAATAAATTCTACTTTCTTAGGCGATTACATGATAAACAGACTGAAAAAAGAAAAACAGAAAACAATTTATTTGGGAATTTAATGTGTCGACTAGAAAGTTAACGTAAAACGAATACCCACTTCCAGGACACGAGGTGATAAGATTTTTTTCTACCACCAACTTTTTCAAACAAGTAGAATCTTATTACTATTTGCTTCAATAATAGTATTTTTCGCCTATTTTACAAAATAAAATTAAATTAAAAAATCCCAACAAAAGTGAGATGCTTACAGCACCTGGTATTCCCAAGCGGTCACCCATCTAAGTACTGACCAGGCTCTACGTTGCTTAACTTCGGTGATCGGACGAGAACCGGTGTTTTCAGCGTGATATGGCCGTAAGCGAAAATTTAACCCCTTTTAACCTAGATCACTTTTAAAACACAATCTTTTCAAACGCATATGATTTCACAGTATCGTCTGAAAGAAACAAAAACAAAAACGCTCATCAATTTTAGAAATAACATCAGGGTGCTTATGCAGTTTACGGACCGGGCTATGTTTTTACATAGGAGTTTCAACCTATCTTTTTTGTGTTACATTGTTAGGTGAAACTACAAAATAAGTAATACGCCCCCCCTCCCCACCCCTCTAAAGAATGCATTTCCAAATAATAACGTTATTATTTCAGCACGGTCCGTAAACTGCATAAGTACCAAGATGAGAAAGAGACTAAGGGCGATAACTCAGCGTTATAATTTTCGTGGTAAGGAACCATGTTTGGGACTTTCTTCCTAAGAAGACGAAATATAAAAGCTAAGAAAACATTAGTTACCATTTGGGGAATGTGTGTGTGTGTGTGTGTGTGAAATTGCTCCAATATTGAAAAGCTGATTGAAATTGTGAGAGGTAAAAATGAAATCCCCTTGACTGATTTGTATGAAATTTCACGTAAAGGCGGGAATATTGTTTTGTTATTTCACCGGCGGTCGGTATGATTTGGTTATTGATTTTCTTTTGGGTGTGAGATTGCGTTTTGCTAAGTTGACTAACGTTGGTACTGTAAGAATATTTTTAAATGGCGAGGCGAGGGTCGTTAGGTGAGAAAGTAATTCGGTTGGAAGAAAGATGAGTTTTAAAACACAATATCTAAGTTAAAAGGAGTAAATTCTTCGCTTACGGCCATATCACGCTGAAAACACCGGTTCTCGTCCGATCACCGAAGTTAAGCAACGTAGAGCCTGGTCAGTACTTAGATGGGTGACCGCTTGGGAATACCAGGTGCCGTAAGCATTTTTTTTTTTTTTTTTCTAATATATATAATTCATTTGAAAGCGGAAATATGATTCATTAAAAAAGTTTCTTACAAACAAACTATATATTTCAGCGTTTCCCCGCATCAGATCGTAAATCTATTTATTTATTTTACCTGAAACCCGTGTTTTACTAATACTTTGCTAAGATATAACCATTTGGAGAGTAATCACGAAACCCTCAAAAGTAGACTTTGTTTCAATTTAATAGGTAGATAATAGAAATGCTGGCCATTTTTAACGACAGAACGAAAAACAAATACTTGTTACGAAAGGCAAGATAAGTTACTCTTCTACTAACCTGTGTTTTAGCTTATTTTAACGCGTTTTCTTTTGTTTTGTTTTGTTGTTCAACACAAACCTGGTGGTGTCCACCTGTTGATTTAGAACGAAAAAAAATGGCTGAAAGTACACGGAGATTCGATAATCGGTGAAAAAACGAAAATTAAGCAAAATACTGATAGAACATGACATTTTCCAACGATCGGTGACATTTATTGGATGGCTTTCTAACACAATTTGTTTATTTTTCGATTTTTCACCGACTATCAGGGCTCATCAAGAGCCATTATGTTTTTCGTTGGAACTGAACAGGTGGAAAACAGCTTTATTTTGAAGAAAAAATCCGTTTAAAATAAGTTAGAACACAAAATAAACATATCCAGCTTATATTGTCTCTCGTAACATTTATTTGTTGCCTATTCGTTGTTTTTTCACCCCCTTTTCCGTTCTGTTAGCTCCCGTTAAAAATAGCCGAAATGCTTTATCACTAATCATATTATTGTTATTTAAATAAATGAAAAAAAAAAAAGAAAAAAAAAGAGATGCTTACAGCACCTGGTATTCCCAAGCGGTCACCCATCTAAGTACTGACCAGGCTCTACGTTGCTTAACTTCGGTGATCGGACGAGAACCGGTGTTTTCAGCGTGATATGGCCGTAAGCGGAGAAAGACAACATTTTTACCATTACACCATTACTTTGCTTCTTTTACAAAATTTACTTTTCATCATTTATTCAAATTTGCTTTTTAATTACACTTTTCTTTTTTTTTTATTAAATTTACCCTTTGAAAACACATCCAGAAATTTCATAACAATTAAAACACACAAGCAAAAAAACTTGTGCTTTTAAACAAATCCAACCGGTGTGAGACGAACACTGTTCCCGACCGAAAAATCTTCCATCGCTTTCTCCATTAATTTAGTTGAAAAATCTAAAGGGCAATCTCACTGTAATGGAGGAAAATATTCAAACATTTCTAGCCCTACACCCTAGGCTCTCCTCCGAAATAAAAATAAATTCTACTTTCTTAGGCGATTACATGATAAACAGACTGAAAAAAGAAAAACAGAAAGCAATTTATTTGGGAATTTAATGTGTCGACTAGAAAGTTAACGTAAAACGAATACCCACTTCCAGGACACGAGGTGATAAGGATTTTTTTCTACCACCAACTTTTTCAAACAAGTAGAATCTTATTACTATTTGCTTCAATAATAGTATTTTTCGCCTATTTTACAAAATAAAATTAAATTAAAAAATCCCAACAAAAGTGAGATGCTTACAGCACCTGGTATTCCCAAGCGGTCACCCATCTAAGTACTGACCAGGCTCTACGTTGCTTAACTTCGGTGATCGGACGAGAACCGGTGTTTTCAGCGTGATATGGCCGTAAGCGAAAATTTAACCCCTTTTAACCTAGATCACTTTTAAAACACAATCTTTTCAAACGCATATGATTTCACAGTATCGTCTGAAAGAAACAAAAACAAAAACGCTCATCAATTTTAGAAATAACATCAGGGTGCTTATGCAGTTTACGGACCGGGCTATGTTTTTACATAGGAGTTTCAACCTATCTTTTTTGTGTTACATTGTTAGGTGAAACTACAAAATAAGTAATACGCCCCCCCTCCCCACCCCTCTAAAGAATGCATTTCCAAATAATAACGTTATTATTTCAGCACGGTCCGTAAACTGCATAAGTACCAAGATGAGAAAGAGACTAAGGGCGATAACTCAGCGTTATAATTTTCGTGGTAAGGAACCATGTTTGGGACTTTCTTCCTAAGAAGACGAAATATAAAAGCTAAGAAAACATTAGTTACCATTTGGGGAATGTGTGTGTGTGTGTGTGTGTGAAATTGCTCCAATATTGAAAAGCTGATTGAAATTGTGAGAGGTAAAAATGAAATCCCCTTGACTGATTTGTATGAAATTTCACGTAAAGGCGGGAATATTGTTTTGTTATTTCACCGGCGGTCGGTATGATTTGGTTATTGATTTTCTTTTGGGTGTGAGATTGCGTTTTGCTAAGTTGACTAACGTTGGTACTGTAAGAATATTTTTAAATGGCGAGGCGAGGGTCGTTAGGTGAGAAAGTAATTCGGTTGGAAGAAAGATGAGTTTTAAAACACAATATCTAAGTTAAAAGGAGTAAATTCTTCGCTTACGGCCATATCACGCTGAAAACACCGGTTCTCGTCCGATCACCGAAGTTAAGCAACGTAGAGCCTGGTCAGTACTTAGATGGGTGACCGCTTGGGAATACCAGGTGCCGTAAGCATCTCTCTTTTTTTTTTTTCTTTCTAATATATATAATTCATTTGAAAGCGGAAATATGATTCATTAAAAAGGTTTCTTACAAACAAACTATATATTTCAGCGTTTCCCGCATCAGATCGTAAATCTATTTATTTATTTTACCTGAAACCCGTGTTTTACTAATACTTTGCTAAGATATAACCATTTGGAGAGTAATCACGAAACCCTCAAAAGTAGACTTTGTTTCAATTTAATAAGGATAGGTAGATAATAGAAATGCTGGCCATTTTTAACGACAGAACGAAAAACAAATACTTGTTACGAAAGGCAAGATAAGTTACTCTTCTACTAACCTGTGTTTTAGCTTATTTTAACGCGTTTTCTTTTGTTTTGTTTTGTTGTTCAACACAAACCTGGTGGTGTCCACCTGTTGATTTAGAACGAAAAAAAATGGCTGAAAGTACACGGAGATTCGATAATCGGTGAAAAAACGAAAATTAAGCAAAATACTGATAGAACATGACATTTTCCAACGATCGGTGACATTTATTGGATGGCTTTCTAACACAATTTGTTTATTTTTCGATTTTTCACCGACTATCAGGGCTCATCAAGAGCCATTATGTTTTTCGTTGGAACTGAACAGGTGGAAAACAGCTTTATTTTGAAGAAAAAATCCGTTTAAAATAAGTTAGAACACAAAATAAACATATCCAGCTTATCTTGTCTCTCGTAACATTTATTTGTTGCCTATTCGTTGTTTTTTCACCCCCTTTTCCGTTCTGTTAGCTCCCGTTAAAAATAGCCGAAATGCTTTATCACTAATCATATTATTGTTATTTAAATAAATGAAAAAAAAAAAAGAAAAAAAAAGAGATGCTTACAGCACCTGGTATTCCCAAGCGGTCACCCATCTAAGTACTGACCAGGCTCTACGTTGCTTAACTTCGGTGATCGGACGAGAACCGGTGTTTTCAGCGTGATATGGCCGTAAGCGGAGAAAGACAACATTTTTACCATTACACCATTACTTTGCTTCTTTTACAAAATTTACTTTTCATCATTTATTCAAATTTGCTTTTTAATTACACTTTTCTTTTTTTTTTATTAAATTTACCCTTTGAAAACACATCCAGAAATTTCATAACAATTAAAACACACAAGCAAAAAAACTTGTGCTTTTAAACAAATCCGACCGAAAAATCTTCCATCGCTTTCTCCATTAATTTAGTTGAAAAATCTAAAGGGCAATCTCACTGTAATGGAGGAAAATATTCAAACATTTCTAGCCCTACACCCTAGGCTCTCCTCCGAAATAAAAATAAATTCTACTTTCTTAGGCGATTACATGATAAACAGACTGAAAAAAGAAAAACAGAAAACAATTTATTTGGGAATTTAATGTGTCGACTAGAAAGTTAACGTAAAACGAATACCCACTTCCAGGACACGAGGTGATAAGATTTTTTTCTACCACCAACTTTTTCAAACAAGTAGAATCTTATTACTATTTGCTTCAATAATAGTATTTTTCGCCTATTTTACAAAATAAAATTAAATTAAAAAATCCCAACAAAAGTGAGATGCTTACAGCACCTGGTATTCCCAAGCGGTCACCCATCTAAGTACTGACCAGGCTCTACGTTGCTTAACTTCGGTGATCGGACGAGAACCGGTGTTTTCAGCGTGATATGGCCGTAAGCGAAAATTTAACCCCTTTTAACCTAGATCACTTTTAAAACACAATCTTTTCAAACGCATATGATTTCACAGTATCGTCTGAAAGAAACAAAAACAAAAACGCTCATCAATTTTAGAAATAACATCAGGGTGCTTATGCAGTTTACGGACCGGGCTATGTTTTTACATAGGAGTTTCAACCTATCTTTTTTGTGTTACATTGTTAGGTGAAACTACAAAATAAGTAATACGCCCCCCCTCCCCACCCCTCTAAAGAATGCATTTCCAAATAATAACGTTATTATTTCAGCACGGTCCGTAAACTGCATAAGTACCAAGATGAGAAAGAGACTAAGGGCGATAACTCAGCGTTATAATTTTCGTGGTAAGGAACCATGTTTGGGACTTTCTTCCTAAGAAGACGAAATATAAAAGCTAAGAAAACATTAGTTACCATTTGGGGAATGTGTGTGTGTGTGTGTGTGTGAAATTGCTCCAATATTGAAAAGCTGATTGAAATTGTGAGAGGTAAAAATGAAATCCCCTTGACTGATTTGTATGAAATTTCACGTAAAGGCGGGAATATTGTTTTGTTATTTCACCGGCGGTCGGTATGATTTGGTTATTGATTTTCTTTTGGGTGTGAGATTGCGTTTTGCTAAGTTGACTAACGTTGGTACTGTAAGAATATTTTTAAATGGCGAGGCGAGGGTCGTTAGGTGAGAAAGTAATTCGGTTGGAAGAAAGATGAGTTTTAAAACACAATATCTAAGTTAAAAGGAGTAAATTCTTCGCTTACGGCCATATCACGCTGAAAACACCGGTTCTCGTCCGATCACCGAAGTTAAGCAACGTAGAGCCTGGTCAGTACTTAGATGGGTGACCGCTTGGGAATACCAGGTGCCGTAAGCATCTCTCTTTTTTTTTTTTCTTTCTAATATATATATATAATTCATTTGAAAGCGGAAATATGATTCATTAAAAAGGTTTCTTACAAACAAACTATATATTTCAGCGTTTCCCGCATCAGATCGTAAATCTATTTATTTATTTTACCTGAAACCCGTGTTTTACTAATACTTTGCTAAGATATAACCATTTGGAGAGTAATCACGAAACCCTCAAAAGTAGACTTTGTTTCAATTTAATAAGGATAGGTAGATAATAGAAATGCTGGCCATTTTTAACGACAGAACGAAAAACAAATACTTGTTACGAAAGGCAAGATAAGTTACTCTTCTACTAACCTGTGTTTTAGCTTATTTTAACGCGTTTTCTTTTGTTTTGTTTTGTTGTTCAACACAAACCTGGTGGTGTCCACCTGTTGATTTAGAACGAAAAAAAATGGCTGAAAGTACACGGAGATTCGATAATCGGTGAAAAAACGAAAATTAAGCAAAATACTGATAGAACATGACATTTTCCAACGATCGGTGACATTTATTGGATGGCTTTCTAACACAATTTGTTTATTTTTCGATTTTTCACCGACTATCAGGGCTCATCAAGAGCCATTATGTTTTTCGTTGGAACTGAACAGGTGGAAAACAGCTTTATTTTGAAGAAAAAATCCGTTTAAAATAAGTTAGAACACAAAATAAACATATCCAGCTTATCTTGTCTCTCGTAACATTTATTTGTTGCCTATTCGTTGTTTTTTCACCCCCTTTTCCGTTCTGTTAGCTCCCGTTAAAAATAGCCGAAATGCTTTATCACTAATCATATTATTGTTATTTAAATAAATGAAAAAAAAAAAAGAAAAAAAAAGAGATGCTTACAGCACCTGGTATTCCCAAGCGGTCACCCATCTAAGTACTGACCAGGCTCTACGTTGCTTAACTTCGGTGATCGGACGAGAACCGGTGTTTTCAGCGTGATATGGCCGTAAGCGGAGAAAGACAACATTTTTACCATTACACCATTACTTTGCTTCTTTTACAAAATTTACTTTTCATCATTTATTCAAATTTGCTTTTTAATTACACTTTTCTTTTTTTTTTATTAAATTTACCCTTTGAAAACACATCCAGAAATTTCATAACAATTAAAACACACAAGCAAAAAAACTTGTGCTTTTAAACAAATCCGACCGAAAAATCTTCCATCGCTTTCTCCATTAATTTAGTTGAAAAATCTAAAGGGCAATCTCACTGTAATGGAGGAAAATATTCAAACATTTCTAGCCCTACACCCTAGGCTCTCCTCCGAAATAAAAATAAATTCTACTTTCTTAGGCGATTACATGATAAACAGACTGAAAAAAGAAAAACAGAAAACAATTTATTTGGGAATTTAATGTGTCGACTAGAAAGTTAACGTAAAACGAATACCCACTTCCAGGACACGAGGTGATAAGATTTTTTTCTACCACCAACTTTTTCAAACAAGTAGAATCTTATTACTATTTGCTTCAATAATAGTATTTTTCGCCTATTTTACAAAATAAAATTAAATTAAAAAATCCCAACAAAAGTGAGATGCTTACAGCACCTGGTATTCCCAAGCGGTCACCCATCTAAGTACTGACCAGGCTCTACGTTGCTTAACTTCGGTGATCGGACGAGAACCGGTGTTTTCAGCGTGATATGGCCGTAAGCGAAAATTTAACCCCTTTTAACCTAGATCACTTTTAAAACACAATCTTTTCAAACGCATATGATTTCACAGTATCGTCTGAAAGAAACAAAAACAAAAACGCTCATCAATTTTAGAAATAACATCAGGGTGCTTATGCAGTTTACGGACCGGGCTATGTTTTTACATAGGAGTTTCAACCTATCTTTTTTGTGTTACATTGTTAGGTGAAACTACAAAATAAGTAATACGCCCCCCCTCCCCACCCCTCTAAAGAATGCATTTCCAAATAATAACGTTATTATTTCAGCACGGTCCGTAAACTGCATAAGTACCAAGATGAGAAAGAGACTAAGGGCGATAACTCAGCGTTATAATTTTCGTGGTAAGGAACCATGTTTGGGACTTTCTTCCTAAGAAGACGAAATATAAAAGCTAAGAAAACATTAGTTACCATTTGGGGAATGTGTGTGTGTGTGTGTGTGTGAAATTGCTCCAATATTGAAAAGCTGATTGAAATTGTGAGAGGTAAAAATGAAATCCCCTTGACTGATTTGTATGAAATTTCACGTAAAGGCGGGAATATTGTTTTGTTATTTCACCGGCGGTCGGTATGATTTGGTTATTGATTTTCTTTTGGGTGTGAGATTGCGTTTTGCTAAGTTGACTAACGTTGGTACTGTAAGAATATTTTTAAATGGCGAGGCGAGGGTCGTTAGGTGAGAAAGTAATTCGGTTGGAAGAAAGATGAGTTTTAAAACACAATATCTAAGTTAAAAGGAGTAAATTCTTCGCTTACGGCCATATCACGCTGAAAACACCGGTTCTCGTCCGATCACCGAAGTTAAGCAACGTAGAGCCTGGTCAGTACTTAGATGGGTGACCGCTTGGGAATACCAGGTGCCGTAAGCATCTCTCTTTTTTTTTTTCTTTCTAATATATATATATAATTCATTTGAAAGCGGAAATATGATTCATTAAAAAGGTTTCTTACAAACAAACTATATATTTCAGCGTTTCCCGCATCAGATCGTAAATCTATTTATTTATTTTACCTGAAACCCGTGTTTTACTAATACTTTGCTAAGATATAACCATTTGGAGAGTAATCACGAAACCCTCAAAAGTAGACTTTGTTTCAATTTAATAAGGATAGGTAGATAATAGAAATGCTGGCCATTTTTAACGACAGAACGAAAAACAAATACTTGTTACGAAAGGCAAGATAAGTTACTCTTCTACTAACCTGTGTTTTAGCTTATTTTAACGCGTTTTCTTTTGTTTTGTTTTGTTGTTCAACACAAACCTGGTGGTGTCCACCTGTTGATTTAGAACGAAAAAAAATGGCTGAAAGTACACGGAGATTCGATAATCGGTGAAAAAACGAAAATTAAGCAAAATACTGATAGAACATGACATTTTCCAACGATCGGTGACATTTATTGGATGGCTTTCTAACACAATTTGTTTATTTTTCGATTTTTCACCGACTATCAGGGCTCATCAAGAGCCATTATGTTTTTCGTTGGAACTGAACAGGTGGAAAACAGCTTTATTTTGAAGAAAAAATCCGTTTAAAATAAGTTAGAACACAAAATAAACATATCCAGCTTATATTGTCTCTCGTAACATTTATTTGTTGCCTATTCGTTGTTTTTTCACCCCCTTTTCCGTTCTGTTAGCTCCCGTTAAAAATAGCCGAAATGCTTTATCACTAATCATATTATTGTTATTTAAATAAATGAAAAAAAAAAAAGAAAAAAAAAGAGATGCTTACAGCACCTGGTATTCCCAAGCGGTCACCCATCTAAGTACTGACCAGGCTCTACGTTGCTTAACTTCGGTGATCGGACGAGAACCGGTGTTTTCAGCGTGATATGGCCGTAAGCGGAGAAAGACAACATTTTTACCATTACACCATTACTTTGCTTCTTTTACAAAATTTACTTTTCATCATTTATTCAAATTTGCTTTTTAATTACACTTTTCTTTTTTTTTTATTAAATTTACCCTTTGAAAACACATCCAGAAATTTCATAACAATTAAAACACACAAGCAAAAAAACTTGTGCTTTTAAACAAATCCAACCGGTGTGAGACGAACACTGTTCCCGACCGAAAAATCTTCCATCGCTTTCTCCATTAATTTAGTTGAAAAATCTAAAGGGCAATCTCACTGTAATGGAGGAAAATATTCAAAAATTTCTAGCCCTACACCCTAGGCTCTCCTCCGAAATAAAAATAAATTCTACTTTCTTAGGCGATTACATGATAAACAGACTGAAAAAAGAAAAACAGAAAGCAATTTATTTGGGAATTTAATGTGTCGACTAGAAAGTTAACGTAAAACGAATACCCACTTCCAGGACACGAGGTGATAAGGATTTTTTTCTACCACCAACTTTTTCAAACAAGTAGAATCTTATTACTATTTGCTTCAATAATAGTATTTTTCGCCTATTTTACAAAATAAAATTAAATTAAAAAATCCCAACAAAAGTGAGATGCTTACAGCACCTGGTATTCCCAAGCGGTCACCCATCTAAGTACTGACCAGGCTCTACGTTGCTTAACTTCGGTGATCGGACGAGAACCGGTGTTTTCAGCGTGATATGGCCGTAAGCGAAAATTTAACCCCTTTTAACCTAGATCACTTTTAAAACACAATCTTTTCAAACGCATATGATTTCACAGTATCGTCTGAAAGAAACAAAAACAAAAACGCTCATCAATTTTAGAAATAACATCAGGGTGCTTATGCAGTTTACGGACCGGGCTATGTTTTTACATAGGAGTTTCAACCTATCTTTTTTGTGTTACATTGTTAGGTGAAACTACAAAATAAGTAATACGCCCCCCCTCCCCACCCCTCTAAAGAATGCATTTCCAAATAATAACGTTATTATTTCAGCACGGTCCGTAAACTGCATAAGTACCAAGATGAGAAAGAGACTAAGGGCGATAACTCAGCGTTATAATTTTCGTGGTAAGGAACCATGTTTGGGACTTTCTTCCTAAGAAGACGAAATATAAAAGCTAAGAAAACATTAGTTACCATTTGGGGAATGTGTGTGTGTGTGTGAAATTGCTCCAATATTGAAAAGCTGATTGAAATTGTGAGAGGTAAAAATGAAATCCCCTTGACTGATTTGTATGAAATTTCACGTAAAGGCGGGAATATTGTTTTGTTATTTCACCGGCGGTCGGTATGATTTGGTTATTGATTTTCTTTTGGGTGTGAGATTGCGTTTTGCTAAGTTGACTAACGTTGGTACTGTAAGAATATTTTTAAATGGCGAGGCGAGGGTCGTTAGGTGAGAAAGTAATTCGGTTGGAAGAAAGATGAGTTTTAAAACACAATATCTAAGTTAAAAGGAGTAAATTCTTCGCTTACGGCCATATCACGCTGAAAACACCGGTTCTCGTCCGATCACCGAAGTTAAGCAACGTAGAGCCTGGTCAGTACTTAGATGGGTGACCGCTTGGGAATACCAGGTGCCGTAAGCATCTCTCTTTTTTTTTTTCTTTCTAATATATATAATTCATTTGAAAGCGGAAATATGATTCATTAAAAAGGTTTCTTACAAACAAACTATATATTTCAGCGTTTCCCGCATCAGATCGTAAATCTATTTATTTATTTTACCTGAAACCCGTGTTTTACTAATACTTTGCTAAGATATAACCATTTGGAGAGTAATCACGAAACCCTCAAAAGTAGACTTTGTTTCAATTCAATAAGGATAGGTAGATAATAGAAATGCTGGCCATTTTTAACGACAGAACGAAAAACAAATACTTGTTACGAAAGGCAAGATAAGTTACTCTTCTACTAACCTGTGTTTTAGCTTATTTTAACGCGTTTTCTTTTGTTTTGTTTTGTTGTTCAACACAAACCTGGTGGTGTCCACCTGTTGATTTAGAACGAAAAAAAATGGCTGAAAGTACACGGAGATTCGATAATCGGTGAAAAAACGAAAATTAAGCAAAATACTGATAGAACATGACATTTTCCAACGATCGGTGACATTTATTGGATGGCTTTCTAACACAATTTGTTTATTTTTCGATTTTTCACCGACTATCAGGGCTCATCAAGAGCCATTATGTTTTTCGTTGGAACTGAACAGGTGGAAAACAGCTTTATTTTGAAGAAAAAATCCGTTTAAAATAAGTTAGAACACAAAATAAACATATCCAGCTTATCTTGTCTCTCGTAACATTTATTTGTTGCCTATTCGTTGTTTTTTCACCCCCTTTTCCGTTCTGTTAGCTCCCGTTAAAAATAGCCGAAATGCTTTATCACTAATCATATTATTGTTATTTAAATAAATGAAAAAAAAAAAAAGAAAAAAAAAGAGATGCTTACAGCACCTGGTATTCCCAAGCGGTCACCCATCTAAGTACTGACCAGGCTCTACGTTGCTTAACTTCGGTGATCGGACGAGAACCGGTGTTTTCAGCGTGATATGACCGTAAGCGGAGAAAGACAACATTTTTACCATTACACCATTACTTTGCTTCTTTTACAAAATTTACTTTTCATCATTTATTCAAATTTGCTTTTTAATTACACTTTTCTTTTTTTTTTATTAAATTTACCCTTTGAAAACACATCCAGAAATTTCATAACAATTAAAACACACAAGCAAAAAAACTTGTGCTTTTAAACAAATCCAACCGGTGTGAGACGAACACTGTTCCCGACCGAAAAATCTTCCATCGCTTTCTCCATTAATTTAGTTGAAAAATCTAAAGGGCAATCTCACTGTAATGGAGGAAAATATTCAAAAATTTCTAGCCCTACACCCTAGGCTCTCCTCCGAAATAAAAATAAATTCTACTTTCTTAGGCGATTACATGATAAACAGACTGAAAAAAGAAAAACAGAAAGCAATTTATTTGGGAATTTAATGTGTCGACTAGAAAGTTAACGTAAAACGAATACCCACTTCCAGGACACGAGGTGATAAGGATTTTTTTCTACCACCAACTTTTTCAAACAAGTAGAATCTTATTACTATTTGCTTCAATAATAGTATTTTTCGCCTATTTTACAAAATAAAATTAAATTAAAAAATCCCAACAAAAGTGAGATGCTTACAGCACCTGGTATTCCCAAGCGGTCACCCATCTAAGTACTGACCAGGCTCTACGTTGCTTAACTTCGGTGATCGGACGAGAACCGGTGTTTTCAGCGTGATATGGCCGTAAGCGAAAATTTAACCCCTTTTAACCTAGATCACTTTTAAAACACAATCTTTTCAAACGCATATGATTTCACAGTATCGTCTGAAAGAAACAAAAACAAAAACGCTCATCAATTTTAGAAATAACATCAGGGTGCTTATGCAGTTTACGGACCGGGCTATGTTTTTACATAGGAGTTTCAACCTATCTTTTTTGTGTTACATTGTTAGGTGAAACTACAAAATAAGTAATACGCCCCCCCTCCCCACCCCTCTAAAGAATGCATTTCCAAATAATAACGTTATTATTTCAGCACGGTCCGTAAACTGCATAAGTACCAAGATGAGAAAGAGACTAAGGGCGATAACTCAGCGTTATAATTTTCGTGGTAAGGAACCATGTTTGGGACTTTCTTCCTAAGAAGACGAAATATAAAAGCTAAGAAAACATTAGTTACCATTTGGGGAATGTGTGTGTGTGTGTGTGTGTGAAATTGCTCCAATATTGAAAAGCTGATTGAAATTGTGAGAGGTAAAAATGAAATCCCCTTGACTGATTTGTATGAAATTTCACGTAAAGGCGGGAATATTGTTTTGTTATTTCACCGGCGGTCGGTATGATTTGGTTATTGATTTTCTTTTGGGTGTGAGATTGCGTTTTGCTAAGTTGACTAACGTTGGTACTGTAAGAATATTTTTAAATGGCGAGGCGAGGGTCGTTAGGTGAGAAAGTAATTCGGTTGGAAGAAAGATGAGTTTTAAAACACAATATCTAAGTTAAAAGGAGTAAATTCTTCGCTTACGGCCATATCACGCTGAAAACACCGGTTCTCGTCCGATCACCGAAGTTAAGCAACGTAGAGCCTGGTCAGTACTTAGATGAGTGACCGCTTGGGAATACCAGGTGCCGTAAGCATCTCTCTTTTTTTTTTTTCTTTCTAATATATATATATAATTCATTTGAAAGCGGAAATATGATTCATTAAAAAGGTTTCTTACAAACAAACTATATATTTCAGCGTTTCCCGCATCAGATCGTAAATCTATTTATTTATTTTACCTGAAACCCGTGTTTTACTAATACTTTGCTAAGATATAACCATTTGGAGAGTAATCACGAAACCCTCAAAAGTAGACTTTGTTTCAATTTAATAAGGATAGGTAGATAATAGAAATGCTGGCCATTTTTAACGACAGAACGAAAAACAAATACTTGTTACGAAAGGCAAGATAAGTTACTCTTCTACTAACCTGTGTTTTAGCTTATTTTAACGCGTTTTCTTTTGTTTTGTTTTGTTGTTCAACACAAACCTGGTGGTGTCCACCTGTTGATTTAGAACGAAAAAAAATGGCTGAAAGTACACGGAGATTCGATAATCGGTGAAAAAACGAAAATTAAGCAAAATACTGATAGAACATGACATTTTCCAACGATCGGTGACATTTATTGGATGGCTTTCTAACACAATTTGTTTATTTTTCGATTTTTCACCGACTATCAGGGCTCATCAAGAGCCATTATGTTTTTCGTTGGAACTGAACAGGTGGAAAACAGCTTTATTTTGAAGAAAAAATCCGTTTAAAATAAGTTAGAACACAAAATAAACATATCCAGCTTATATTGTCTCTCGTAACATTTATTTGTTGCCTATTCGTTGTTTTTTCACCCCCTTTTCCGTTCTGTTAGCTCCCGTTAAAAATAGCCGAAATGCTTTATCACTAATCATATTATTGTTATTTAAATAAATGAAAAAAAAGAAAGAAAAAAAAGAGATGCTTACAGCACCTGGTATTCCCAAGCGGTCACCCATCTAAGTACTGACCAGGCTCTACGTTGCTTAACTTCGGTGATCGGACGAGAACCGGTGTTTTCAGCGTGATATGGCCGTAAGCGGAGAAAGACAACATTTTTACCATTACACCATTACTTTGCTTCTTTTACAAAATTTACTTTTCATCATTTATTCAAATTTGCTTTTTAATTACACTTTTCTTTTTTTTTAATTAAATTTACCCTTTGAAAACACATCCAGAAATTTCATAACAATTAAAACACACAAGCAAAAAAACTTGTGCTTTTAAACAAATCCAACCGGTGTGAGACGAACACTGTTCCCGACCGAAAAATCTTCCATCGCTTTCTCCATTAATTTAGTTGAAAAATCTAAAGGGCAATCTCACTGTAATGGAGGAAAATATTCAAAAATTTCTAGCCCTACACCCTAGGCTCTCCTCCGAAATAAAAATAAATTCTACTTTCTTAGGCGATTACATGATAAACAGACTGAAAAAAGAAAAACAGAAAGCAATTTATTTGGGAATTTAATGTGTCGACTAGAAAGTTAACGTAAAACGAATACCCACTTCCAGGACACGAGGTGATAAGGATTTTTTTCTACCACCAACTTTTTCAAACAAGTAGAATCTTATTACTATTTGCTTCAATAATAGTATTTTTCGCCTATTTTACAAAATAAAATTAAATTAAAAAATCCCAACAAAAGTGAGATGCTTACAGCACCTGGTATTCCCAAGCGGTCACCCATCTAAGTACTGACCAGGCTCTACGTTGCTTAACTTCGGTGATCGGACGAGAACCGGTGTTTTCAGCGTGATATGGCCGTAAGCGAAAATTTAACCCCTTTTAACCTAGATCACTTTTAAAACACAATCTTTTCAAACGCATATGATTTCACAGTATCGTCTGAAAGAAACAAAAACAAAAACGCTCATCAATTTTAGAAATAACATCAGGGTGCTTATGCAGTTTACGGACCGGGCTATGTTTTTACATAGGAGTTTCAACCTATCTTTTTTGTGTTACATTGTTAGGTGAAACTACAAAATAAGTAATACGCCCCCCCCTCCCCACCCCTCTAAAGAATGCATTTCCAAATAATAACGTTATTATTTCAGCACGGTCCGTAAACTGCATAAGTACCAAGATGAGAAAGAGACTAAGGGCGATAACTCAGCGTTATAATTTTCGTGGTAAGGAACCATGTTTGGGACTTTCTTCCTAAGAAGACGAAATATAAAAGCTAAGAAAACATTAGTTACCATTTGGGGAATGTGTGTGTGTGTGTGTGTGTGAAATTGCTCCAATATTGAAAAGCTGATTGAAATTGTGAGAGGTAAAAATGAAATCCCCTTGACTGATTTGTATGAAATTTCACGTAAAGGCGGGAATATTGTTTTGTTATTTCACCGGCGGTCGGTATGATTTGGTTATTGATTTTCTTTTGGGTGTGAGATTGCGTTTTGCTAAGTTGACTAACGTTGGTACTGTAAGAATATTTTTAAATGGCGAGGCGAGGGTCGTTAGGTGAGAAAGTAATTCGGTTGGAAGAAAGATGAGTTTTAAAACACAATATCTAAGTTAAAAGGAGTAAATTCTTCGCTTACGGCCATATCACGCTGAAAACACCGGTTCTCGTCCGATCACCGAAGTTAAGCAACGTAGAGCCTGGTCAGTACTTAGATGAGTGACCGCTTGGGAATACCAGGTGCCGTAAGCATCTCTCTTTTTTTTTTTTCTTTCTAATATATATATATAATTCATTTGAAAGCGGAAATATGATTCATTAAAAAGGTTTCTTACAAACAAACTATATATTTCAGCGTTTCCCGCATCAGATCGTAAATCTATTTATTTATTTTACCTGAAACCCGTGTTTTACTAATACTTTGCTAAGATATAACCATTTGGAGAGTAATCACGAAACCCTCAAAAGTAGACTTTGTTTCAATTTAATAAGGATAGGTAGATAATAGAAATGCTGGCCATTTTTAACGACAGAACGAAAAACAAATACTTGTTACGAAAGGCAAGATAAGTTACTCTTCTACTAACCTGTGTTTTAGCTTATTTTAACGCGTTTTCTTTTGTTTTGTTTTGTTGTTCAACACAAACCTGGTGGTGTCCACCTGTTGATTTAGAACGAAAAAAAATGGCTGAAAGTACACGGAGATTCGATAATCGGTGAAAAAACGAAAATTAAGCAAAATACTGATAGAACATGACATTTTCCAACGATCGGTGACATTTATTGGATGGCTTTCTAACACAATTTGTTTATTTTTCGATTTTTCACCGACTATCAGGGCTCATCAAGAGCCATTATGTTTTTCGTTGGAACTGAACAGGTGGAAAACAGCTTTATTTTGAAGAAAAAATCCGTTTAAAATAAGTTAGAACACAAAATAAACATATCCAGCTTATATTGTCTCTCGTAACATTTATTTGTTGCCTATTCGTTGTTTTTTCACCCCCTTTTCCGTTCTGTTAGCTCCCGTTAAAAATAGCCGAAATGCTTTATCACTAATCATATTATTGTTATTTAAATAAATGAAAAAAAAAAAAGAAAAAAAAAAGAGATGCTTACAGCACCTGGTATTCCCAAGCGGTCACCCATCTAAGTACTGACCAGGCTCTACGTTGCTTAACTTCGGTGATCGGACGAGAACCGGTGTTTTCAGCGTGATATGGCCGTAAGCGGAGAAAGACAACATTTTTACCATTACACCATTACTTTGCTTCTTTTACAAAATTTACTTTTCATCATTTATTCAAATTTGCTTTTTAATTACACTTTTCTTTTTTTTTTATTAAATTTACCCTTTGAAAACACATCCAGAAATTTCATAACAATTAAAACACACAAGCAAAAAAACTTGTGCTTTTAAACAAATCCAACCGGTGTGAGACGAACACTGTTCCCGACCGAAAAATCTTCCATCGCTTTCTCCATTAATTTAGTTGAAAAATCTAAAGGGCAATCTCACTGTAATGGAGGAAAATATTCAAAAATTTCTAGCCCTACACCCTAGGCTCTCCTCCGAAATAAAAATAAATTCTACTTTCTTAGGCGATTACATGATAAACAGACTGAAAAAAGAAAAACAGAAAGCAATTTATTTGGGAATTTAATGTGTCGACTAGAAAGTTAACGTAAAACGAATACCCACTTCCAGGACACGAGGTGATAAGGATTTTTTTCTACCACCAACTTTTTCAAACAAGTAGAATCTTATTACTATTTGCTTCAATAATAGTATTTTTCGCCTATTTTACAAAATAAAATTAAATTAAAAAATCCCAACAAAAGTGAGATGCTTACAGCACCTGGTATTCCCAAGCGGTCACCCATCTAAGTACTGACCAGGCTCTACGTTGCTTAACTTCGGTGATCGGACGAGAACCGGTGTTTTCAGCGTGATATGGCCGTAAGCGAAAATTTAACCCCTTTTAACCTAGATCACTTTTAAAACACAATCTTTTCAAACGCATATGATTTCACAGTATCGTCTGAAAGAAACAAAAACAAAAACGCTCATCAATTTTAGAAATAACATCAGGGTGCTTATGCAGTTTACGGACCGGGCTATGTTTTTACATAGGAGTTTCAACCTATCTTTTTTGTGTTACATTGTTAGGTGAAACTACAAAATAAGTAATACGCCCCCCCCTCCCCACCCCTCTAAAGAATGCATTTCCAAATAATAACGTTATTATTTCAGCACGGTCCGTAAACTGCATAAGTACCAAGATGAGAAAGAGACTAAGGGCGATAACTCAGCGTTATAATTTTCGTGGTAAGGAACCATGTTTGGGACTTTCTTCCTAAGAAGACGAAATATAAAAGCTAAGAAAACATTAGTTACCATTTGGGGAATGTGTGTGTGTGTGTGAAATTGCTCCAATATTGAAAAGCTGATTGAAATTGTGAGAGGTAAAAATGAAATCCCCTTGACTGATTTGTATGAAATTTCACGTAAAGGCGGGAATATTGTTTTGTTATTTCACCGGCGGTCGGTATGATTTGGTTATTGATTTTCTTTTGGGTGTGAGATTGCGTTTTGCTAAGTTGACTAACGTTGGTACTGTAAGAATATTTTTAAATGGCGAGGCGAGGGTCGTTAGGTGAGAAAGTAATTCGGTTGGAAGAAAGATGAGTTTTAAAACACAATATCTAAGTTAAAAGGAGTAAATTCTTCGCTTACGGCCATATCACGCTGAAAACACCGGTTCTCGTCCGATCACCGAAGTTAAGCAACGTAGAGCCTGGTCAGTACTTAGATGGGTGACCGCTTGGGAATACCAGGTGCCGTAAGCATCTCTCTTTTTTTTTTTCTTTCTAATATATATAATTCATTTGAAAGCGGAAATATGATTCATTAAAAAGGTTTCTTACAAACAAACTATATATTTCAGCGTTTCCCGCATCAGATCGTAAATCTATTTATTTATTTTACCTGAAACCCGTGTTTTACTAATACTTTGCTAAGATATAACCATTTGGAGAGTAATCACGAAACCCTCAAAAGTAGACTTTGTTTCAATTTAATAAGGATAGGTAGATAATAGAAATGCTGGCCATTTTTAACGACAGAACGAAAAACAAATACTTGTTACGAAAGGCAAGATAAGTTACTCTTCTACTAACCTGTGTTTTAGCTTATTTTAACGCGTTTTCTTTTGTTTTGTTTTGTTGTTCAACACAAACCTGGTGGTGTCCACCTGTTGATTTAGAACGAAAAAAAATGGCTGAAAGTACACGGAGATTCGATAATCGGTGAAAAAACGAAAATTAAGCAAAATACTGATAGAACATGACATTTTCCAACGATCGGTGACATTTATTGGATGGCTTTCTAACACAATTTGTTTATTTTTCGATTTTTCACCGACTATCAGGGCTCATCAAGAGCCATTATGTTTTTCGTTGGAACTGAACAGGTGGAAAACAGCTTTATTTTGAAGAAAAAATCCGTTTAAAATAAGTTAGAACACAAAATAAACATATCCAGCTTATCTTGTCTCTCGTAACATTTATTTGTTGCCTATTCGTTGTTTTTTCACCCCCTTTTCCGTTCTGTTAGCTCCCGTTAAAAATAGCCGAAATGCTTTATCACTAATCATATTATTGTTATTTAAATAAATGAAAAAAAAAAAAAGAAAAAAAAAGAGATGCTTACAGCACCTGGTATTCCCAAGCGGTCACCCATCTAAGTACTGACCAGGCTCTACGTTGCTTAACTTCGGTGATCGGACGAGAACCGGTGTTTTCAGCGTGATATGGCCGTAAGCGGAGAAAGACAACATTTTTACCATTACACCATTACTTTGCTTCTTTTACAAAATTTACTTTTCATCATTTATTCAAATTTGCTTTTTAATTACACTTTTCTTTTTTTTTTATTAAATTTACCCTTTGAAAACACATCCAGAAATTTCATAACAATTAAAACACACAAGCAAAAAAACTTGTGCTTTTAAACAAATCCAACCGGTGTGAGACGAACACTGTTCCCGACCGAAAAATCTTCCATCGCTTTCTCCATTAATTTAGTTGAAAAATCTAAAGGGCAATCTCACTGTAATGGAGGAAAATATTCAAAAATTTCTAGCCCTACACCCTAGGCTCTCCTCCGAAATAAAAATAAATTCTACTTTCTTAGGCGATTACATGATAAACAGACTGAAAAAAGAAAAACAGAAAGCAATTTATTTGGGAATTTAATGTGTCGACTAGAAAGTTAACGTAAAACGAATACCCACTTCCAGGACACGAGGTGATAAGGATTTTTTTCTACCACCAACTTTTTCAAACAAGTAGAATCTTATTACTATTTGCTTCAATAATAGTATTTTTCGCCTATTTTACAAAATAAAATTAAATTAAAAAATCCCAACAAAAGTGAGATGCTTACAGCACCTGGTATTCCCAAGCGGTCACCCATCTAAGTACTGACCAGGCTCTACGTTGCTTAACTTCGGTGATCGGACGAGAACCGGTGTTTTCAGCGTGATATGGCCGTAAGCGAAAATTTAACCCCTTTTAACCTAGATCACTTTTAAAACACAATCTTTTCAAACGCATATGATTTCACAGTATCGTCTGAAAGAAACAAAAACAAAAACGCTCATCAATTTTAGAAATAACATCAGGGTGCTTATGCAGTTTACGGACCGGGCTATGTTTTTACATAGGAGTTTCAACCTATCTTTTTTGTGTTACATTGTTAGGTGAAACTACAAAATAAGTAATACGCCCCCCCTCCCCACCCCTCTAAAGAATGCATTTCCAAATAATAACGTTATTATTTCAGCACGGTCCGTAAACTGCATAAGTACCAAGATGAGAAAGAGACTAAGGGCGATAACTCAGCGTTATAATTTTCGTGGTAAGGAACCATGTTTGGGACTTTCTTCCTAAGAAGACGAAATATAAAAGCTAAGAAAACATTAGTTACCATTTGGGGAATGTGTGTGTGTGTGTGTGTGTGAAATTGCTCCAATATTGAAAAGCTGATTGAAATTGTGAGAGGTAAAAATGAAATCCCCTTGACTGATTTGTATGAAATTTCACGTAAAGGCGGGAATATTGTTTTGTTATTTCACCGGCGGTCGGTATGATTTGGTTATTGATTTTCTTTTGGGTGTGAGATTGCGTTTTGCTAAGTTGACTAACGTTGGTACTGTAAGAATATTTTTAAATGGCGAGGCGAGGGTCGTTAGGTGAGAAAGTAATTCGGTTGGAAGAAAGATGAGTTTTAAAACACAATATCTAAGTTAAAAGGAGTAAATTCTTCGCTTACGGCCATATCACGCTGAAAACACCGGTTCTCGTCCGATCACCGAAGTTAAGCAACGTAGAGCCTGGTCAGTACTTAGATGGGTGACCGCTTGGGAATACCAGGTGCCGTAAGCATCTCTCTTTTTTTTTTTTCTTTCTAATATATATAATTCATTTGAAAGCGGAAATATGATTCATTAAAAAGGTTTCTTACAAACAAACTATATATTTCAGCGTTTCCCGCATCAGATCGTAAATCTATTTATTTATTTTACCTGAAACCCGTGTTTTACTAATACTTTGCTAAGATATAACCATTTGGAGAGTAATCACGAAACCCTCAAAAGTAGACTTTGTTTCAATTTAATAAGGATAGGTAGATAATAGAAATGCTGGCCATTTTTAACGACAGAACGAAAAACAAATACTTGTTACGAAAGGCAAGATAAGTTACTCTTCTACTAACCTGTGTTTTAGCTTATTTTAACGCGTTTTCTTTTGTTTTGTTTTGTTGTTCAACACAAACCTGGTGGTGTCCACCTGTTGATTTAGAACGAAAAAAAATGGCTGAAAGTACACGGAGATTCGATAATCGGTGAAAAAACGAAAATTAAGCAAAATACTGATAGAACATGACATTTTCCAACGATCGGTGACATTTATTGGATGGCTTTCTAACACAATTTGTTTATTTTTCGATTTTTCACCGACTATCAGGGCTCATCAAGAGCCATTATGTTTTTCGTTGGAACTGAACAGGTGGAAAACAGCTTTATTTTGAAGAAAAAATCCGTTTAAAATAAGTTAGAACACAAAATAAACATATCCAGCTTATCTTGTCTCTCGTAACATTTATTTGTTGCCTATTCGTTGTTTTTTCACCCCCTTTTCCGTTCTGTTAGCTCCCGTTAAAAATAGCCGAAATGCTTTATCACTAATCATATTATTGTTATTTAAATAAATGAAAAAAAAAAAAAGAAAAAAAAAGAGATGCTTACAGCACCTGGTATTCCCAAGCGGTCACCCATCTAAGTACTGACCAGGCTCTACGTTGCTTAACTTCGGTGATCGGACGAGAACCGGTGTTTTCAGCGTGATATGGCCGTAAGCGGAGAAAGACAACATTTTTACCATTACACCATTACTTTGCTTCTTTTACAAAATTTACTTTTCATCATTTATTCAAATTTGCTTTTTAATTACACTTTTCTTTTTTTTTTATTAAATTTACCCTTTGAAAACACATCCAGAAATTTCATAACAATTAAAACACACAAGCAAAAAAACTTGTGCTTTTAAACAAATCCAACCGGTGTGAGACGAACACTGTTCCCGACCGAAAAATCTTCCATCGCTTTCTCCATTAATTTAGTTGAAAAATCTAAAGGGCAATCTCACTGTAATGGAGGAAAATATTCAAAAATTTCTAGCCCTACACCCTAGGCTCTCCTCCGAAATAAAAATAAATTCTACTTTCTTAGGCGATTACATGATAAACAGACTGAAAAAAGAAAAACAGAAAGCAATTTATTTGGGAATTTAATGTGTCGACTAGAAAGTTAACGTAAAACGAATACCCACTTCCAGGACACGAGGTGATAAGGATTTTTTTCTACCACCAACTTTTTCAAACAAGTAGAATCTTATTACTATTTGCTTCAATAATAGTATTTTTCGCCTATTTTACAAAATAAAATTAAATTAAAAAATCCCAACAAAAGTGAGATGCTTACAGCACCTGGTATTCCCAAGCGGTCACCCATCTAAGTACTGACCAGGCTCTACGTTGCTTAACTTCGGTGATCGGACGAGAACCGGTGTTTTCAGCGTGATATGGCCGTAAGCGAAAATTTAACCCCTTTTAACCTAGATCACTTTTAAAACACAATCTTTTCAAACGCATATGATTTCACAGTATCGTCTGAAAGAAACAAAAACAAAAACGCTCATCAATTTTAGAAATAACATCAGGGTGCTTATGCAGTTTACGGACCGGGCTATGTTTTTACATAGGAGTTTCAACCTATCTTTTTTGTGTTACATTGTTAGGTGAAACTACAAAATAAGTAATACGCCCCCCCCCTCCCCACCCCTCTAAAGAATGCATTTCCAAATAATAACGTTATTATTTCAGCACGGTCCGTAAACTGCATAAGTACCAAGATGAGAAAGAGACTAAGGGCGATAACTCAGCGTTATAATTTTCGTGGTAAGGAACCATGTTTGGGACTTTCTTCCTAAGAAGACGAAATATAAAAGCTAAGAAAACATTAGTTACCATTTGGGGAATGTGTGTGTGTGTGTGTGAAATTGCTCCAATATTGAAAAGCTGATTGAAATTGTGAGAGGTAAAAATGAAATCCCCTTGACTGATTTGTATGAAATTTCACGTAAAGGCGGGAATATTGTTTTGTTATTTCACCGGCGGTCGGTATGATTTGGTTATTGATTTTCTTTTGGGTGTGAGATTGCGTTTTGCTAAGTTGACTAACGTTGGTACTGTAAGAATATTTTTAAATGGCGAGGCGAGGGTCGTTAGGTGAGAAAGTAATTCGGTTGGAAGAAAGATGAGTTTTAAAACACAATATCTAAGTTAAAAGGAGTAAATTCTTCGCTTACGGCCATATCACGCTGAAAACACCGGTTCTCGTCCGATCACCGAAGTTAAGCAACGTAGAGCCTGGTCAGTACTTAGATGGGTGACCGCTTGGGAATACCAGGTGCCGTAAGCATCTCTTTTTTTTTTTTTTTTTTTTCTAATATATATAATTCATTTGAAAGCGGAAATATGATTCATTAAAAAAGTTTCTTACAAACAAACTATATTTCAGCGTTTCCCGCATCAGATCGTAAATCTATTTATTTATTTTACCTGAAACCCGTGTTTTACTAATACTTTGCTAAGATATAACCATTTGGAGAGTAATCACGAAACCCTCAAAAGTAGACTTTGTTTCAATTTAATAAGGATAGGTAGATAATAGAAATGCTGGCCATTTTTAACGACAGAACGAAAAACAAATACTTGTTACGAAAGGCAAGATAAGTTACTCTTCTACTAACCTGTGTTTTAGCTTATTTTAACGCGTTTTCTTTTGTTTTGTTTTGTTGTTCAACACAAACCTGGTGGTGTCCACCTGTTGATTTAGAACGAAAAAAAATGGCTGAAAGTACACGGAGATTCGATAATCGGTGAAAAAACGAAAATTAAGCAAAATACTGATAGAACATGACATTTTCCAACGATCGGTGACATTTATTGGATGGCTTTCTAACACAATTTGTTTATTTTTCGATTTTTCACCGACTATCAGGGCTCATCAAGAGCCATTATGTTTTTCGTTGGAACTGAACAGGTGGAAAACAGCTTTATTTTGAAGAAAAAATCCGTTTAAAATAAGTTAGAACACAAAATAAACATATCCAGCTTATCTTGTCTCTCGTAACATTTATTTGTTGCCTATTCGTTGTTTTTTCACCCCCTTTTCCGTTCTGTTAGCTCCCGTTAAAAATAGCCGAAATGCTTTATCACTAATCATATTATTGTTATTTAAATAAATGAAAAAAAAAAAAGAAAAAAAAAGAGATGCTTACAGCACCTGGTATTCCCAAGCGGTCACCCATCTAAGTACTGACCAGGCTCTACGTTGCTTAACTTCGGTGATCGGACGAGAACCGGTGTTTTCAGCGTGATATGGCCGTAAGCGGAGAAAGACAACATTTTTACCATTACACCATTACTTTGCTTCTTTTACAAAATTTACTTTTCATCATTTATTCAAATTTGCTTTTTAATTACACTTTTCTTTTTTTTTATTAAATTTACCCTTTGAAAACACATCCAGAAATTTCATAACAATTAAAACACACAAGCAAAAAAACTTGTGCTTTTAAACAAATCCGACCGAAAAATCTTCCATCGCTTTCTCCATTAATTTAGTTGAAAAATCTAAAGGGCAATCTCACTGTAATGGAGGAAAATATTCAAACATTTCTAGCCCTACACCCTAGGCTCTCCTCCGAAATAAAAATAAATTCTACTTTCTTAGGCGATTACATGATAAACAGACTGAAAAAAGAAAAACAGAAAACAATTTATTTGGGAATTTAATGTGTCGACTAGAAAGTTAACGTAAAACGAATACCCACTTCCAGGACACGAGGTGATAAGATTTTTTTCTACCACCAACTTTTTCAAACAAGTAGAATCTTATTACTATTTGCTTCAATAATAGTATTTTTCGCCTATTTTACAAAATAAAATTAAATTAAAAAATCCCAACAAAAGTGAGATGCTTACAGCACCTGGTATTCCCAAGCGGTCACCCATCTAAGTACTGACCAGGCTCTACGTTGCTTAACTTCGGTGATCGGACGAGAACCGGTGTTTTCAGCGTGATATGGCCGTAAGCGAAAATTTAACCCCTTTTAACCTAGATCACTTTTAAAACACAATCTTTTCAAACGCATATGATTTCACAGTATCGTCTGAAAGAAACAAAAACAAAAACGCTCATCAATTTTAGAAATAACATCAGGGTGCTTATGCAGTTTACGGACCGGGCTATGTTTTTACATAGGAGTTTCAACCTATCTTTTTTGTGTTACATTGTTAGGTGAAACTACAAAATAAGTAATACGCCCCCCCCTCCCCACCCCTCTAAAGAATGCATTTCCAAATAATAACGTTATTATTTCAGCACGGTCCGTAAACTGCATAAGTACCAAGATGAGAAAGAGACTAAGGGCGATAACTCAGCGTTATAATTTTCGTGGTAAGGAACCATGTTTGGGACTTTCTTCCTAAGAAGACGAAATATAAAAGCTAAGAAAACATTAGTTACCATTTGGGGAATGTGTGTGTGTGTGTGTGTGTGAAATTGCTCCAATATTGAAAAGCTGATTGAAATTGTGAGAGGTAAAAATGAAATCCCCTTGACTGATTTGTATGAAATTTCACGTAAAGGCGGGAATATTGTTTTGTTATTTCACCGGCGGTCGGTATGATTTGGTTATTGATTTTCTTTTGGGTGTGAGATTGCGTTTTGCTAAGTTGACTAACGTTGGTACTGTAAGAATATTTTTAAATGGCGAGGCGAGGGTCGTTAGGTGAGAAAGTAATTCGGTTGGAAGAAAGATGAGTTTTAAAACACAATATCTAAGTTAAAAGGAGTAAATTCTTCGCTTACGGCCATATCACGCTGAAAACACCGGTTCTCGTCCGATCACCGAAGTTAAGCAACGTAGAGCCTGGTCAGTACTTAGATGGGTGACCGCTTGGGAATACCAGGTGCCGTAAGCATCTCTCTTTTTTTTTTTTCTTTCTAATATATATAATTCATTTGAAAGCGGAAATATGATTCATTAAAAAGGTTTCTTACAAACAAACTATATATTTCAGCGTTTCCCGCATCAGATCGTAAATCTATTTATTTATTTTACCTGAAACCCGTGTTTTACTAATACTTTGCTAAGATATAACCATTTGGAGAGTAATCACGAAACCCTCAAAAGTAGACTTTGTTTCAATTTAATAAGGATAGGTAGATAATAGAAATGCTGGCCATTTTTAACGACAGAACGAAAAACAAATACTTGTTACGAAAGGCAAGATAAGTTACTCTTCTACTAACCTGTGTTTTAGCTTATTTTAACGCGTTTTCTTTTGTTTTGTTTTGTTGTTCAACACAAACCTGGTGGTGTCCACCTGTTGATTTAGAACGAAAAAAAATGGCTGAAAGTACACGGAGATTCGATAATCGGTGAAAAAACGAAAATTAAGCAAAATACTGATAGAACATGACATTTTCCAACGATCGGTGACATTTATTGGATGGCTTTCTAACACAATTTGTTTATTTTTCGATTTTTCACCGACTATCAGGGCTCATCAAGAGCCATTATGTTTTTCGTTGGAACTGAACAGGTGGAAAACAGCTTTATTTTGAAGAAAAAATCCGTTTAAAATAAGTTAGAACACAAAATAAACATATCCAGCTTATCTTGTCTCTCGTAACATTTATTTGTTGCCTATTCGTTGTTTTTTCACCCCCTTTTCCGTTCTGTTAGCTCCCGTTAAAAATAGCCGAAATGCTTTATCACTAATCATATTATTGTTATTTAAATAAATGAAAAAAAAAAAAGAAAAAAAAAGAGATGCTTACAGCACCTGGTATTCCCAAGCGGTCACCCATCTAAGTACTGACCAGGCTCTACGTTGCTTAACTTCGGTGATCGGACGAGAACCGGTGTTTTCAGCGTGATATGGCCGTAAGCGGAGAAAGACAACATTTTTACCATTACACCATTACTTTGCTTCTTTTACAAAATTTACTTTTCATCATTTATTCAAATTTGCTTTTTAATTACACTTTTCTTTTTTTATTATTAAATTTACCCTTTGAAAACACATCCAGAAATTTCATAACAATTAAAACACACAAGCAAAAAAACTTGTGCTTTTAAACAAATCCGACCGAAAAATCTTCCATCGCTTTCTCCATTAATTTAGTTGAAAAATCTAAAGGGCAATCTCACTGTAATGGAGGAAAATATTCAAACATTTCTAGCCCTACACCCTAGGCTCTCCTCCGAAATAAAAATAAATTCTACTTTCTTAGGCGATTACATGATAAACAGACTGAAAAAAGAAAAACAGAAAACAATTTATTTGGGAATTTAATGTGTCGACTAGAAAGTTAACGTAAAACGAATACCCACTTCCAGGACACGAGGTGATAAGATTTTTTTCTACCACCAACTTTTTCAAACAAGTAGAATCTTATTACTATTTGCTTCAATAATAGTATTTTTCGCCTATTTTACAAAATAAAATTAAATTAAAAAATCCCAACAAAAGTGAGATGCTTACAGCACCTGGTATTCCCAAGCGGTCACCCATCTAAGTACTGACCAGGCTCTACGTTGCTTAACTTCGGTGATCGGACGAGAACCGGTGTTTTCAGCGTGATATGGCCGTAAGCGAAAATTTAACCCCTTTTAACCTAGATCACTTTTAAAACACAATCTTTTCAAACGCATATGATTTCACAGTATCGTCTGAAAGAAACAAAAACAAAAACGCTCATCAATTTTAGAAATAACATCAGGGTGCTTATGCAGTTTACGGACCGGGCTATGTTTTTACATAGGAGTTTCAACCTATCTTTTTTGTGTTACATTGTTAGGTGAAACTACAAAATAAGTAATACGCCCCCCCCTCCCCACCCCTCTAAAGAATGCATTTCCAAATAATAACGTTATTATTTCAGCACGGTCCGTAAACTGCATAAGTACCAAGATGAGAAAGAGACTAAGGGCGATAACTCAGCGTTATAATTTTCGTGGTAAGGAACCATGTTTGGGACTTTCTTCCTAAGAAGACGAAATATAAAAGCTAAGAAAACATTAGTTACCATTTGGGGAATGTGTGTGTGTGTGTGTGTGTGAAATTGCTCCAATATTGAAAAGCTGATTGAAATTGTGAGAGGTAAAAATGAAATCCCCTTGACTGATTTGTATGAAATTTCACGTAAAGGCGGGAATATTGTTTTGTTATTTCACCGGCGGTCGGTATGATTTGGTTATTGATTTTCTTTTGGGTGTGAGATTGCGTTTTGCTAAGTTGACTAACGTTGGTACTGTAAGAATATTTTTAAATGGCGAGGCGAGGGTCGTTAGGTGAGAAAGTAATTCGGTTGGAAGAAAGATGAGTTTTAAAACACAATATCTAAGTTAAAAGGAGTAAATTCTTCGCTTACGGCCATATCACGCTGAAAACACCGGTTCTCGTCCGATCACCGAAGTTAAGCAACGTAGAGCCTGGTCAGTACTTAGATGGGTGACCGCTTGGGAATACCAGGTGCCGTAAGCATCTCTCTTTTTTTTTTTTCTTTCTAATATATATAATTCATTTGAAAGCGGAAATATGATTCATTAAAAAGGTTTCTTACAAACAAACTATATATTTCAGCGTTTCCCGCATCAGATCGTAAATCTATTTATTTATTTTACCTGAAACCCGTGTTTTACTAATACTTTGCTAAGATATAACCATTTGGAGAGTAATCACGAAACCCTCAAAAGTAGACTTTGTTTCAATTTAATAAGGATAGGTAGATAATAGAAATGCTGGCCATTTTTAACGACAGAACGAAAAACAAATACTTGTTACGAAAGGCAAGATAAGTTACTCTTCTACTAACCTGTGTTTTAGCTTATTTTAACGCGTTTTCTTTTGTTTTGTTTTGTTGTTCAACACAAACCTGGTGGTGTCCACCTGTTGATTTAGAACGAAAAAAAATGGCTGAAAGTACACGGAGATTCGATAATCGGTGAAAAAACGAAAATTAAGCAAAATACTGATAGAACATGACATTTTCCAACGATCGGTGACATTTATTGGATGGCTTTCTAACACAATTTGTTTATTTTTCGATTTTTCACCGACTATCAGGGCTCATCAAGAGCCATTATGTTTTTCGTTGGAACTGAACAGGTGGAAAACAGCTTTATTTTGAAGAAAAAATCCGTTTAAAATAAGTTAGAACACAAAATAAACATATCCAGCTTATCTTGTCTCTCGTAACATTTATTTGTTGCCTATTCGTTGTTTTTTCACCCCCTTTTCCGTTCTGTTAGCTCCCGTTAAAAATAGCCGAAATGCTTTATCACTAATCATATTATTGTTATTTAAATAAATGAAAAAAAAAAAAGAAAAAAAAAGAGATGCTTACAGCACCTGGTATTCCCAAGCGGTCACCCATCTAAGTACTGACCAGGCTCTACGTTGCTTAACTTCGGTGATCGGACGAGAACCGGTGTTTTCAGCGTGATATGGCCGTAAGCGGAGAAAGACAACATTTTTACCATTACACCATTACTTTGCTTCTTTTACAAAATTTACTTTTCATCATTTATTCAAATTTGCTTTTTAATTACACTTTTCTTTTTTTTTAATTAAATTTACCCTTTGAAAACACATCCAGAAATTTCATAACAATTAAAACACACAAGCAAAAAAACTTGTGCTTTTAAACAAATCCAACCGGTGTGAGACGAACACTGTTCCCGACCGAAAAATCTTCCATCGCTTTCTCCATTAATTTAGTTGAAAAATCTAAAGGGCAATCTCACTGTAATGGAGGAAAATATTCAAAAATTTCTAGCCCTACACCCTAGGCTCTCCTCCGAAATAAAAATAAATTCTACTTTCTTAGGCGATTACATGATAAACAGACTCAAAAAAGAAAAACAGAAAACAATTTATTTGGGAATTTAATGTGTCGACTAGAAAGTTAACGTAAAACGAATACCCACTTCCAGGACACGAGGTGATAAGGATTTTTTTCTACCACCAACTTTTTCAAACAAGTAGAATCTTATTACTATTTGCTTCAATAATAGTATTTTTCGCCTATTTTACAAAATAAAATTAAATTAAAAAATCCCAACAAAAGTGAGATGCTTACAGCACCTGGTATTCCCAAGCGGTCACCCATCTAAGTACTGACCAGGCTCTACGTTGCTTAACTTCGGTGATCGGACGAGAACCGGTGTTTTCAGCGTGATATGGCCGTAAGCGAAAATTTAACCCCTTTTAACCTAGATCACTTTTAAAACACAATCTTTTCAAACGCATATGATTTCACAGTATCGTCTGAAAGAAACAAAAACAAAAACGCTCATCAATTTTAGAAATAACATCAGGGTGCTTATGCAGTTTACGGACCGGGCTATGTTTTTACATAGGAGTTTCAACCTATCTTTTTTGTGTTACATTGTTAGGTGAAACTACAAAATAAGTAATACGCCCCCCCTCCCCACCCCTCTAAAGAATGCATTTCCAAATAATAACGTTATTATTTCAGCACGGTCCGTAAACTGCATAAGTACCAAGATGAGAAAGAGACTAAGGGCGATAACTCAGCGTTATAATTTTCGTGGTAAGGAACCATGTTTGGGACTTTCTTCCTAAGAAGACGAAATATAAAAGCTAAGAAAACATTAGTTACCATTTGGGGAATGTGTGTGTGTGTGTGTGTGTGAAATTGCTCCAATATTGAAAAGCTGATTGAAATTGTGAGAGGTAAAAATGAAATCCCCTTGACTGATTTGTATGAAATTTCACGTAAAGGCGGGAATATTGTTTTGTTATTTCACCGGCGGTCGGTATGATTTGGTTATTGATTTTCTTTTGGGTGTGAGATTGCGTTTTGCTAAGTTGACTAACGTTGGTACTGTAAGAATATTTTTAAATGGCGAGGCGAGGGTCGTTAGGTGAGAAAGTAATTCGGTTGGAAGAAAGATGAGTTTTAAAACACAATATCTAAGTTAAAAGGAGTAAATTCTTCGCTTACGGCCATATCACGCTGAAAACACCGGTTCTCGTCCGATCACCGAAGTTAAGCAACGTAGAGCCTGGTCAGTACTTAGATGGGTGACCGCTTGGGAATACCAGGTGCCGTAAGCATCTCTCTTTTTTTTTTTTCTTTCTAATATATATATATAATTCATTTGAAAGCGGAAATATGATTCATTAAAAAGGTTTCTTACAAACAAACTATATATTTCAGCGTTTCCCGCATCAGATCGTAAATCTATTTATTTATTTTACCTGAAACCCGTGTTTTACTAATACTTTGCTAAGATATAACCATTTGGAGAGTAATCACGAAACCCTCAAAAGTAGACTTTGTTTCAATTTAATAAGGATAGGTAGATAATAGAAATGCTGGCCATTTTTAACGACAGAACGAAAAACAAATACTTGTTACGAAAGGCAAGATAAGTTACTCTTCTACTAACCTGTGTTTTAGCTTATTTTAACGCGTTTTCTTTTGTTTTGTTTTGTTGTTCAACACAAACCTGGTGGTGTCCACCTGTTGATTTAGAACGAAAAAAAATGGCTGAAAGTACACGGAGATTCGATAATCGGTGAAAAAACGAAAATTAAGCAAAATACTGATAGAACATGACATTTTCCAACGATCGGTGACATTTATTGGATGGCTTTCTAACACAATTTGTTTATTTTTCGATTTTTCACCGACTATCAGGGCTCATCAAGAGCCATTATGTTTTTCGTTGGAACTGAACAGGTGGAAAACAGCTTTATTTTGAAGAAAAAATCCGTTTAAAATAAGTTAGAACACAAAATAAACATATCCAGCTTATATTGTCTCTCGTAACATTTATTTGTTGCCTATTCGTTGTTTTTTCACCCCCTTTTCCGTTCTGTTAGCTCCCGTTAAAAATAGCCGAAATGCTTTATCACTAATCATATTATTGTTATTTAAATAAATGAAAAAAAAAAAAGAAAAAAAAAAGAGATGCTTACAGCACCTGGTATTCCCAAGCGGTCACCCATCTAAGTACTGACCAGGCTCTACGTTGCTTAACTTCGGTGATCAGACGAGAACCGGTGTTTTCAGCGTGATATGGCCGTAAGCGGAGAAAGACAACATTTTTACCATTACACCATTACTTTGCTTCTTTTACAAAATTTACTTTTCATCATTTATTCAAATTTGCTTTTTAATTACACTTTTCTTTTTTTTTTTATTAAATTTACCCTTTGAAAACACATCCAGAAATTTCATAACAATTAAAACACACAAGCAAAAAAACTTGTGCTTTTAAACAAATCCAACCGGTGTGAGACGAACACTGTTCCCGACCGAAAAATCTTCCATCGCTTTCTCCATTAATTTAGTTGAAAAATCTAAAGGGCAATCTCACTGTAATGGAGGAAAATATTCAAAAATTTCTAGCCCTACACCCTAGGCTCTCCTCCGAAATAAAAATAAATTCTACTTTCTTAGGCGATTACATGATAAACAGACTGAAAAAAGAAAAACAGAAAGCAATTTATTTGGGAATTTAATGTGTCGACTAGAAAGTTAACGTAAAACGAATACCCACTTCCAGGACACGAGGTGATAAGGATTTTTTTCTACCACCAACTTTTTCAAACAAGTAGAATCTTATTACTATTTGCTTCAATAATAGTATTTTTCGCCTATTTTACAAAATAAAATTAAATTAAAAAATCCCAACAAAAGTGAGATGCTTACAGCACCTGGTATTCCCAAGCGGTCACCCATCTAAGTACTGACCAGGCTCTACGTTGCTTAACTTCGGTGATCGGACGAGAACCGGTGTTTTCAGCGTGATATGGCCGTAAGCGAAAATTTAACCCCTTTTAACCTAGATCACTTTTAAAACACAATCTTTTCAAACGCATATGATTTCACAGTATCGTCTGAAAGAAACAAAAACAAAAACGCTCATCAATTTTAGAAATAACATCAGGGTGCTTATGCAGTTTACGGACCGGGCTATGTTTTTACATAGGAGTTTCAACCTATCTTTTTTGTGTTACATTGTTAGGTGAAACTACAAAATAAGTAATACGCCCCCCCTCCCCACCCCTCTAAAGAATGCATTTCCAAATAATAACGTTATTATTTCAGCACGGTCCGTAAACTGCATAAGTACCAAGATGAGAAAGAGACTAAGGGCGATAACTCAGCGTTATAATTTTCGTGGTAAGGAACCATGTTTGGGACTTTCTTCCTAAGAAGACGAAATATAAAAGCTAAGAAAACATTAGTTACCATTTGGGGAATGTGTGTGTGTGTGTGTGTGTGAAATTGCTCCAATATTGAAAAGCTGATTGAAATTGTGAGAGGTAAAAATGAAATCCCCTTGACTGATTTGTATGAAATTTCACGTAAAGGCGGGAATATTGTTTTGTTATTTCACCGGCGGTCGGTATGATTTGGTTATTGATTTTCTTTTGGGTGTGAGATTGCGTTTTGCTAAGTTGACTAACGTTGGTACTGTAAGAATATTTTTAAATGGCGAGGCGAGGGTCGTTAGGTGAGAAAGTAATTCGGTTGGAAGAAAGATGAGTTTTAAAACACAATATCTAAGTTAAAAGGAGTAAATTCTTCGCTTACGGCCATATCACGCTGAAAACACCGGTTCTCGTCCGATCACCGAAGTTAAGCAACGTAGAGCCTGGTCAGTACTTAGATGGGTGACCGCTTGGGAATACCAGGTGCCGTAAGCATCTCTCTTTTTTTTTTTTCTTTCTAATATATATATATAATTCATTTGAAAGCGGAAATATGATTCATTAAAAAGGTTTCTTACAAACAAACTATATATTTCAGCGTTTCCCGCATCAGATCGTAAATCTATTTATTTATTTTACCTGAAACCCGTGTTTTACTAATACTTTGCTAAGATATAACCATTTGGAGAGTAATCACGAAACCCTCAAAAGTAGACTTTGTTTCAATTTAATAAGGATAGGTAGATAATAGAAATGCTGGCCATTTTTAACGACAGAACGAAAAACAAATACTTGTTACGAAAGGCAAGATAAGTTACTCTTCTACTAACCTGTGTTTTAGCTTATTTTAACGCGTTTTCTTTTGTTTTGTTTTGTTGTTCAACACAAACCTGGTGGTGTCCACCTGTTGATTTAGAACGAAAAAAAATGGCTGAAAGTACACGGAGATTCGATAATCGGTGAAAAAACGAAAATTAAGCAAAATACTGATAGAACATGACATTTTCCAACGATCGGTGACATTTATTGGATGGCTTTCTAACACAATTTGTTTATTTTTCGATTTTTCACCGACTATCAGGGCTCATCAAGAGCCATTATGTTTTTCGTTGGAACTGAACAGGTGGAAAACAGCTTTATTTTGAAGAAAAAATCCGTTTAAAATAAGTTAGAACACAAAATAAACATATCCAGCTTATATTGTCTCTCGTAACATTTATTTGTTGCCTATTCGTTGTTTTTTCACCCCCTTTTCCGTTCTGTTAGCTCCCGTTAAAAATAGCCGAAATGCTTTATCACTAATCATATTATTGTTATTTAAATAAATGAAAAAAAAAAAAGAAAAAAAAAGAGATGCTTACAGCACCTGGTATTCCCAAGCGGTCACCCATCTAAGTACTGACCAGGCTCTACGTTGCTTAACTTCGGTGATCGGACGAGAACCGGTGTTTTCAGCGTGATATGGCCGTAAGCGGAGAAAGACAACATTTTTACCATTACACCATTACTTTGCTTCTTTTACAAAATTTACTTTTCATCATTTATTCAAATTTGCTTTTTAATTACACTTTTCTTTTTTTTTTATTAAATTTACCCTTTGAAAACACATCCAGAAATTTCATAACAATTAAAACACACAAGCAAAAAAACTTGTGCTTTCAAACAAATCCAACCGGTGTGAGACGAACACTGTTCCCGACCGAAAAATCTTCCATCGCTTTCTCCATTAATTTAGTTGAAAAATCTAAAGGGCAATCTCACTGTAATGGAGGAAAATATTCAAAAATTTCTAGCCCTACACCCTAGGCTCTCCTCCGAAATAAAAATAAATTCTACTTTCTTAGGCGATTACATGATAAACAGACTGAAAAAAGAAAAACAGAAAGCAATTTATTTGGGAATTTAATGTGTCGACTAGAAAGTTAACGTAAAACGAATACCCACTTCCAGGACACGAGGTGATAAGGATTTTTTTCTACCACCAACTTTTTCAAACAAGTAGAATCTTATTACTATTTGCTTCAATAATAGTATTTTTCGCCTATTTTACAAAATAAAATTAAATTAAAAAATCCCAACAAAAGTGAGATGCTTACAGCACCTGGTATTCCCAAGCGGTCACCCATCTAAGTACTGACCAGGCTCTACGTTGCTTAACTTCGGTGATCGGACGAGAACCGGTGTTTTCAGCGTGATATGGCCGTAAGCGAAAATTTAACCCCTTTTAACCTAGATCACTTTTAAAACACAATCTTTTCAAACGCATATGATTTCACAGTATCGTCTGAAAGAAACAAAAACAAAAACGCTCATCAATTTTAGAAATAACATCAGGGTGCTTATGCAGTTTACGGACCGGGCTATGTTTTTACATAGGAGTTTCAACCTATCTTTTTTGTGTTACATTGTTAGGTGAAACTACAAAATAAGTAATACGCCCCCCCTCCCCACCCCTCTAAAGAATGCATTTCCAAATAATAACGTTATTATTTCAGCACGGTCCGTAAACTGCATAAGTACCAAGATGAGAAAGAGACTAAGGGCGATAACTCAGCGTTATAATTTTCGTGGTAAGGAACCATGTTTGGGACTTTCTTCCTAAGAAGACGAAATATAAAAGCTAAGAAAACATTAGTTACCATTTGGGGAATGTGTGTGTGTGTGTGTGTGTGAAATTGCTCCAATATTGAAAAGCTGATTGAAATTGTGAGAGGTAAAAATGAAATCCCCTTGACTGATTTGTATGAAATTTCACGTAAAGGCGGGAATATTGTTTTGTTATTTCACCGGCGGTCGGTATGATTTGGTTATTGATTTTCTTTTGGGTGTGAGATTGCGTTTTGCTAAGTTGACTAACGTTGGTACTGTAAGAATATTTTTAAATGGCGAGGCGAGGGTCGTTAGGTGAGAAAGTAATTCGGTTGGAAGAAAGATGAGTTTTAAAACACAATATCTAAGTTAAAAGGAGTAAATTCTTCGCTTACGGCCATATCACGCTGAAAACACCGGTTCTCGTCCGATCACCGAAGTTAAGCAACGTAGAGCCTGGTCAGTACTTAGATGGGTGACCGCTTGGGAATACCAGGTGCCGTAAGCATCTCTCTTTTTTTTTTTTCTTTCTAATATATATAATTCATTTGAAAGCGGAAATATGATTCATTAAAAAGGTTTCTTACAAACAAACTATATATTTCAGCGTTTCCCGCATCAGATCGTAAATCTATTTATTTATTTTACCTGAAACCCGTGTTTTACTAATACTTTGCTAAGATATAACCATTTGGAGAGTAATCACGAAACCCTCAAAAGTAGACTTTGTTTCAATTTAATAAGGATAGGTAGATAATAGAAATGCTGGCCATTTTTAACGACAGAACGAAAAACAAATACTTGTTACGAAAGGCAAGATAAGTTACTCTTCTACTAACCTGTGTTTTAGCTTATTTTAACGCGTTTTCTTTTGTTTTGTTTTGTTGTTCAACACAAACCTGGTGGTGTCCACCTGTTGATTTAGAACGAAAAAAAATGGCTGAAAGTACACGGAGATTCGATAATCGGTGAAAAAACGAAAATTAAGCAAAATACTGATAGAACATGACATTTTCCAACGATCGGTGACATTTATTGGATGGCTTTCTAACACAATTTGTTTATTTTTCGATTTTTCACCGACTATCAGGGCTCATCAAGAGCCATTATGTTTTTCGTTGGAACTGAACAGGTGGAAAACAGCTTTATTTTGAAGAAAAAATCCGTTTAAAATAAGTTAGAACACAAAATAAACATATCCAGCTTATATTGTCTCTCGTAACATTTATTTGTTGCCTATTCGTTGTTTTTTCACCCCCTTTTCCGTTCTGTTAGCTCCCGTTAAAAATAGCCGAAATGCTTTATCACTAATCATATTATTGTTATTTAAATAAATGAAAAAAAAAAAAAGAAAAAAAAAAGAGATGCTTACAGCACCTGGTATTCCCAAGCGGTCACCCATCTAAGTACTGACCAGGCTCTACGTTGCTTAACTTCGGTGATCGGACGAGAACCGGTGTTTTCAGCGTGATATGGCCGTAAGCGGAGAAAGACAACATTTTTACCATTACACCATTACTTTGCTTCTTTTACAAAATTTACTTTTCATCATTTATTCAAATTTGCTTTTTAATTACACTTTTCTTTTTTTTTTTATTAAATTTACCCTTTGAAAACACATCCAGAAATTTCATAACAATTAAAACACACAAGCAAAAAAACTTGTGCTTTTAAACAAATCCAACCGGTGTGAGACGAACACTGTTCCCGACCGAAAAATCTTCCATCGCTTTCTCCATTAATTTAGTTGAAAAATCTAAAGGGCAATCTCACTGTAATGGAGGAAAATATTCAAAAATTTCTAGCCCTACACCCTAGGCTCTCCTCCGAAATAAAAATAAATTCTACTTTCTTAGGCGATTACATGATAAACAGACTGAAAAAAGAAAAACAGAAAGCAATTTATTTGGGAATTTAATGTGTCGACTAGAAAGTTAACGTAAAACGAATACCCACTTCCAGGACACGAGGTGATAAGGATTTTTTTCTACCACCAACTTTTTCAAACAAGTAGAATCTTATTACTATTTGCTTCAATAATAGTATTTTTCGCCTATTTTACAAAATAAAATTAAATTAAAAAATCCCAACAAAAGTGAGATGCTTACAGCACCTGGTATTCCCAAGCGGTCACCCATCTAAGTACTGACCAGGCTCTACGTTGCTTAACTTCGGTGATCGGACGAGAACCGGTGTTTTCAGCGTGATATGGCCGTAAGCGAAAATTTAACCCCTTTTAACCTAGATCACTTTTAAAACACAATCTTTTCAAACGCATATGATTTCACAGTATCGTCTGAAAAAAACAAAAACGCTCATCAATTTTAGAAATAACATCAGGGTGCTTATGCAGTTTACGGACCGGGCTATGTTTTTACATAGGAGTTTCAACCTATATTTTTTGTGTTACATTGTTAGGTGAAACTACAAAATAAGTAATACGCCCCCCCCCCTTACCACCCCTCTAAAGAATGCATTTCCAAATAATAACGTTATTATTTCAGCACGGTCCGTAAACTGCATAAGTACCAAGATGAGAAAGAGACTAAGGGCGATAACTCAGCGTTATAATTTTCGTGGTAAGGAACCATGTTTGGGACTTTCTTCCTAAGAAGACGAAATATAAAAGCTAAGAAAACATTAGTTACCATTTGGGGAATGTGTGTGTGTGTGAAATTGCTCCAATATTGAAAAGCTGATTGAAATTGTGAGAGGTAAAAATGAAATCCCCTTGACTGATTTGTATGAAATTTCACGTAAAGGCGGGAATATTGTTTTGTTATTTCACCGGCGGTCGGTATGATTTGGTTATTGATTTTCTTTTGGGTGTGAGATTGCGTTTTGCTAAGTTGACTAACGTTGGTACTGTAAGAATATTTTTAAATGGCGAGGCGAGGGTCGTTAGGTGAGAAAGTAATTCGGTTGGAAGAAAGATGAGTTTTAAAACACAATATCTAAGTTAAAAGGAGTAAATTCTTCGCTTACGGCCATATCACGCTGAAAACACCGGTTCTCGTCCGATCACCGAAGTTAAGCAACGTAGAGCCTGGTCAGTACTTAGATGGGTGACCGCTTGGGAATACCAGGTGCCGTAAGCATCTCTTTTTTTTTTTTTTTTTTTTTCTAATATATATAATTCATTTGAAAGCGGAAATATGATTCATTAAAAAAGTTTCTTACAAACAAACTATATATTTCAGCGTTTCCCGCATCAGATCGTAAATCTATTTATTTATTTTACCTGAAACCCGTGTTTTACTAATACTTTGCTAAGATATAACCATTTGGAGAGTAATCACGAAACCCTCAAAAGTAGACTTTGTTTCAATTTAATAGGTAGATAATAGAAATGCTGGCCATTTTTAACGACAGAACGAAAAACAAATACTTGTTACGAAAGGCAAGATAAGTTACTCTTCTACTAACCTGTGTTTTAGCTTATTTTAACGCGTTTTCTTTTGTTTTGTTTTGTTGTTCAACACAAACCTGGTGGTGTCCACCTGTTGATTTAGAACGAAAAAAAATGGCTGAAAGTACACGGAGATTCGATAATCGGTGAAAAAACGAAAATTAAGCAAAATACTGATAGAACATGACATTTTCCAACGATCGGTGACATTTATTGGATGGCTTTCTAACACAATTTGTTTATTTTTCGATTTTTCACCGACTATCAGGGCTCATCAAGAGCCATTATGTTTTTCGTTGGAACTGAACAGGTGGAAAACAGCTTTATTTTGAAGAAAAAATCCGTTTAAAATAAGTTAGAACACAAAATAAACATATCCAGCTTATCTTGTCTCTCGTAACATTTATTTGTTGCCTATTCGTTGTTTTTTCACCCCCTTTTCCGTTCTGTTAGCTCCCGTTAAAAATAGCCGAAATGCTTTATCACTAATCATATTATTGTTATTTAAATAAATGAAAAAAAAGAAAGAAAAAAAAGAGATGCTTACAGCACCTGGTATTCCCAAGCGGTCACCCATCTAAGTACTGACCAGGCTCTACGTTGCTTAACTTCGGTGATCGGACGAGAACCGGTGTTTTCAGCGTGATATGGCCGTAAGCGGAGAAAGACAACATTTTTACCATTACACCATTACTTTGCTTCTTTTACAAAATTTACTTTTCATCATTTATTCAAATTTGCTTTTTAATTACACTTTTCTTTTTTTTTTAATTAACTTTACGGGTATCTTTCAGAATGATCAGTACAGTCGCGGACGGGGTCCAAAAAACTAACGAGAACGGGGTTATAAAAATAAATATGCAACAAGTGAGTTTAACCTAGGTCGAGAAGAGATATTTGTCTACTTACCTATGATATTTGTTTGTATTTTTACGTACTATAAATGGGTTTTTATTAGATGTAAAAAAAATTCTTGTTCATTTTCAACTAGTACTTTTTTCTAGACAAGATGGCGTCTTCTACTCACTCTCTTACGAGCCAGCGCCATTTTGTATTTGCAAGTTTGTGTTACAAAACTATTGATTTCTAATAAATAGCAGTTGGCACGGTTTAAAAATACAAATAAATATCACAGGTCAGTTTTAAATTAACTTTTATCGACGACAGTTACTTTTATTTGTTGTATATTTGTTTTTTTGAGCGTTTTCAGCGTACTGATCATTCTGAAAGATACCCAAATTTACCCTTTGAAAACACATCCAGAAATTTCATAACAATTAAAACACACAAGCAAAAAAACTTGTGCTTTTAAACAAATCCAACCGGTGTGAGACGAACACTGTTCCCGACCGAAAAATCTTCCATCGCTTTCTCCATTAATTTAGTTGAAAAATCTAAAGGACAATCTCACTGTAATGGAGGAAAATATTCAAAAATTTCTAGCCCTACACCCTAGGCTCTCCTCCGAAATAAAAATAAATTCTACTTTCTTAGGCGATTACATGATAAACAGACTGAAAAAAGAAAAACAGAAAACAATTTATTTGGGAATTTAATGTGTCGACTAGAAAGTTAACGTAAAACGAATACCCACTTCCAGGACACGAGGTGATAAGGATTTTTTTCTACCACCAACTTTTTCAAACAAGTAGAATCTTATTACTATTTGCTTCAATAATAGTATTTTTCGCCTATTTTACAAAATAAAATTAAATTAAAAAATCCCAACAAAAGTGAGATGCTTACAGCACCTGGTATTCCCAAGCGGTCACCCATCTAAGTACTGACCAGGCTCTACGTTGCTTAACTTCAGTGATCGGACGAGAACCGGTGTTTTCAGCGTGATATGGCCGTAAGCGAAAACTTAACCCCTTTTAACCTAGATCACTTTTAAAACACAATCTTTTCAAACGCATATGATTTCACAGTATCGTCTGAAAAAAACAAAAACGCTCATCAATTTTAGAAATAACATCAGGGTGCTTATGCAGTTTACGGACCGGGCTATGTTTTTACATAGGAGTTTCAACCTATATTTTTTGTGTTACATTGTTAGGTGAAACTACAAAATAAGTAATACGCCCCACCCTCTAAAGAATGCATTTCCAAATAATAACGTTATTATTTCAGCACGGTCCGTAAACTGCATAAGTACCAAGATGAGAAAGAGACTAAGGGCGATAACTCAGCGTTATAATTTTCGTGGTAAGGAACCATGTTTGGGACTTTCTTCCTAAGAAGACGAAATATAAAAGCTAAGAAAACATTAGTTACCATTTGGTGAATGTGTGTGTGTGTGTGAAATTGCTCCAATATTGAAAAGCTGATTGAAATTGTGAGAGGTAAAAATGAAATCCCCTTGACTGATTTGTATGAAATTTCACGTAAAGGCGGGAATATTGTTTTGTTATTTCACCGGCGGTCGGTATGATTTGGTTATTGATTTTCTTTTGGGTGTGAGATTGCGTTTTGCTAAGTTGACTAACGTTGGTACTGTAAGAATATTTTTAAATGGCGAGGCGAGGGTCGTTAGGTGAGAAAGTAACTCGGTTGGAAGAAAGATGAGTTTTAAAACACAATATCTAAGTTAGGAGTAAATTCTTCGCTTACGGCCATATCACGCTGAAAACACCGGTTCTCGTCCGATCACCGAAGTTAAGCAACGTAGAGCCTGGTCAGTACTTAGATGGGTGACCGCTTGGGAATACCAGGTGCCGTAAGCATCTCTTTTTTTTTTTTTTTCTAATATATATAATTCATTTGAAAGCGGAAATATGATTCATTAAAAAAGTTTCTTACAAACAAACTATATATTTCAGCGTTTCCCGCATCAGATCGTAAATCTATTTATTTATTTTACCTGAAACCCGTGTTTTACTAATACTTTGCTAAGATATAACCATTTGGAGAGTAATCACGAAACCCTCAAAAGTAGACTTTGTTTCAATTTAATAAGGATAGGTAGATAATAGAAATGCTGGCCATTTTTAACGACAGAACGAAAAACAAATACTTGTTACGAAAGGCAAGATAAGTTACTCTTCTACTAACCTGTGTTTTAGCTTATTTTAACGCGTTTTCTTTTGTTTTGTTTTGTTGTTCAACACAAACCTGGTGGTGTCCACCTGTTGATTTAGAACGAAAAAAAATGGCTGAAAGTACACGGAGATTCGATAATCGGTGAAAAAACGAAAATTAAGCAAAATACTGATAGAACATGACATTTTCCAACGATCGGTGACATTTATTGGATGGCTTTCTAACACAATTTGTTTATTTTTCGATTTTTCACCGACTATCAGGGCTCATCAAGAGCCATTATGTTTTTCGTTGGAACTGAACAGGTGGAAAACAGCTTTATTTTGAAGAAAAAATCCGTTTAAAATAAGTTAGAACACAAAATAAACATATCCAGCTTATCTTGTCTCTCGTAACATTTATTTGTTGCCTATTCGTTGTTTTTTCACCCCCTTTTCCGTTCTGTTAGCTCCCGTTAAAAATAGCCGAAATGCTTTATCACTAATCATATTATTGTTATTTAAATAAATGAAAAAAAAAAAAGAAAAAAAAGAGATGCTTACAGCACCTGGTATTCCCAAGCGGTCACCCATCTAAGTACTGACCAGGCTCTACGTTGCTTAACTTCGGTGATCGGACGAGAACCGGTGTTTTCAGCGTGATATGGCCGTAAGCGGAGAAAGACAACATTTTTACCATTACACCATTACTTTGCTTCTTTTACAAAATTTACTTTTCACATTTATTCAAATTTACTTTTTAATTACACTTTTCTTTTTTTTTTATTAAATTTACCCTTTGAAAACACATCCAGAAATTTCATAACAATTAAAACACACAAGCAAAAAAACTTGTGCTTTTAAACAAATCCAACCGGTGTGAGACGAACACTGTTCCCGACCGAAAAATCTTCCATCGCTTTCTCCATTAATTTAGTTGAAAAATCTAAAGGGCAATCTCACTGTAATGGAGGAAAATATTCAAAAATTTCTAGCCCTACACCCTAGGCTCTCCTCCGAAATAAAAATAAATTCTACTTTCTTAGGCGATTACATGATAAACAGACTGAAAAAAGAAAAACAGAAAACAATTTATTTGGGAATTTAATGTGTCGACTAGAAAGTTAACGTAAAACGAATACCCACTTCCAGGACACGAGGTGATAAGGATTTTTTTCTACCACCAACTTTTTCAAACAAGTAGAATCTTATTACTATTTGCTTCAATAATAGTATTTTTCGCCTATTTTACAAAATAAAATTAAATTAAAAAATCCCAACAAAAGTGAGATGCTTACAGCACCTGGTATTCCCAAGCGGTCACCCATCTAAGTACTGACCAGGCTCTACGTTGCTTAACTTCGGTGATCGGACGAGAACCGGTGTTTTCAGCGTGATATGGCCGTAAGCGAAAATTTAACCCCTTTTAACCTAGATCACTTTTAAAACACAATCTTTTCAAACGCATATGATTTCACAGTATCGTCTGAAAGAAACAAAAACAAAAACGCTCATCAATTTTAGAAATAACATCAGGGTGCTTATGCAGTTTACGGACCGGGCTATGTTTTTACATAGGAGTTTCAACCTATCTTTTTTGTGTTACATTGTTAGGTGAAACTACAAAATAAGTAATACGCCCCCTCCCCACCCCTCTAAAGAATGCATTTCCAAATAATAACGTTATTATTTCAGCACGGTCCGTAAACTGCATAAGTACCAAGATGAGAAAGAGACTAAGGGCGATAACTCAGCGTTATAATTTTCGTGGTAAGGAACCATGTTTGGGACTTTCTTCCTAAGAAGACGAAATATAAAAGCTAAGAAAACATTAGTTACCATTTGGGGAATGTGTGTGTGTGTGTGTGTGTGTGTGTGTGTGTGAAATTGCTCCAATATTGAAAAGCTGATTGAAATTGTGAGAGGTAAAAATGAAATCCCCTTGACTGATTTGTATGAAATTTCACGTAAAGGCGGGAATATTGTTTTGTTATTTCACCGGCGGTCGGTATGATTTGGTTATTGATTTTCTTTTGGGTGTGAGATTGCGTTTTGCTAAGTTGACTAACGTTGGTACTGTAAGAATATTTTTAAATGGCGAGGCGAGGGTCGTTAGGTGAGAAAGTAATTCGGTTGGAAGAAAGATGAGTTTTAAAACACAATATCTAAGTTAAAAGGAGTAAATTCTTCGCTTACGGCCATATCACGCTGAAAACACCGGTTCTCGTCCGATCACCGAAGTTAAGCAACGTAGAGCCTGGTCAGTACTTAGATGGGTGACCGCTTGGGAATACCAGGTGCCGTAAGCATCTCTTTTTTTTTTTCTAATATATATAATTCATTTGAAAGCGGAAATATGATTCATTAAAAAAGTTTCTTACAAACAAACTATATATTTCAGCGTTTCCCGCATCAGATCGTAAATCTATTTATTTATTTTACCTGAAACCCGTGTTTTACTAATACTTTGCTAAGATATAACCATTTGGAGAGTAATCACGAAACCCTCAAAAGTAGACTTTGTTTCAATTTAATAGGTAGATAATAGAAATGCTGGCCATTTTTAACGACAGAACGAAAAACAAATACTTGTTACGAAAGGCAAGATAAGTTACTCTTCTACTAACCTGTGTTTTAGCTTATTTTAACGCGTTTTCTTTTGTTTTGTTTTGTTGTTCAACACAAACCTGGTGGTGTCCACCTGTTGATTTAGAACGAAAAAAAATGGCTGAAAGTACACGGAGATTCGATAATCGGTGAAAAAACGAAAATTAAGCAAAATACTGATAGAACATGACATTTTCCAACGATCGGTGACATTTATTGGATGGCTTTCTAACACAATTTGTTTATTTTTCGATTTTTCACCGACTATCAGGGCTCATCAAGAGCCATTATGTTTTTCGTTGGAACTGAACAGGTGGAAAACAGCTTTATTTTGGAAGAAAAAATCCGTTTAAAATAAGTTAGAACACAAAATAAACATATCCAGCTTATCTTGTCTCTCGTAACATTTATTTGTTGCCTATTCGTTGTTTTTTCACCCCCTTTTCCGTTCTGTTAGCTCCCGTTAAAAATAGCCGAAATGCTTTATCACTAATCATATTATTGTTATTTAAATAAATGAAAAAAAAAAAAGAAAAAAAAAGAGATGCTTACAGCACCTGGTATTCCCAAGCGGTCACCCATCTAAGTACTGACCAGGCTCTACGTTGCTTAACTTCGGTGATCGGACGAGAACCGGTGTTTTCAGCGTGATATGGCCGTAAGCGGAGAAAGACAACATTTTTACCATTACACCATTACTTTGCTTCTTTTACAAAATTTACTTTTCACATTTATTCAAATTTACTTTTTAATTACACTTTTCTTTTTTTTTTTTATTAAATTTACCCTTTGAAAACACATCCAGAAATTTCATAACAATTAAAACACACAAGCAAAAAAACTTGTGCTTTTAAACAAATCCAACCGGTGTGAGACGAACACTGTTCCCGACCGAAAAATCTTCCATCGCTTTCTCCATTAATTTAGTTGAAAAATCTAAAGGGCAATCTCACTGTAATGGAGGAAAATATTCAAAAATTTCTAGCCCTACACCCTAGGCTCTCCTCCGAAATAAAAATAAATTCTACTTTCTTAGGCGATTACATGATAAACAGACTGAAAAAAGAAAAACAGAAAACAATTTATTTGGGAATTTAATGTGTCGACTAGAAAGTTAACGTAAAACGAATACCCACTTCCAGGACACGAGGTGATAAGGATTTTTTCCTACCACCAACTTTTTCAAACAAGTAGAATCTTATTACTATTTGCTTCAATAATAGTATTTTTCGCCTATTTTACAAAATAAAATTAAATTAAAAAATCCCAACAAAAGTGAGATGCTTACAGCACCTGGTATTCCCAAGCGGTCACCCATCTAAGTACTGACCAGGCTCTACGTTGCTTAACTTCGGTGATCGGACGAGAACCGGTGTTTTCAGCGTGATATGGCCGTAAGCGAAAATTTAACCCCTTTTAACCTAGATCACTTTTAAAACACAATCTTTTCAAACGCATATGATTTCACAGTATCGTCTGAAAGAAACAAAAACAAAAACGCTCATCAATTTTAGAAATAACATCAGGGTGCTTATGCAGTTTACGGACCGGGCTATGTTTTTACATAGGAGTTTCAACCTATATTTTTTGTGTTACATTGTTAGGTGAAACTACAAAATAAGTAATACGCCCCCCCCCCTCCCCACCCCTCTAAAGAATGCATTTCCAAATAATAACGTTATTATTTCAGCACGGTCCGTAAACTGCATAAGTACCAAGATGAGAAAGAGACTAAGGGCGATAACTCAGCGTTATCATTTTCGTGGTAAGGAACCATGTTTGGGACTTTCTTCCTAAGAAGACGAAATATAAAAGCTAAGAAAACATTAGTTACCATTTGGGGAATGTGTGTGTGTGTGTGTGTGAAATTGCTCCAATATTGAAAAGCTGATTGAAATTGTGAGAGGTAAAAATGAAATCCCCTTGACTGATTTGTATGAAATTTCACGTAAAGGCGGGAATATTGTTTTGTTATTTCACCGGCGGTCGGTATGATTTGGTTATTGATTTTCTTTTGGGTGTGAGATTGCGTTTTGCTAAGTTGACTAACGTTGGTACTGTAAGAATATTTTTAAATGGCGAGGCGAGGGTCGTTAGGTGAGAAAGTAATTCGGTTGGAAGAAAGATGAGTTTTAAAACACAATATCTAAGTTAGGAGTAAATTCTTCGCTTACGGCCATATCACGCTGAAAACACCGGTTCTCGTCCGATCACCGAAGTTAAGCAACGTAGAGCCTGGTCAGTACTTAGATGGGTGACCGCTTGGGAATACCAGGTGCCGTAAGCATCTCTTTTTTTTTTTCTAATATATATAATTCATTTGAAAGCGGAAATATGATTCATTAAAAAAGTTTCTTACAAACAAACTATATATTTCAGCGTTTCCCGCATCAGATCGTAAATCTATTTATTTATTTTACCTGAAACCCGTGTTTTACTAATACTTTGCTAAGATATAACCATTTGGAGAGTAATCACGAAACCCTCAAAAGTAGACTTTGTTTCAATTTAATAGGTAGATAATAGAAATGCTGGCCATTTTTAACGACAGAACGAAAAACAAATACTTGTTACGAAAGGCAAGATAAGTTACTCTTCTACTAACCTGTGTTTTAGCTTATTTTAACGCGTTTTCTTTTGTTTTGTTTTGTTGTTCAACACAAACCTGGTGGTGTCCACCTGTTGATTTAGAACGAAAAAAAATGGCTGAAAGTACACGGAGATTCGATAATCGGTGAAAAAACGAAAATTAAGCAAAATACTGATAGAACATGACATTTTCCAACGATCGGTGACATTTATTGGATGGCTTTCTAACACAATTTGTTTATTTTTCGATTTTTCACCGACTATCAGGGCTCATCAAGAGCCATTATGTTTTTCGTTGGAACTGAACAGGTGGAAAACAGCTTTATTTTGAAGAAAAAATCCGTTTAAAATAAGTTAGAACACAAAATAAACATATCCAGCTTATCTTGTCTCTCGTAACATTTATTTGTTGCCTATTCGTTGTTTTTTCACCCCCTTTTCCGTTCTGTTAGCTCCCGTTAAAAATAGCCGAAATGCTTTATCACTAATCATATTATTGTTATTTAAATAAATGAAAAAAAAAAAAGAAAAAAAAGGAGATGCTTACAGCACCTGGTATTCCCAAGCGGTCACCCATCTAAGTACTGACCAGGCTCTACGTTGCTTAACTTCGGTGATCGGACGAGAACCGGTGTTTTCAGCGTGATATGGCCGTAAGCGGAGAAAGACAACATTTTTACCATTACACCATTACTTTGCTTCTTTTACAAAATTTACTTTTCATCATTTATTCAAATTTGCTTTTTAATTTCACTTTTCTTTTTTTTTTATTAAATTTACCCTTTGAAAACACATCCAGAAATTTCATAACAATTAAAACACACAAGCAAAAAAACTTGTGCTTTTAAACAAATCCAACCGGTGTGAGACGAACACTGTTCCCGACCGAAATATCTTCCATCGCTTTCTCCATTAATTTAGTTGAAAAATCTAAAGGACAATCTCACTGTAATGGAGGAAAATATTCAAAAATTTCTAGCCCTACACCCTAGGCTCTCCTCCGAAATAAAAATAAATTCTACTTTCTTAGGCGATTACATGATAAACAGACTGAAAAAAGAAAAACAGAAAACAATTTATTTGGGAATTTAATGTGTCGACTAGAAAGTTAACGTAAAACGAATACCCACTTCCAGGACACGAGGTGATAAGGATTTTTTTCTACCACCAACTTTTTCAAACAAGTAGAATCTTATTACTATTTGCTTCAATAATAGTATTTTTCGCCTATTTTACAAAATAAAATTAAATTAAAAAATCCCAACAAAAGTGAGATGCTTACAGCACCTGGTATTCCCAAGCGGTCACCCATCTAAGTACTGACCAGGCTCTACGTTGCTTAACTTCGGTGATCGGACGAGAACCGGTGTTTTCAGCGTGATATGGCCGTAAGCGAAAACTTAACCCCTTTTAACCTAGATCACTTTTAAAACACAATCTTTTCAAACGCATATGATTTCACAGTATCGTCTGAAAAAAACAAAAACGCTCATCAATTTTAGAAATAACATCAGGGTGCTTATGCAGTTTACGGACCGGGCTATGTTTTTACATAGGAGTTTCAACCTATATTTTTTGTGTTACATTGTTAGGTGAAACTACAAAATAAGTAATACGCCCCACCCTCTAAAGAATGCATTTCCAAATAATAACGTTATTATTTCAGCACGGTCCGTAAACTGCATAAGTACCAAGATGAGAAAGAGACTAAGGGCGATAACTCAGCGTTATAATTTTCGTGGTAAGGAACCATGTTTGGGACTTTCTTCCTAAGAAGACGAAATATAAACGCTAAGAAAACATTAGTTACCATTTGGGGAATGTGTGTGTGTGTGTGTGTGTGAAATTGCTCCAATATTGAAAAGCTGATTGAAATTGTGAGAGGTAAAAATGAAATCCCCTTGACTGATTTGTATGAAATTTCACGTAAAGGCGGGAATATTGTTTTGTTATTTCACCGGCGGTCGGTATGATTTGGTTATTGATTTTCTTTTGGGTGTGAGATTGCGTTTTGCTAAGTTGACTAACGTTGGTACTGTAAGAATATTTTTAAATGGCGAGGCGAGGGTCGTTAGGTGAGAAAGTAATTCGGTTGGAAGAAAGATGAGTTTTAAAACACAATATCTAAGTTAAAAGGAGTAAATTCTTCGCTTACGGCCATATCACGCTGAAAACACCGGTTCTCGTCCGATCACCGAAGTTAAGCAACGTAGAGCCTGGTCAGTACTTAGATGGGTGACCGCTTGGGAATACCAGGTGCCGTAAGCATCTCTCTCTTTTTTTTTTTTTTTTCTAATATATATAATTCATTTGAAAGCGGAAATATGATTCATTAAAAAAGTTTCTTACAAACAAACTATATATTTCAGCGTTTCCCGCATCAGATCGTAAATCTATTTATTTATTTTACCTGAAACCCGTGTTTTACTAATACTTTGCTAAGATATAACCATTTGGAGAGTAATCACGAAACCCTCAAAAGTAGACTTTGTTTCAATTTAATAAGGATAGGTAGATAATAGAAATGCTGGCCATTTTTAACGACAGAACGAAAAACAAATACTTGTTACGAAAGGCAAGATAAGTTACTCTTCTACTAACCTGTGTTTTAGCTTATTTTAACGCGTTTTCTTTTGTTTTGTTTTGTTGTTCAACACAAACCTGGTGGTGTCCACCTGTTGATTTAGAACGAAAAAAAATGGCTGAAAGTACACGGAGATTCGATAATCGGTGAAAAAACGAAAATTAAGCAAAATACTGATAGAACATGACATTTTCCAACGATCGGTGACATTTATTGGATGGCTTTCTAACACAATTTGTTTATTTTTCGATTTTTCACCGACTATCAGGGCTCATCAAGAGCCATTATGTTTTTCGTTGGAACTGAACAGGTGGAAAACAGCTTTATTTTGAAGAAAAAATCCGTTTAAAATAAGTTAGAACACAAAATAAAAATATCCAGCTTATCTTGTCTCTCGTAACATTTATTTGTTGCCTATTCGTTGTTTTTTCACCCCCTTTTCCGTTCTGTTAGCTCCCGTTAAAAATAGCCGAAATGCTTTATCACTAATCATATTATTGTTATTTAAATAAATGAAAAAAAAAAAGAAAAAAAAGAGATGCTTACAGCACCTGGTATTCCCAAGCGGTCACCCATCTAAGTACTGACCAGGCTCTACGTTGCTTAACTCGGTGATCGGACGAGAACCGGTGTTTTCAGCGTGATATGGCCGTAAGCGGAGAAAGACAACATTTTTACCATTACACCATTACTTTGCTTCTTTTATAAAATTTACTTTTCATCATTTATTCAAATTTGCTTTTTAATTACACTTTTCTTTTTTTTTTTATTAAATTTACCCTTTGAAAACACATCCAGAAATTTCATAACAATTAAAACACACAAGCAAAAAAACTTGTGCTTTTAAACAAATCCAACCGGTGTGAGACGAACACTGTTCCCGACCGAAAAATCTTCCATCGCTTTCTCCATTAATTTAGTTGAAAAATCTAAAGGGCAATCTCACTGTAATGGAGGAAAATATTCAAAAATTTCTAGCCCTACACCCTAGGCTCTCCTCCGAAATAAAAATAAATTCTACTTTCTTAGGCGATTACATGATAAACAGACTGAAAAAAGAAAAACAGAAAACAATTTATTTGGGAATTTAATGTGTCGACTAGAAAGTTAACGTAAAACGAATACCCACTTCCAGGACACGAGGTGATAAGGATTTTTTTCTACCACCAACTTTTTCAAACAAGTACAATCTTATTACTATTTGCTTCAATAATAGTATTTTTCGCCTATTTTACAAAATAAAATTAAATTAAAAAATCCCAACAAAAGTGAGATGCTTACAGCACCTGGTATTCCCAAGCGGTCACCCATCTAAGTACTGACCAGGCTCTACGTTGCTTAACTTCGGTGATCGGACGAGAACCGGTGTTTTCAGCGTGATATGGCCGTAAGCGAAAATTTAACCCCTTTTAACCTAGATCACTTTTAAAACACAATCTTTTCAAACGCATATGATTTCACAGTATCGTCTGAAAGAAACAAAAACAAAAACGCTCATCAATTTTAGAAATAACATCAGGGTGCTTATGCAGTTTACGGACCGGGCTATGTTTTTACATAGGAGTTTCAACCTATCTTTTTTGTGTTACATTGTTAGGTGAAACTACAAAATAAGTAATACGCCCCCCCCCCCTCACCACCCCTCTAAAGAATGCATTTCCAAATAATAACGTTATTATTTCAGCACGGTCCGTAAACTGCATAAGTACCAAGATGAGAAAGAGACTAAGGGCGATAACTCAGCGTTATAATTTTCGTGGTAAGGAACCATGTTTGGGACTTTCTTCCTAAGAAGACGAAATATAAAAGCTAAGAAAACATTAGTTACCATTTGGGGAATGTGTGTGTGTGTGTGTGTGTGAAATTGCTCCAATATTGAAAAGCTGATTGAAATTGTGAGAGGTAAAAATGAAATCCCCTTGACTGATTTGTATGAAATTTCACGTAAAGGCGGGAATATTGTTTTGTTATTTCACCGGCGGTCGGTATGATTTGGTTATTGATTTTCTTTTGGGTGTGAGATTGCGTTTTGCTAAGTTGACTAACGTTGGTACTGTAAGAATATTTTTAAATGGCGAGGCGAGGGTCGTTAGGTGAGAAAGTAATTCGGTTGGAAGAAAGATGAGTTTTAAAACACAATATCTAAGTTAAAAGGAGTAAATTCTTCGCTTACGGCCATATCACGCTGAAAACACCGGTTCTCGTCCGATCACCGAAGTTAAGCAACGTAGAGCCTGGTCAGTACTTAGATGGGTGACCGCTTGGGAATACCAGGTGCCGTAAGCATCTCTCTCTTTTTTTTTTTTTTTTTCTAATATATATAATTCATTTGAAAGCGGAAATATGATTCATTAAAAAAGTTTCTTACAAACAAACTATATATTTCAGCGTTTCCCGCATCAGATCGTAAATCTATTTATTTATTTTACCTGAAACCCGTGTTTTACTAATACTTTGCTAAGATATAACCATTTGGAGAGTAATCACGAAACCCTCAAAAGTAGACTTTGTTTCAATTTAATAAGGATAGGTAGATAATAGAAATGCTGGCCATTTTTAACGACAGAACGAAAAACAAATACTTGTTACGAAAGGCAAGATAAGTTACTCTTCTACTAACCTGTGTTTTAGCTTATTTTAACGCGTTTTCTTTTGTTTTGTTTTGTTGTTCAACACAAACCTGGTGGTGTCCACCTGTTGATTTAGAACGAAAAAAAATGGCTGAAAGTACACGGAGATTCGATAATCGGTGAAAAAACGAAAATTAAGCAAAATACTGATAGAACATGACATTTTCCAACGATCGGTGACATTTATTGGATGGCTTTCTAACACAATTTGTTTATTTTTCGATTTTTCACCGACTATCAGCCATTATGTTTTTCGTTGGAACTGAACAGGTGGAAAACAGCTTTATTTTGAAGAAAAAATCCGTTTAAAATAAGTTAGAACACAAAATAAAAATATCCAGCTTATCTTGTCTCTCGTAACATTTATTTGTTGCCTATTCGTTGTTTTTTCACCCCCTTTTCCGTTCTGTTAGCTCCCGTTAAAAATAGCCGAAATGCTTTATCACTAATCATATTATTGTTATTTAAATAAATGAAAAAAAAAAAGAAAAAAAAGAGATGCTTACAGCACCTGGTATTCCCAAGCGGTCACCCATCTAAGTACTGACCAGGCTCTACGTTGCTTAACTCGGTGATCGGACGAGAACCGGTGTTTTCAGCGTGATATGGCCGTAAGCGGAGAAAGACAACATTTTTACCATTACACCATTACTTTGCTTCTTTTACAAAATTTACTTTTCATCATTTATTCAAATTTGCTTTTTAATTACACTTTTCTTTTTTTTTTTATTAAATTTACCCTTTGAAAACACATCCAGAAATTTCATAACAATTAAAACACACAAGCAAAAAAACTTGTGCTTTTAAACAAATCCAACCGGTGTGAGACGAACACTGTTCCCGACCGAAAAATCTTCCATCGCTTTCTCCATTAATTTAGTTGAAAAATCTAAAGGGCAATCTCACTGTAATGGAGGAAAATATTCAAAAATTTCTAGCCCTACACCCTAGGCTCTCCTCCGAAATAAAAATAAATTCTACTTTCTTAGGCGATTACATGATAAACAGACTGAAAAAAGAAAAACAGAAAACAATTTATTTGGGAATTTAATGTGTCGACTAGAAAGTTAACGTAAAACGAATACCCACTTCCAGGACACGAGGTGATAAGGATTTTTTTCTACCACCAACTTTTTCAAACAAGTACAATCTTATTACTATTTGCTTCAATAATAGTATTTTTCGCCTATTTTACAAAATAAAATTAAATTAAAAAATCCCAACAAAAGTGAGATGCTTACAGCACCTGGTATTCCCAAGCGGTCACCCATCTAAGTACTGACCAGGCTCTACGTTGCTTAACTTCGGTGATCGGACGAGAACCGGTGTTTTCAGCGTGATATGGCCGTAAGCGAAAATTTAACCCCTTTTAACCTAGATCACTTTTAAAACACAATCTTTTCAAACGCATATGATTTCACAGTATCGTCTGAAAGAAACAAAAACAAAAACGCTCATCAATTTTAGAAATAACATCAGGGTGCTTATGCAGTTTACGGACCGGGCTATGTTTTTACATAGGAGTTTCAACCTATCTTTTTTGTGTTACATTGTTAGGTGAAACTACAAAATAAGTAATACGCCCCCCCCTCACCACCCCTCTAAAGAATGCATTTCCAAATAATAACGTTATTATTTCAGCACGGTCCGTAAACTGCATAAGTACCAAGATGAGAAAGAGACTAAGGGCGATAACTCAGCGTTATAATTTTCGTGGTAAGGAACCATGTTTGGGACTTTCTTCCTAAGAAGACGAAATATAAAAGCTAAGAAAACATTAGTTACCATTTGGGGAATGTGTGTGTGTGTGTGTGTGTGAAATTGCTCCAATATTGAAAAGCTGATTGAAATTGTGAGAGGTAAAAATGAAATCCCCTTGACTGATTTGTATGAAATTTCACGTAAAGGCGGGAATATTGTTTTGTTATTTCACCGGCGGTCGGTATGATTTGGTTATTGATTTTCTTTTGGGTGTGAGATTGCGTTTTGCTAAGTTGACTAACGTTGGTACTGTAAGAATATTTTTAAATGGCGAGGCGAGGGTCGTTAGGTGAGAAAGTAATTCGGTTGGAAGAAAGATGAGTTTTAAAACACAATATCTAAGTTAAAAGGAGTAAATTCTTCGCTTACGGCCATATCACGCTGAAAACACCGGTTCTCGTCCGATCACCGAAGTTAAGCAACGTAGAGCCTGGTCAGTACTTAGATGGGTGACCGCTTGGGAATACCAGGTGCCGTAAGCATCTCTCTTTTTTTTTTTTTTTTTTCTAATATATATAATTCATTTGAAAGCGGAAATATGATTCATTAAAAAAGTTTCTTACAAACAAACTATATATTTCAGCGTTTCCCGCATCAGATCGTAAATCTATTTATTTATTTTACCTGAAACCCGTGTTTTACTAATACTTTGCTAAGATATAACCATTTGGAGAGTAATCACGAAACCCTCAAAAGTAGACTTTGTTTCAATTTAATAAGGATAGGTAGATAATAGAAATGCTGGCCATTTTTAACGACAGAACGAAAAACAAATACTTGTTACGAAAGGCAAGATAAGTTACTCTTCTACTAACCTGTGTTTTAGCTTATTTTAACGCGTTTTCTTTTGTTTTGTTTTGTTGTTCAACACAAACCTGGTGGTGTCCACCTGTTGATTTAGAACGAAAAAAAATGGCTGAAAGTACACGGAGATTCGATAATCGGTGAAAAAACGAAAATTAAGCAAAATACTGATAGAACATGACATTTTCCAACGATCGGTGACATTTATTGGATGGCTTTCTAACACAATTTGTTTATTTTTCGATTTTTCACCGACTATCAGCCATTATGTTTTTCGTTGGAACTGAACAGGTGGAAAACAGCTTTATTTTGAAGAAAAAATCCGTTTAAAATAAGTTAGAACACAAAATAAAAATATCCAGCTTATCTTGTCTCTCGTAACATTTATTTGTTGCCTATTCGTTGTTTTTTCACCCCCTTTTCCGTTCTGTTAGCTCCCGTTAAAAATAGCCGAAATGCTTTATCACTAATCATATTATTGTTATTTAAATAAATGAAAAAAAAAAAGAAAAAAAAGAGATGCTTACAGCACCTGGTATTCCCAAGCGGTCACCCATCTAAGTACTGACCAGGCTCTACGTTGCTTAACTTCGGTGATCGGACGAGAACCGGTGTTTTCAGCGTGATATGGCCGTAAGCGGAGAAAGACAACATTTTTACCATTACACCATTACTTTGCTTCTTTTACAAAATTTACTTTTCATCATTTATTCAAATTTGCTTTTTAATTACACTTTTCTTTTTTTTTTTATTAAATTTACCCTTTGAAAACACATCCAGAAATTTCATAACAATTAAAACACACAAGCAAAAAAACTTGTGCTTTTAAACAAATCCAACCGGTGTGAGACGAACACTGTTCCCGACCGAAAAATCTTCCATCGCTTTCTCCATTAATTTAGTTGAAAAATCTAAAGGGCAATCTCACTGTAATGGAGGAAAATATTCAAAAATTTCTAGCCCTACACCCTAGGCTCTCCTCCGAAATAAAAATAAATTCTACTTTCTTAGGCGATTACATGATAAACAGACTGAAAAAAGAAAAACAGAAAACAATTTATTTGGGAATTTAATGTGTCGACTAGAAAGTTAACGTAAAACGAATACCCACTTCCAGGACACGAGGTGATAAGGATTTTTTTCTACCACCAACTTTTTCAAACAAGTAGAATCTTATTACTATTTGCTTCAATAATAGTATTTTTCGCCTATTTTACAAAATAAAATTAAATTAAAAAATCCCAACAAAAGTGAGATGCTTACAGCACCTGGTATTCCCAAGCGGTCACCCATCTAAGTACTGACCAGGCTCTACGTTGCTTAACTTCGTTGATCGGACGAGAACCGGTGTTTTCAGCGTGATATGGCCGTAAGCGAAAATTTAACCCCTTTTAACCTAGATCACTTTTAAAACACAATCTTTTCAAACGCATATGATTTCACAGTATCGTCTGAAAGAAACAAAAACAAAAACGCTCATCAATTTTAGAAATAACATCAGGGTGCTTATGCAGTTTACGGACCGGGCTATGTTTTTACATAGGAGTTTCAACCTATCTTTTTTGTGTTACATTGTTAGGTGAAACTACAAAATAAGTAATACGCCCCCCCCCTCACCACCCCTCTAAAGAATGCATTTCCAAATAATAACGTTATTATTTCAGCACGGTCCGTAAACTGCATAAGTACCAAGATGAGAAAGAGACTAAGGGCGATAACTCAGCGTTATAATTTTCGTGGTAAGGAACCATGTTTGGGACTTTCTTCCTAAGAAGACGAAATATAAAAGCTAAGAAAACATTAGTTACCATTTGGGGAATGTGTGTGTGTGTGTGTGTGTGTGTGTGAAATTGCTCCAATATTGAAAAGCTGATTGAAATTGTGAGAGGTAAAAATGAAATCCCCTTGACTGATTTGTATGAAATTTCACGTAAAGGCGGGAATATTGTTTTGTTATTTCACCGGCGGTCGGTATGATTTGGTTATTGATTTTCTTTTGGGTGTGAGATTGCGTTTTGCTAAGTTGACTAACGTTGGTACTGTAAGAATATTTTTAAATGGCGAGGCGAGGGTCGTTAGGTGAGAAAGTAATTCGGTTGGAAGAAAGATGAGTTTTAAAACACAATATCTAAGTTAAAAGGAGTAAATTCTTCGCTTACGGCCATATCACGCTGAAAACACCGGTTCTCGTCCGATCACCGAAGTTAAGCAACGTAGAGCCTGGTCAGTACTTAGATGGGTGACCGCTTGGGAATACCAGGTGCCGTAAGCATCTCTCTCTTTTTTTTTTTTTTTTTCTAATATATATAATTCATTTGAAAGCGGAAATATGATTCATTAAAAAAGTTTCTTACAAACAAACTATATATTTCAGCGTTTCCCGCATCAGATCGTAAATCTATTTATTTATTTTACCTGAAACCCGTGTTTTACTAATACTTTGCTAAGATATAACCATTTGGAGAGTAATCACGAAACCCTCAAAAGTAGACTTTGTTTCAATTTAATAAGGATAGGTAGATAATAGAAATGCTGGCCATTTTTAACGACAGAACGAAAAACAAATACTTGTTACGAAAGGCAAGATAAGTTACTCTTCTACTAACCTGTGTTTTAGCTTATTTTAACGCGTTTTCTTTTGTTTTGTTTTGTTGTTCAACACAAACCTGGTGGTGTCCACCTGTTGATTTAGAACGAAAAAAAATGGCTGAAAGTACACGGAGATTCGATAATCGGTGAAAAAACGAAAATTAAGCAAAATACTGATAGAACATGACATTTTCCAACGATCGGTGACATTTATTGGATGGCTTTCTAACACAATTTGTTTATTTTTCGATTTTTCACCGACTATCAGGGCTCATCAAGAGCCATTATGTTTTTCGTTGGAACTGAACAGGTGGAAAACAGCTTTATTTTGAATAAAAAATCCGTTTAAAATAAGTTAGAACACAAAATAAACATATCCAGCTTATCTTGTCTCTCGTAACATTTATTTGTTGCCTATTCGTTGTTTTTTCACCCCCTTTTCCGTTCTGTTAGCTCCCGTTAAAAATAGCCGAAATGCTTTATCACTAATCATATTATTGTTATTTAAATAAATGAAAAAAAAAAAAGAAAAAAAAGAGATGCTTACAGCACCTGGTATTCCCAAGCGGTCACCCATCTAAGTACTGACCAGGCTCTACGTTGCTTAACTTCGGTGATCGGACGAGAACCGGTGTTTTCAGCGTGATATGGCCGTAAGCGGAGAAAGACAACATTTTTACCATTACACCATTACTTTGCTTCTTTTACAAAATTTACTTTTCATCATTTATTCAAATTTGCTTTTTAATTACACTTTTCTTTTTTTTTTTATTAAATTTACCCTTTGAAAACACATCCAGAAATTTCATAACAATTAAAACACACAAGCAAAAAAACTTGTGCTTTTAAACAAATCCAACCGGTGTGAGACGAACACTGTTCCCGACCGAAAAATCTTCCATCGCTTTCTCCATTAATTTAGTTGAAAAATCTAAAGGGCAATCTCACTGTAATGGAGGAAAATATTCAAAAATTTCTAGCCCTACACCCTAGGCTCTCCTCCGAAATAAAAATAAATTCTACTTTCTTAGGCGATTACATGATAAACAGACTGAAAAAAGAAAAACAGAAAACAATTTATTTGGGAATTTAATGTGTCGACTAGAAAGTTAACGTAAAACGAATACCCACTTCCAGGACACGAGGTGATAAGGATTTTTTTCTACCACCAACTTTTTCAAACAAGTAGAATCTTATTACTATTTGCTTCAATAATAGTATTTTTCGCCTATTTTACAAAATAAAATTAAATTAAAAAATCCCAACAAAAGTGAGATGCTTACAGCACCTGGTATTCCCAAGCGGTCACCCATCTAAGTACTGACCAGGCTCTACGTTGCTTAACTTCGTTGATCGGACGAGAACCGGTGTTTTCAGCGTGATATGGCCGTAAGCGAAAATTTAACCCCTTTTAACCTAGATCACTTTTAAAACACAATCTTTTCAAACGCATATGATTTCACAGTATCGTCTGAAAGAAACAAAAACAAAAACGCTCATCAATTTTAGAAATAACATCAGGGTGCTTATGCAGTTTACGGACCGGGCTATGTTTTTACATAGGAGTTTCAACCTATCTTTTTTGTGTTACATTGTTAGGTGAAACTACAAAATAAGTAATACGCCCCCCCCCCTCACCACCCCTCTAAAGAATGCATTTCCAAATAATAACGTTATTATTTCAGCACGGTCCGTAAACTGCATAAGTACCAAGATGAGAAAGAGACTAAGGGCGATAACTCAGCGTTATAATTTTCGTGGTAAGGAACCATGTTTGGGACTTTCTTCCTAAGAAGACGAAATATAAAAGCTAAGAAAACATTAGTTACCATTTGGGGAATGTGTGTGTGTGTGTGTGTGTGTGTGTGAAATTGCTCCAATATTGAAAAGCTGATTGAAATTGTGAGAGGTAAAAATGAAATCCCCTTGACTGATTTGTATGAAATTTCACGTAAAGGCGGGAATATTGTTTTGTTATTTCACCGGCGGTCGGTATGATTTGGTTATTGATTTTCTTTTGGGTGTGAGATTGCGTTTTGCTAAGTTGACTAACGTTGGTACTGTAAGAATATTTTTAAATGGCGAGGCGAGGGTCGTTAGGTGAGAAAGTAATTCGGTTGGAAGAAAGATGAGTTTTAAAACACAATATCTAAGTTAAAAGGAGTAAATTCTTCGCTTACGGCCATATCACGCTGAAAACACCGGTTCTCGTCCGATCACCGAAGTTAAGCAACGTAGAGCCTGGTCAGTACTTAGATGGGTGACCGCTTGGGAATACCAGGTGCCGTAAGCATCTCTCTCTTTTTTTTTTTTTTTTTCTAATATATATAATTCATTTGAAAGCGGAAATATGATTCATTAAAAAAGTTTCTTACAAACAAACTATATATTTCAGCGTTTCCCGCATCAGATCGTAAATCTATTTATTTATTTTACCTGAAACCCGTGTTTTACTAATACTTTGCTAAGATATAACCATTTGGAGAGTAATCACGAAACCCTCAAAAGTAGACTTTGTTTCAATTTAATAAGGATAGGTAGATAATAGAAATGCTGGCCATTTTTAACGACAGAACGAAAAACAAATACTTGTTACGAAAGGCAAGATAAGTTACTCTTCTACTAACCTGTGTTTTAGCTTATTTTAACGCGTTTTCTTTTGTTTTGTTTTGTTGTTCAACACAAACCTGGTGGTGTCCACCTGTTGATTTAGAACGAAAAAAAATGGCTGAAAGTACACGGAGATTCGATAATCGGTGAAAAAACGAAAATTAAGCAAAATACTGATAGAACATGACATTTTCCAACGATCGGTGACATTTATTGGATGGCTTTCTAACACAATTTGTTTATTTTTCGATTTTTCACCGACTATCAGGGCTCATCAAGAGCCATTATGTTTTTCGTTGGAACTGAACAGGTGGAAAACAGCTTTATTTTGAATAAAAAATCCGTTTAAAATAAGTTAGAACACAAAATAAACATATCCAGCTTATCTTGTCTCTCGTAACATTTATTTGTTGCCTATTCGTTGTTTTTTCACCCCCTTTTCCGTTCTGTTAGCTCCCGTTAAAAATAGCCGAAATGCTTTATCACTAATCATATTATTGTTATTTAAATAAATGAAAAAAAAAAAAGAAAAAAAAGAGATGCTTACAGCACCTGGTATTCCCAAGCGGTCACCCATCTAAGTACTGACCAGGCTCTACGTTGCTTAACTTCGGTGATCGGACGAGAACCGGTGTTTTCAGCGTGATATGGCCGTAAGCGGAGAAAGACAACATTTTTACCATTACACCATTACTTTGCTTCTTTTACAAAATTTACTTTTCATCATTTATTCAAATTTGCTTTTTAATTACACTTTTCTTTTTTTTTTTTATTAAATTTACCCTTTGAAAACACATCCAGAAATTTCATAACAATTAAAACACACAAGCAAAAAAACTTGTGCTTTTAAACAAATCCAACCGGTGTGAGACGAACACTGTTCCCGACCGAAAAATCTTCCATCGCTTTCTCCATTAATTTAGTTGAAAAATCTAAAGGGCAATCTCACTGTAATGGAGGAAAATATTCAAAAATTTCTAGCCCTACACCCTAGGCTCTCCTCCGAAATAAAAATAAATTCTACTTTCTTAGGCGATTACATGATAAACAGACTGAAAAAAGAAAAACAGAAAACAATTTATTTGGGAATTTAATGTGTCGACTAGAAAGTTAACGTAAAACGAATACCCACTTCCAGGACACGAGGTGATAAGGATTTTTTTCTACCACCAACTTTTTCAAACAAGTAGAATCTTATTACTATTTGCTTCAATAATAGTATTTTTCGCCTATTTTACAAAATAAAATTAAATTAAAAAATCCCAACAAAAGTGAGATGCTTACAGCACCTGGTATTCCCAAGCGGTCACCCATCTAAGTACTGACCAGGCTCTACGTTGCTTAACTTCGGTGATCGGACGAGAACCGGTGTTTTCAGCGTGATATGGCCGTAAGCGAAAATTTAACCCCTTTTAACCTAGATCACTTTTAAAACACAATCTTTTCAAACGCATATGATTTCACAGTATCGTCTGAAAAAAACAAAAACGCTCATCAATTTTAGAAATAACATCAGGGTGCTTATGCAGTTTACGGACCGGGCTATGTTTTTACATAGGAGTTTCAACCTATCTTTTTTGTGTTACATTGTTAGGTGAAACTACAAAATAAGTAATACGCCCCCCCCTCACCACCCCTCTAAAGAATGCATTTCCAAATAATAACGTTATTATTTCAGCACGGTCCGTAAACTGCATAAGTACCAAGATGAGAAAGAGACTAAGGGCGATAACTCAGCGTTATAATTTTCGTGGTAAGGAACCATGTTTGGGACTTTCTTCCTAAGAAGACGAAATATAAAAGCTAAGAAAACATTAGTTACCATTTGGGGAATGTGTGTGTGTGTGTGTGTGTGAAATTGCTCCAATATTGAAAAGCTGATTGAAATTGTGAGAGGTAAAAATGAAATCCCCTTGACTGATTTGTATGAAATTTCACGTAAAGGCGGGAATATTGTTTTGTTATTTCACCGGCGGTCGGTATGATTTGGTTATTGATTTTCTTTTGGGTGTGAGATTGCGTTTTGCTAAGTTGACTAACGTTGGTACTGTAAGAATATTTTTAAATGGCGAGGCGAGGGTCGTTAGGTGAGAAAGTAATTCGGTTGGAAGAAAGATGAGTTTTAAAACACAATATCTAAGTTAAAAGGAGTAAATTCTTCGCTTACGGCCATATCACGCTGAAAACACCGGTTCTCGTCCGATCACCGAAGTTAAGCAACGTAGAGCCTGGTCAGTACTTAGATGGGTGACCGCTTGGGAATACCAGGTGCCGTAAGCATCTCTCTCTTTTTTTTTTTTTTTTTCTAATATATATAATTCATTTGAAAGCGGAAATATGATTCATTAAAAAAGTTTCTTACAAACAAACTATATATTTCAGCGTTTCCCGCATCAGATCGTAAATCTATTTATTTATTTTACCTGAAACCCGTGTTTTACTAATACTTTGCTAAGATATAACCATTTGGAGAGTAATCACGAAACCCTCAAAAGTAGACTTTGTTTCAATTTAATAAGGATAGGTAGATAATAGAAATGCTGGCCATTTTTAACGACAGAACGAAAAACAAATACTTGTTACGAAAGGCAAGATAAGTTACTCTTCTACTAACCTGTGTTTTAGCTTATTTTAACGCGTTTTCTTTTGTTTTGTTTTGTTGTTCAACACAAACCTGGTGGTGTCCACCTGTTGATTTAGAACGAAAAAAAATGGCTGAAAGTACACGGAGATTCGATAATCGGTGAAAAAACGAAAATTAAGCAAAATACTGATAGAACATGACATTTTCCAACGATCGGTGACATTTATTGGATGGCTTTCTAACACAATTTGTTTATTTTTCGATTTTTCACCGACTATCAGGGCTCATCAAGAGCCATTATGTTTTTCGTTGGAACTGAACAGGTGGAAAACAGCTTTATTTTGAAGAAAAAATCCGTTTAAAATAAGTTAGAACACAAAATAAAAATATCCAGCTTATCTTGTCTCTCGTAACATTTATTTGTTGCCTATTCGTTGTTTTTTCACCCCCTTTTCCGTTCTGTTAGCTCCCGTTAAAAATAGCCGAAATGCTTTATCACTAATCATATTATTGTTATTTAAATAAATGAAAAAAAAAAAGAAAAAAAAGAGATGCTTACAGCACCTGGTATTCCCAAGCGGTCACCCATCTAAGTACTGACCAGGCTCTACGTTGCTTAACTTCGGTGATCGGACGAGAACCGGTGTTTTCAGCGTGATATGGCCGTAAGCGGAGAAAGACAACATTTTTACCATTACACCATTACTTTGCTTCTTTTACAAAATTTACTTTTCATCATTTATTCAAATTTGCTTTTTAATTACACTTTTCTTTTTTTTTTTATTAAATTTACCCTTTGAAAACACATCCAGAAATTTCATAACAATTAAAACACACAAGCAAAAAAACTTGTGCTTTTAAACAAATCCAACCGGTGTGAGACGAACACTGTTCCCGACCGAAAAATCTTCCATCGCTTTCTCCATTAATTTAGTTGAAAAATCTAAAGGGCAATCTCACTGTAATGGAGGAAAATATTCAAAAATTTCTAGCCCTACACCCTAGGCTCTCCTCCGAAATAAAAATAAATTCTACTTTCTTAGGCGATTACATGATAAACAGACTGAAAAAAGAAAAACAGAAAACAATTTATTTGGGAATTTAATGTGTCGACTAGAAAGTTAACGTAAAACGAATACCCACTTCCAGGACACGAGGTGATAAGGATTTTTTTCTACCACCAACTTTTTCAAACAAGTAGAATCTTATTACTATTTGCTTCAATAATAGTATTTTTCGCCTATTTTACAAAATAAAATTAAATTAAAAAATCCCAACAAAAGTGAGATGCTTACAGCACCTGGTATTCCCAAGCGGTCACCCATCTAAGTACTGACCAGGCTCTACGTTGCTTAACTTCGGTGATCGGACGAGAACCGGTGTTTTCAGCGTGATATGGCCGTAAGCGAAAATTTAGCCCCTTTTAACCTAGATCACTTTTAAAACACAATCTTTTCAAACGCATATGATTTCACAGTATCGTCTGAAAGAAACAAAAACAAAAACGCTCATCAATTTTAGAAATAACATCAGGGTGCTTATGCAGTTTACGGACCGGGCTATGTTTTTACATAGGAGTTTCAACCTATCTTTTTTGTGTTACATTGTTAGGTGAAACTACAAAATAAGTAATACGCCCCCCCCCCCTCACCACCCCTCTAAAGAATGCATTTCCAAATAATAACGTTATTATTTCAGCACGGTCCGTAAACTGCATAAGTACCAAGATGAGAAAGAGACTAAGGGCGATAACTCAGCGTTATAATTTTCGTGGTAAGGAACCATGTTTGGGACTTTCTTCCTAAGAAGACGAAATATAAAAGCTAAGAAAACATTAGTTACCATTTGGGGAATGTGTGTGTGTGTGTGTGTGTGTGTGTGTGAAATTGCTCCAATATTGAAAAGCTGATTGAAATTGTGAGAGGTAAAAATGAAATCCCCTTGACTGATTTGTATGAAATTTCACGTAAAGGCGGGAATATTGTTTTGTTATTTCACCGGCGGTCGGTATGATTTGGTTATTGATTTTCTTTTGGGTGTGAGATTGCGTTTTGCTAAGTTGACTAACGTTGGTACTGTAAGAATATTTTTAAATGGCGAGGCGAGGGTCGTTAGGTGAGAAAGTAATTCGGTTGGAAGAAAGATGAGTTTTAAAACACAATATCTAAGTTAAAAGGAGTAAATTCTTTGCTTACGGCCATATCACGCTGAAAACACCGGTTCTCGTCCGATCACCGAAGTTAAGCAACGTAGAGCCTGGTCAGTACTTAGATGGGTGACCGCTTGGGAATACCAGGTGCCGTAAGCATCTCTCTTTTTTTTCTTTTTTTTTTCTAATATATATAATTCATTTGAAAGCGGAAATATGATTCATTAAAAAAGTTTCTTACAAACAAACTATATATTTCAGCGTTTCCCGCATCAGATCGTAAATCTATTTATTTATTTTACCTGAAACCCGTGTTTTACTAATACTTTGCTAAGATATAACCATTTGGAGAGTAATCACGAAACCCTCAAAAGTAGACTTTGTTTCAATTTAATAAGGATAGGTAGATAATAGAAATGCTGGCCATTTTTAACGACAGAACGAAAAACAAATACTTGTTACGAAAGGCAAGATAAGTTACTCTTCTACTAACCTGTGTTTTAGCTTATTTTAACGCGTTTTCTTTTGTTTTGTTTTGTTGTTCAACACAAACCTGGTGGTGTCCACCTGTTGATTTAGAACGAATAAAAATGGCTGAAAGTACACGGAGATTCGATAATCGGTGAAAAAACGAAAATTAAGCAAAATACTGATAGAACATGACATTTTCCAACGATCGGTGACATTTATTGGATGGCTTTCTAACACAATTTGTTTATTTTTCGATTTTTCACCGACTATCAGGGCTCATCAAGAGCCATTATGTTTTTCGTTGGAACTGAACAGGTGGAAAACAGCTTTATTTTGAAGAAAAAATCCGTTTAAAATAAGTTAGAACACAAAATAAACATATCCAGCTTATCTTGTCTCTCGTAACATTTATTTGTTGCCTATTCGTTGTTTTTTCACCCCCTTTTCCGTTCTGTTAGCTCCCGTTAAAAATAGCCGAAATGCTTTATCACTAATCATATTATTGTTATTTAAATAAATGAAAAAAAAAAAAGAAAAAAAAAGAGATGCTTACAGCACCTGGTATTCCCAAGCGGTCACCCATCTAAGTACTGACCAGGCTCTACGTTGCTTAACTTCGGTGATCGGACGAGAACCGGTGTTTTCAGCGTGATATGGCCGTAAGCGGAGAAAGACAACATTTTTACCATTACACCATTACTTTGCTTCTTTTACAAAATTTACTTTTCATCATTTATTCAAATTTGCTTTTTAATTACACTTTTCTTTTTTTTTTTATTAAATTTACCCTTTGAAAACACATCCAGAAATTTCATAACAATTAAAACACACAAGCAAAAAAACTTGTGCTTTTAAACAAATCCAACCGGTGTGAGACGAACACTGTTCCCGACCGAAAAATCTTCCATCGCTTTCTCCATTAATTTAGTTGAAAAATCTAAAGGGCAATCTCACTGTAATGGAGGAAAATATTCAAAAATTTCTAGCCCTACACCCTAGGCTCTCCTCCGAAATAAAAATAAATTCTACTTTCTTAGGCGATTACATGATAAACAGACTGAAAAAAGAAAAACAGAAAACAATTTATTTGGGAATTTAATGTGTCGACTAGAAAGTTAACGTAAAACGAATACCCACTTCCAGGACACGAGGTGATAAGGATTTTTTTCTACCACCAACTTTTTCAAACAAGTAGAATCTTATTACTATTTGCTTCAATAATAGTATTTTTCGCCTATTTTACAAAATAAAATTAAATTAAAAAATCCCAACAAAAGTGAGATGCTTACAGCACCTGGTATTCCCAAGCGGTCACCCATCTAAGTACTGACCAGGCTCTACGTTGCTTAACTTCGGTGATCGGACGAGAACCGGTGTTTTCAGCGTGATATGGCCGTAAGCGAAAATTTAGCCCCTTTTAACCTAGATCACTTTTAAAACACAATCTTTTCAAACGCATATGATTTCACAGTATCGTCTGAAAGAAACAAAAACAAAAACGCTCATCAATTTTAGAAATAACATCAGGGTGCTTATGCAGTTTACGGACCGGGCTATGTTTTTACATAGGAGTTTCAACCTATCTTTTTTGTGTTACATTGTTAGGTGAAACTACAAAATAAGTAATACGCCCCCCCCCTCACCACCCCTCTAAAGAATGCATTTCCAAATAATAACGTTATTATTTCAGCACGGTCCGTAAACTGCATAAGTACCAAGATGAGAAAGAGACTAAGGGCGATAACTCAGCGTTATAATTTTCGTGGTAAGGAACCATGTTTGGGACTTTCTTCCTAAGAAGACGAAATATAAAAGCTAAGAAAACATTAGTTACCATTTGGGGAATGTGTGTGTGTGTGTGTGTGTGTGTGAAATTGCTCCAATATTGAAAAGCTGATTGAAATTGTGAGAGGTAAAAATGAAATCCCCTTGACTGATTTGTATGAAATTTCACGTAAAGGCGGGAATATTGTTTTGTTATTTCACCGGCGGTCGGTATGATTTGGTTATTGATTTTCTTTTGGGTGTGAGATTGCGTTTTGCTAAGTTGACTAACGTTGGTACTGTAAGAATATTTTTAAATGGCGAGGCGAGGGTCGTTAGGTGAGAAAGTAATTCGGTTGGAAGAAAGATGAGTTTTAAAACACAATATCTAAGTTAAAAGGAGTAAATTCTTTGCTTACGGCCATATCACGCTGAAAACACCGGTTCTCGTCCGATCACCGAAGTTGGTACTGTAAGAATATTTTTAAATGGCGAGGCGAGGGTCGTTAGGTGAGAAAGTAATTCGGTTGGAAGAAAGATGAGTTTTAAAACACAATATCTAAGTTAAAAGGAGTAAATTCTTTGCTTACGGCCATATCACGCTGAAAACACCGGTTCTCGTCCGATCACCGAAGTTAAGCAACGTAGAGCCTGGTCAGTACTTAGATGGGTGACCGCTTGGGAATACCAGGTGCCGTAAGCATCTCTCTTTTTTTTCTTTTTTTTTTCTAATATATATAATTCATTTGAAAGCGGAAATATGATTCATTAAAAAAGTTTCTTACAAACAAACTATATATTTCAGCGTTTCCCGCATCAGATCGTAAATCTATTTATTTATTTTACCTGAAACCCGTGTTTTACTAATACTTTGCTAAGATATAACCATTTGGAGAGTAATCACGAAACCCTCAAAAGTAGACTTTGTTTCAATTTAATAAGGATAGGTAGATAATAGAAATGCTGGCCATTTTTAACGACAGAACGAAAAACAAATACTTGTTACGAAAGGCAAGATAAGTTACTCTTCTACTAACCTGTGTTTTAGCTTATTTTAACGCGTTTTCTTTTGTTTTGTTTTGTTGTTCAACACAAACCTGGTGGTGTCCACCTGTTGATTTAGAACGAATAAAAATGGCTGAAAGTACACGGAGATTCGATAATCGGTGAAAAAACGAAAATTAAGCAAAATACTGATAGAACATGACATTTTCCAACGATCGGTGACATTTATTGGATGGCTTTCTAACACAATTTGTTTATTTTTCGATTTTTCACCGACTATCAGGGCTCATCAAGAGCCATTATGTTTTTCGTTGGAACTGAACAGGTGGAAAACAGCTTTATTTTGGAAGAAAAAATCCGTTTAAAATAAGTTAGAACACAAAATAAACATATCCAGCTTATCTTGTCTCTCGTAACATTTATTTGTTGCCTATTCGTTGTTTTTTCACCCCCTTTTCCGTTCTGTTAGCTCCCGTTAAAAATAGCCGAAATGCTTTATCACTAATCATATTATTGTTATTTAAATAAATGAAAAAAAAAAAAGAAAAAAAAAGAGATGCTTACAGCACCTGGTATTCCCAAGCGGTCACCCATCTAAGTACTGACCAGGCTCTACGTTGCTTAACTTCGGTGATCGGACGAGAACCGGTGTTTTCAGCGTGATATGGCCGTAAGCGGAGAAAGACAACATTTTTACCATTACACCATTACTTTGCTTCTTTTACAAAATTTACTTTTCATCATTTATTCAAATTTACTTTTAAATTACACTTTTCTTTTTTTTTTTTATTAAATTTACCCTTTGAAAACACATCCAGAAATTTCATAACAATTAAAACACACAAGCAAAAAAACTTGTGCTTTTAAACAAATCCAACCGGTGTGAGACGAACACTGTTCCCGACCGAAAAATCTTCCATCGCTTTCTCCATTAATTTAGTTGAAAAATCTAAAGGGCAATCTCACTGTAATGGAGGAAAATATTCAAAAATTTCTAGCCCTACACCCTAGGCTCTCCTCCGAAATAAAAATAAATTCTACTTTCTTAGGCGATTACATGATAAACAGACTGAAAAAAGAAAAACAGAAAACAATTTATTTGGGAATTTAATGTGTCGACTAGAAAGTTAACGTAAAACGAATACCCACTTCCAGGACACGAGGTGATAAGGATTTTTTTCTACCACCAACTTTTTCAAACAAGTAGAATCTTATTACTATTTGCTTCAATAATAGTATTTTTCGCCTATTTTACAAAATAAAATTAAATTAAAAAATCCCAACAAAAGTGAGATGCTTACAGCACCTGGTATTCCCAAGCGGTCACCCATCTAAGTACTGACCAGGCTCTACGTTGCTTAACTTCGGTGATCGGACGAGAACCGGTGTTTTCAGCGTGATATGGCCGTAAGCGAAAATTTAACCCCTTTTAACCTAGATCACTTTTAAAACACAATCTTTTCAAACGCATATGATTTCACAGTATCGTCTGAAAGAAACAAAAACAAAAACGCTCATCAATTTTAGAAATAACATCAGGGTGCTTATGCAGTTTATGGACCGGGCTATGTTTTTACATAGGAGTTTCAACCTATCTTTTTTGTGTTACATTGTTAGGTGAAACTACAAAATAAGTAATACGCCCCCCTCCCCTACCCCTCTAAAGAATGCATTTCCAAATAATAACGTTATTATTTCAGCACGGTCCGTAAACTGCATAAGTACCAAGATGAGAAAGAGACTAAGGGCGATAACTCAGCGTTATAATTTTCGTGGTAAGGAACCATGTTTGGGACTTTCTTCCTAAGAAGACGAAATATAAACGGTAAGAAAACATTAGTTACCATTTGGGGAATGTGTGTGTGTGTGTGTGTGTGTGAAATTGCTCCAATATTGAAAAGCTGATTGAAATTGTGAGAGGTAAAAATGAAATCCCCTTGACTGATTTGTATGAAATTTCACGTAAAGGCGGGAATATTGTTTTGTTATTTCATCGGCGGTCGGTATGATTTGGTTATTGATTTTCTTTTGGGTGTGAGATTGCGTTTTGCTAAGTTGACTAACGTTGGTACTGTAAGAATATTTTTAAATGGCGAGGCGAGGGTCGTTAGGTGAGAAAGTAATTCGGTTGGAAGAAAGATGAGTTTTAAAACACAATATCTAAGTTAAAAGGAGTAAATTCTTCGCTTACGGCCATATCACGCTGAAAACACCGGTTCTCGTCCGATCACCGAAGTGAGCCTGGTCAGTACTTAGATGGGTGACCGCTTGGGAATACCAGGTGCCGTAAGCATCTCTTTTTTTTTTTTTTTCTTTTTTTTTTCTAATATATATAATTCATTTGAAAGCGGAAATATGATTCATTAAAAAAGTTTCTTACAAACAAACTATATATTTCAGCGTTTCCCGCATCAGATCGTAAATCTATTTATTTATTTTACCTGAAACCCGTGTTTTACTAATACTTTGCTAAGATATAACCATTTGGAGAGTAATCACGAAACCCTCAAAAGTAGACTTTGTTTCAATTTAATAGGTAGATAATAGAAATGCTGGCCATTTTTAACGACAGAACGAAAAACAAATACTTGTTACGAAAGGCAAGATAAGTTACTCTTCTACTAACCTGTGTTGTAGCTTATTTTAAAGCGTTTTGTTTTGTTTTGTTTTGTTTTGTTGTTCAACACAAACCTGGTGGTGTCCACCTGTTGATTTAGAACGAAAAAAAATGGCTGAAAGTACACGGAGTTTCGATAATCGGTGAAAAAACGAAAATTAAGCAAAATACTGATAGAACATGACATTTTCCAACGATCGGTGACATTTATTGGATGGCTTTCTAACACAATTTGTTTATTTTTCGATTTTTCACCGACTATCAGGGCTCATCAAGAGCCATTATGTTTTTCGTTGGAACTGAACAGGTGGAAAACAGCTTTATTTTGAAGAAAAAATCCGTTTAAAATAAGTTAGAACACAAATAAACATATCAAGCTTATCTTGTCTCTCGTAACATTTATTTGTTGCCTATTCGTTGTTTTTTCACCCCCTTTTTCCGTTCTGTTAGCTCTCGTTAAAAATAGCCGAAATGCTTTATCACTAATCATATTATTGTTATTTAAATAAATGAAAAAAAAAAAGAAAAAAAAGAGATGCTTACAGCACCTGGTATTCCCAAGCGGTCACCCATCTAAGTACTGACCAGGCTCTACGTTGCTTAACTTCGGTGATCGGACGAGAACCGGTGTTTTCAGCGTGATATGGCCGTAAGCGAAAATTTAGCCCCTTTTAACCTAGATCACTTTTAAAACACAATCTTTTCAAACGCATATGATTTCACAGTATCGTCTGAAAGAAACAAAAACAAAAACGCTCATCAATTTTAGAAATAACATCAGGGTGCTTATGCAGTTTACGGACCGAGCTATGTTTTTGCATAGGAGTTTCAACATATCTTTTCTGTATTACATTGTTAGGTGAAACTACAAAATAAGTAATAAGCCCCCCCCACCCCTCTAAAGAATGCCTTTCTAAATAATAACGTTATTATTTCAGCACGGTCCGTAAACTGCATAAGTACCAAGATGAGAAAGAGACTAAGGGCGATAACTCAGCGTTATAATTTTCGTGGTAAGGAACCATGTTTGGGACTTTCTTCTTAAGAAGACGAAATATAAATGCTAAGAAAACATTAGTTACCATTTGGGGAATGTGTGTGAAATTGCTCCAATATTGAAAAGCTGATTGAAATTGTGAGAGGTAAAAATGAAATCCCCTTGACTGATTTGTAGGAAATTTCACGTAAAGGCGGGGGGAATATTGTTTTGTTATTTCACCGGCGGTCGGTATGATTTGGTTATTGATTTTCTTTTGGGTGTGAGATTGCGTTTTGCTAAGTTGACTAACGTTGGTACTGTAAGAATATTTTTAAATGGCGAGGCGAGGGTCGTTAGGTGAGAAAGTAATTCGGTTGGAAGAAAGATGAGTTTTAAAACACAATATCTAAGTTAAAATGAGTAAATTTTTCGCCTTCTTCACGACTGTGGGCTAAAACTTTATATAAGTTTGCAACGAATTGCCTCGTTGCTTATAACAACGATACGTCCTTGTAACGGTAACAAAGGTAGTTTGAAAGTAACAATAATAGACACGTTTGTATTGTCTCACAATAAAAAAAATGAAGATCAAAGGTTCTCAATATTTATTCGTAAAATTTTAACAATAATACAAAATGCGGCACAAGGGGGGAAAGAAAGGGGAAGGGGAAAGCGATCGGTCCAATACTAACTTTTTAACTTAGCTAGTTCCATGCAGGACCATTATTCACCCAAATACCACATTCATACTGTACATCTTTCTCCAATCACCAAAAGAAGTCACTCCATGAATAACCTACTTAAAACCCATATTTACAAATATTCAACGGGGGTGGGGGGATATGATAAAGGCTATATACAAAAACAATAAACGAGAATATATATAAAATGAGAGAAAAAAAAGTTAGTAAAAGCCCCCCCCCCCCGTTACTAAACTGTGACAGATGCACAGATTTGCCAGTCAAAACGAAAAAAATCGTAAAAAGGGTTTGATGCAGGCCCCAACGCTTTATTTAACAACACCTCCTTCGAAAATTCCGAAGGGTGACCTGCATCCTGACAAATCTAGTGCTCTGTCACCTAGGTGGGGACGGGCTGAAAGAAAGGGGGACCATGATTAAATCATTCACACGCTAGCTAAGTTATTAAACTTATAATAACTAAAAAACTGTCCTAGTCTTAACTTAAAATGACTGTTCGGTTTTGCAATCCAAAATCCTCTACATAGGGTACGTCTAAATACCACTCTATTCTAGCACCACTTACTCTACACAGTCGTGCACCTCGCACCCACCTTTCACCAAAATCTGCCGAAGAGAGTCTCACTCTCTCGGCCCTAATGCGTGCTTTCAGATAATATTTGAAAATTGCAATAAGGTCGAGAGGAGCGTAGGTCTCAGCTCCGTAGACTGTCTGCATTCGAGTCTTCCATATCGTATCTCTCATGACTGCTAGTAAGCTTAAAAATAAAAATCGTTTTATCCTATCATTTGTCGGAGCCCAATTGCAACATACATTGATAGGTTCCAGGTTGAAAGAAGATACGTCAAGAATGCGAACCATGAATCCAGAAACAAGCCTAATCAGCGGCACGACTATACGGCAAGCAACGAAGGCGTGAACCAAGGTCTCGTCCTCGTCACCACACATAAGACAAGTCGGCGAATTTACAAAGCGAGCTGAATGAAGCCTCTTCTGGACCCAGAGGGCATTTCTTATCATCAGCCACATTAATGATGCCTCGTCATTATCGAAGCACCTCAACCCAGGCGTCCAAGGACAGATTGAGCATAGCTTCCCCCTCGACAAACCGAGCCCCTCAATCCTAACATCTCGAAAGGTTCCCCTCACCATGACCCGATATATTGCCTTCCGGGACATCAGCAGGGTGTCAGAGAGGCTTTCTTTGCCCATAGAGAAAAACTTCAAAGCGCGTCTACATTCGCGAAAAAATGAACACTCACCTCGGGGCAACCTGTGTGCCTCCCCCTCGTCCAAGTGCACACTTTTAAAAGCAGGGAATGCTTTCTTGGTGTCTTCCATCCAGAAGACCCCGCTTCCGTCAGTTTGTGACCTCATTCGATCTAGGTAGAATAGTCTCAAGGTGTGCTGACGGATTTCTATACATGGCCTACCTAGACCGCCTTCAGACGGATGGAGATAACAAGTCTCGCGACAGACCATAGGGGCCCTACCAAGTCATAAGAACTTGAAAAGAACCCGCTGCATTTCCAGCAGCGTATCCGACGGGAGTGGGAGCATCGATAGACGATATAGGATGATCGGGTAGATGTGTGAGCAACACACTTCCGATCTCCCCTTTAACGAAAGATTTCTACGGATCCACAGACCAGCTGCGGCCCGAATCGCTTTCAATACTTCCGACCAATTTTTCTCCAGCCGCATATCAGGACCGAACCAGACGCCGAGTAGCTTGCAAGGCCCGTCTGTCCAGCTAAAGGGCCCCTGCAGGGGTACATCCCTCCAGGCACCAATGCGCAAGCCAACAGACTTGTCGCAGTTAATTTTGGCCCCTGTTATCGTTTCATACATTCTGATTTCTCTGTCGACGACACTAATCTCGGCACAGCTCGTTACAAGCACAGTCAAGTCGTCGGCAAAGGCGGAGTACTTTAACGTGGTGCAAGAACCTGCCAAAATAATCCCATTAAGGACCGGATTCACCCTTAGCCTGTGAAGGAAGGGTTCCAACACAAGCAGATAAAGCATCGGTGAAAGCGGACATCCCTGACGAAGAGATCTGGATAATCTGAAGGGCCCAGACATCACACCATTCACCTCTACCCGCACACCGGGGTTCGCATACAAGAGGCGAATCCAAGAGCGAAACTGCGGACCGAAACCAGCCGCAGACAAGACAGCCTCCAAGTAACGATGGTCCACCCTATCGAATGCTTTGGACTGATCTAAATTGATCAGCGCGGCTTCTGTGTCGACTTTATCTATGATCAGGCGTATCGAGTGCAAGTTATCTTGAATGGTCCGACAAGTCTGTTCGGGGCTAATTAGACCAGCCAAAACAAGCTGCAGTCGATTGGCTAAGATCTTGGCCAAAATCTTTAACTCAGCATTTAGCATCGTTAAAGGCCGAAAATTATCTAACCCATCCCCACCATTTTTGCTTTTGCGTAACAACTTCACTATACCCATGGTCAAGTACTCGGGAATAGTCCCATTCCTAAACTACGAGTTAAATAAAACTGTCAGCAAGGAAACAAAAATGAGCGACAACCTCAAATACACCTCGTAGGGCAAATCAGGAGACTTGTTAAGGCCAACCCACCTTAAGGCTTCCTGAACTTCTTCCTCCGTAATGCAACCTTCGCACCTAGCTGCTTCGGTCGCCTCGAGACGAGAAAAGTCAGCTAAATAGGGGTCGAAATGTATTAATGACAGACCTGGTTCCTTGGTAAAAAGATCCTGGAAATGAGAACGAAACGCCTCCAGAAATCCTTCGTTTGTGGTCACGAAACGCCCATCCGGCAATGAGACACGTGCGATATGCCGATCAGCAGCTTGTCGACGTTCCTCTGCACGCAATTCAGCGGCCATACTTGTTGCTTCTTGAGGCATTCTCTTTAACCTAGCCCTAATCACTAAGGCTTGGGGCTGATGCATAGCAACAGACGCAAGCTTTGCCTTAATTATAGTAACTAGCACTATCCCCCGCCTCCACCGCCCGATCTAATCTAGAATCTAGTGCCACTTTAGCTGCTCTAGTTGTTAGATTGAGTCGTCGGCTAAAATCAGCAGAAAAGGACCTAATTACCTTCTTAAAGTGAACCCACTTTCTATTCCCAATTACAGCCCCGTCAATTCCCGCTGTAAGGTTAGTAATAGCTGTTCCTGGTAGCCCGTTACATCGAACAACGAAGTGTTGAGTTTCCAGTAGCAAGCCAATCTAGGCTTAGGTCTATCTAAGTTTACTCGAACCCGAACAAGTCTATGATCCGAGTAAACTATATTATGAAAACTATCACGGGGCTTTTCATTCCGGAATTTATCGATAAGATCAAACTTATCGACAAAATCCTGAAATGCCTTAGCATCCCGATCATTGTTAGATCCCCTACCCCGATTACGATCTATATAGGGATCCAGGACCGCGTTCCAGGCTCCCGCTAAGATGACCGTCCGAGTTGTACTCATGAACTGCTCGATCCGTCGAAAGAAAAGAGCGAGCTCAGAATGGATATTGGGCGCATAAACCCCAATGAGTCGAAATGCCTTATCTTTTATGGTAATATCCAAAACGCACAGCCTACCTTCCGGATCCATGAAACAAGGGTCACACGACACATCTAAAGACTTATTTACTAGACACCCCTTGAGCGAGAATCGAAGTACGCTGAGTAGATGTGAAAACTCCTAGTCAGCGCACCCAAATAGTCACCTGGAATTAAGTGGGTCTCCTGCATACAACATACATTCACTCCAAGGTGCTGAAGGTCTGTAACAACTCGAAATTTACGAGAGTCGGCCCTCAGCCCATGTACATTTAAGCTTGCTAGATAGAGAGCCATTGAGAGTTCTTAGAGTTGGGTTCCAGAAACGAACATCGATGACGTCCGGATGCCGACGACTCTCCCAAAAGACTGTGTACCCATCTGAATGTTGATTTGGCCATCATGGGAGATGCCGCCAACATCCATTGGGGTAGGTTAGTTTGGCTATCCTATACAGGTCGGGGTGCAAATAAACAGGGACCCTCCCAACACAATCTTTTCGTAAACATTTCAAGAATTCAGTTTTAAGGATAGCCATGGACTGAGTTAATTTAAAAGTATTATTCGCTTCCCTTATCATTAGCCAGAGCCCCTTAGCTTCTTCAGGTTTCCTAATTACAGTCAGAACTCTGGTGGCGTTAGGGAAGTTTAAGGGTTCTTCAACGGACATGTTTCCCACCTCCCTAAACTCTAACAGTTTTTTTTAAGTCGGCGACTTTGTAATTTTTCACTGTCTCTTCTTGCACTTCATTTGTTACACAGATGTTTACTCCAGGAAGAAACGCAGTTTTTTTCCTCCTTTCTCGAGGGAAGGGCTTCTGTGTCTTTTTTGAGATGTGGCTGGAGGTGGAGGTGGCATGTCTTCTTTCATTGGGGAGTGGGAAGGGGTTGTGTTTTTGTTTTCGAGAAAGGGAGAGGCGGGAGCGAGCTGTTTTGCAGGGGATGGAGGGGGAGTATTTTGGGGAGTGTTTTGTGGGGTGACTAAAGGGGAAGGTTTGGGAGAGGAGACGACTTTGCTCTTTTTAACTGGGCTTAGAGGGATTAATTTGTATTCCTTGTTTTTCAAAGGAGTGGTGATCGGAGGGAGCATAACTTTTGGAGGGGAACGTGGCTTTGTAAGACTGTGAGTTTCGGAGGTTGACTTTGTTTTAGGGAAGAGCTGAGGGCTTGGTTTTTGGGCGGGCGGTTTGGTGGGGGACTGTGAACTAATATTTTGGGAGGGAGATTTACGGCTTTCCAGTACTTTATTCCTGTCCAATTTATTTTTAAGGTCCCGAACTTCGAGATATTTATCTTTGCCAGGGTCCTTTCTTAACATTTCCTGCTCCCGCATTTCGTCGAGTGATTGACGACCAGGTGTTTTTTCCCCAGGAACAATAAACCACTCGTTTTCCTCTCTGTCCTTCTGTTTACTCAGATCAGGGAGCACTGGGTAGTCGTCGTTATCAGATTTTGAAGGGGGTGAATTGATGGGCATCCCCACTCTTGTTCTCATTGGTACCCCTAAGTGTTGGCCCACTCTTGTCTTTATCGTCGTGGGCTTTCTTTGAGGGCATTCAACGGTGAGGTGACCGACTTCTCTCACACGCCCAACAAACAGGCCTTCGTCCGGCCACAATTACCGGCAGTTTTTCATCCCCTACAATCATATAATAAGGGATGCTGTCAAATGCTTTTTTATCAAGAAGAATTTCGAATGACCATAACCCTGCATGCTCATCCCAGGTTACGGACGTTATGTCTCCATATTTCAGAAAGAAAGCACCTAAATGTTCCCCATCCACATGGAACGGGACGTTAAAAACTGACACCGCCGTTCTCTGTTTGCCCAAATATTCCATTCGAAGAATATAATCCTTGGTTGTAATTTCCGTCTGGGATAGTTTAACACAAGTTTCTTCATTTGGAAACAACGTGTTCCAAGTGTTGTAACCTTTACATCTTATAATTCTTAGAGGTTTATAACCTGCCGTTGAAAGTAGTTTCGTAATAAGATCTGAAGACGATCTGATAACTTTTTTTGACTTTTTGTCAACGACAAACATGATAATGCTTTTTTTTTAATTTCCTCCAACTTTGGAATATCCACCAGTAATCCAGTATCGGTCACTAAATGTAGGCACTGTTTCGCCTTCTGAATAAATTCGCTGACATTTATAATAATTTTAGGAGGCTTAGTAGCCTCGGCCGGCCCCTTCTGCTCCTCGGTAATATTCATCTCGTCTACCAACTTCGGGCTACAAGTAGCCGTCGCCATTATGGTTATAAAACTTTATAACCAAAATAAGTAAAATGATTAGAAAAAAACAGCAGTGGTAAAAAAAAGAAGAAAAAAAGCTTCACCACGAAAAAGTCAGTTCAAAAACAACAACAGTAACAATAACGGCAGCGATAACAACAGCAACAAGAAATTCAACAATGGTAACAATAATACTTAACGATCTTTGAAGGGGAATAACGCAACAAAAAAAAGTAATCCGAGGATTGAGCCCAAATCAAAGGTTCTCAGTTTACGGCTGCTCTGTAGGGGTGTTTTATAGTGTTTACAGACTATTCTATGAAACTTAACATCCAATCCGCTTGCGTGGACAACGACACTACACTATAAGGTTAGTCGGTCTGGCAGTTTCAGATCTTTAGTCTCTACACGAACGACTGCCAAACAGGATTCCATTGCTCAATGTAATCGACGAAAATATTCATAAATTTCTAGCCTTACACCCTAGGCTCTCCTCCGAAATAAAAAGAAATTCTACTTTCTTAGACGATTACATGGAAAACAGACTGAAAATGAAAAACAGAAAACAATTTATTTGGGAATTTAATGTGTCGCCTAGAAAAATATAGATGTATCAGTGTGTCATAGCTGATTTGTTTACCTTTTAAACTTCCGGTAATTATCTGCCCTTAGCCTGTCCCCACTTGTAATGGCGTCCTATGTAAATAAAGTTTGTGTTCATTTACTCGCCGTCTCTGTTTATTCTTACTCCAAGCCATCCTCGACCGGCGACAACACAACAAAGGGGAGATAACCAGTGATTAAAATCTACAGTATAGCCCACCTCATCATCTTAAAAATTGGTTTCAGCGGCAAAATATATTCTCATTATTCTTCAGCTGCATTTTTTGTACTTCTGCAGTTTACGGACCGTGCTGAATTAATAACGTTATTATTTTGAAACCCATTCTTAACATGGGGGCCTTTGTTAACTACTTTGTAGATTTAAATCAATGGTTATCTCCCCTTTAATTAGCTCCTTTTTTAAATATGGGGGTTGAACTCAAGAAGCACCAGATTATTATTATTATTATTATTATTATTATTTTTATTATTATTAATAATAATAATGGAGACACGACAAAGTCGCTCAGGTACTCCACTGGAATATATGCAAACTTTATGAATTGGACCACAATGGGAAATGGTATGAGCATAAGCTAGAAGTGGTAAAGGAGAAACTTCTTTTGGACATGCGCATACAAACTGATAAGGTTCTTGAACATTTCAAACCCGACTTAATCTTTCTAAACAAAACCAAGAGAACTTGCTCTTATATCTACATATTTTGTTCCATAAAGCATGACATGTGGAACTTGTTGGCACATGTTTCCCTACAATAAAAAAAAAACTAAGGTGTAATTCGCCAAGAAGGAACACACATTACTGGATGTGTTCTAGACAGTTAGGCACGAGATCCACGAGATCAGCCAACGCAGCTTGGGGGTGGGGTGGGGGGGACGAATTAGGGCAACCAATGGAATTGGAGGAAAGCCTGTTGTTAGGCGAATGAAAAGCCCAAGAGGAATAGCAGAAACCCCCCGGCAAATGGAAACACATGGAGTTGGTTTGCGGCAGTGGTGGAGTCAAGACGTGCCGGGATTTGATGCTTGCGGCGCAGACAAATCTTAAACAATATATCTCCGATTTTGGTAGTTATGGAGACTTGACGTGTCTAGATTTCGGGCTAATACAGCAGTCAAATCGGAAAACAATATATCCCCGCACATGGAGAGGGATTTCGGCATCGGTGGAGACAAGGGACGGATTTTGACAGTAGTGAAAGCAAGACGAGTCAACATTTGTTGCCCATAACACAGATAAATCGAAAACAATATATCCCCGCATAAGGGACGGGTGAAAGTAAGATGACGTTTCCAAAATTTGCTGCCGACCAAGCAGAAATCGAAATAATATATTCCCGCATACAAAAAAAGGAGTATTCGCAAGGAAACCCCCAATCCGATTAAGTTGACCACATAGACGAAGTCAACAGTTTCCTTTCTGAATACGAGATTACATATATCCTGTACGCCAGAATCTAAAATTCTGTGATAATATTTTTCATATAGCCGTCAACTCCACACCAAAAACAATCCGCAAAAGACGAGACATTCAGATTTCAGGAGCGGAGGAGTGAAGTTGTGTCAAGATTTTGTGCCCACACAGCACTTCAAATCGAGACAAGATATCCCCGCATAAAAGGAAGAGTGGAATTCAATTTTTGTCAGTTTAAAAAAAAAAAAATACAGCGAATATCTTACCGCTGTGTATCAGACATCTTCAAAAAAAAAAAAAAAACCCATCCGACAAAGTTTATGAGATTACCTAAGCTCGCCATATTAACAAAACTATCTGCGAAAGGACGGACTTCAGGATCTAAAATCTTATAATAATCAGCCGATAACTCAACACTGAAAATATCCGAGAAAGAACGAACTTCAGGATCTAAAATCCTGTGAAAATATCTTCCACTCAGCATGTCAACTAACAAAAAAAAAACTATAAAAGGTAGATGCCCTATGGAAAAAAAATGATATATTTGTCCTAATTTGAACTTTCATTAGTTGCCAATTTTTAAAACCTCTGGCTGATCAACCATTCTCGATCTTAACTAAACCAGCCCCTCTATCAAAAACTCCCCAGAGCGGAGCAGAACTTGCTTCTCTCCCTTTCATAGTTTTAATGGAAAAAAAAACAACAAACAAAAAAAATAGAATTAAATAAATATTGTTTTCACTACCGCGAGTCTAGCATGTGACCCGCGGGCCTGATTAAAACATAAAGGATAGGCGACGCACGGTGTGAGAGGAGCGGGGGTTTCCAACCTTACACATTATTTACATTCGTGGCTAATTTATAGCTAGAACTTTAGTTACAAGTATTTTTCCATTCTTCGTATCATAACAGCGATTCGTTCAGTAAGCGTCCATCTTTTTTCTTAAAAATAATTCAAGGGCAGATAATTTGTAAGAGAGATAATCATGCAATAAAAAAAAACAACTACATATATAAAAATTAAATTTATTCCAATAAAACATTTCGTTATAATGCAATAAATTAATTTAATTTCGTTTATTGACTTCCATTTTGTTCTAGTGTATAATTTTTTCTACTTTGTTGTACAGTGAGTAAGAATATAACGCTGAATAAGTATATAAATTGTTTTTATTAAAAAATAATTTTTTCGTACGGCCGTTCATCAGCAGAAGCACCGTTTTTTTTTTTACTAGCAATGAAAGTCTGTTGAAACTTATTACACGGAAAATAATTTCCGACCAATCATTAAGATAAACAACAGATTTTACAAAAGTGCGAAATTAAATTCTATTATTTGAGTTAAACAAGGAAATTCAAGAAATTCTGGCACTTCTTTAGTTTAATTGTGAATCAGAAATGAATTTTAAAGAGTTGCATTCACTCGGAACCCAATCAACCGGAAGTAAAAATTATTTTTACCATTATTTTTAAATAACTTTTCGTTATAGTCAAGCCAAGGGGGAAGTAGTTTGCCTGAACCAATCAGCAGGCAGCTAAGAAATCATTGATTTTTAAACAATATGGCGACTTGTAGGAAACTGCTACAACTTTTTTAAACGAATCACTGTTGACTATTCGTTTTATAAAATTTTTATTTACATTATTAAATAAAAAACAACAAAAAAACACGGTTCGCTGTTATTACTGTTCGCTTTATTTTTGGATAAAAACTTCTAATTCTATATTGTCTGCCTCTGTTTCGAAATTGAAAACAAATAAATTCTGATTAAGAAGTGCCAAATATTAATACAAAAAAAAAAATTAATTATTTTAAAAATCGATTGGGTATTCTGTTAATTATTTGTTTATTACGAAATAAAAGTAATGCATTCGATGTATTATTTGTGAAATAGGTATTAATTATGGAGAATTTTTTTTATCATTTCTGATCATCCGTATATATGAGGCGTCATTTGCTGCTGAGTGGAACCGGAAGCTGGAAGGAAATAGGAATGTCACGAATAACCATAAACTGGAGATGCAACCATAGTTGTTTTAAAATTTCGTTTTATTTTATGCTTTTTCATTTTTGATTTCAATAAATAGTCGATTGATAATAAATAAAATAAAGAATAGCCTGAAATTCAAGCAGAAAAATACGCCTACAGACACACGAGAAGAAGAGCGAATTGAAAAGGGGAGATAATTGAAAATCGATTTCCGATGTAGAACACATTTTGAAATAGTAAACAAATATTTCATTTGATCCAGCGAGACGGCTTACATATGAGACGATTTGCTACAAGATTTTCATTTTTAATTTAAAAATCTTATTGTTTCTTTAAAGCGGACAAATTATGCGTACAAAGATTTGACGAAGAGTAAGTATTAATTCCCTCAATTTCTTTGTTTTTGTTTTGTTTTATAAAGAAAAATGCTTCATGCAGTAATGCGATATCCATTCTCGAAAATCACACTTTTAATTTTACTATTTTATTCGGTGCTTGTGAACCGTAAGTCCAACAAAATGTTTTATCTTTTAGTTGTGGAGAGTCAAATAAAGTGTCCTTTTCGAATTTTTGTTTCCACATAAATTCGGCTAGGTACGATTCCACCATTTGCAGTCGCATGTCATGGCCACAGATGCAGGTTTCCGCACCTGAAATTAATCTGTGCGCTTGCAAGAAGTCTATTAGTTTGGCATTATCTCTGGTTAAATATAAAAAATCGGCACATGTTCGTCTTTGTCCACTGTTCGTTTTTCACAACTTTTTACTGATCATTTTTTTTTCTTTTTTCGGTGTACACTTATCTATCAGGCTGCTAGAGAATTGTTTTTTTTGGAAAAAAAATTCAAATATTTTACATTTTAGGTGGGGGGATCAGTTTCCAATGTTAATTCAACGTAGATTGACCCCCCCCTCTTTTTGACCATCTCAATTTAAAAAAAAATCTTTTTCGGTGTATTTACCTATCATGTCAGTAGAGAATTCCGGGGTTTTTGGAAATAAATTTTTAAAAATTGAGATTTTAAGACGGGGGATCAGTCTTGTTCGTCCTTTACCATAGTCCGTTTTTCACAACTTTTTACGTCTTAAAATCTCAATTTTTTGAAATTTCTTTCCAAAAACCCCGAAATTCTCTACTGACATGATAGGTACACCGAAAAAGATTTTTTAAAAATTGAGATGGTCAAAAAGAGGGAGATCAGTCTACGTTGAATTAACATTGGAAACTGACCCCCCTCCTAAAATGTTAAATATTTGAATTTTTTTTCCAAAATCAACAGAATTCTCTAGCAGCCTGATAGATAAGTGTACACCGAAAAAAGAAAAAAAAAAATGGTCAGTAAAAAGTTGTGAAAAACGGACAGTGGACAAAGACGAACATGTGCCAAAAATCTTCCAAGTTCAGAGTGTTAAAATCCATTTTCAGATAAATCGTGTTTTTTTTTTTCAGATAGAAACTTGAAACTAGAGTTCTTTCCCCCTTATTTGACTCCCCACAACTAAAAGATAAAAAAAATGTTTTCGGACCTACGGTTCACAAGCACCTTTTATTATTTAATCAAAACAATGATCTGCTGTTTTAATGAACTGATTCTGTTCATTTTATTAATTTTAGCAAACATTTTAAGACGATGACAACTTCTATACCCTTACATTATTATGTTTGGAAAATGTTACTGTTTAATGAAAAAGATGAAATAAACTGGTTAAATCTGACGTACGGATGACCAGAAATAAAACCTTTTTGTCAGTATTTCTTTATGCGAATTGTATTATTATTATTATTATTATTATTATCGTTCCTTCAAATTATAGTTTAATAATATTAATAATACATTTGTTTAATAATTATTTTTTTAGTTAAATATAGTAATAAACAAATAATATTTACATTGAAAAAAAAATCACATTAAAAAAAACAAATTTACGTGTTTGAAATAAATAGAAACATATGCTATATTAATAAAACGTTTTATTGAATTAATTTTCACAAACAAATTATCAACTGAAGGTTCTTTTTTTTCTTAATAACGTTAACCAATTCATTGAACTAATAGTGCACAGTGGGCTTAGAAGGGGGTTCAAGCGGACATTAACCTATGAGTGCCCGTAATATTAGCTGTTTAGCTGTTATACCTGTTGGTCATCATGTTAGGGAGGGTAGTGGGATGTTAAACAGACTGATATTCAGCAGAATTATACCATTTTGTGAGTCTGAGGCCCCAATCACCATCATTTTGAGCCAATACACAGAGGGGCTAAATTCTAGGTAAATTTTAAATTATCATAACTCGCAAAGTAAACAAGTTGAGCAAACAAACAAGACTTTTTTTTAGTATTACAGGAAGAGAACTCTTCAAATATCAACTTTAAAATGAAAATATATCACTCAAACATCAATGAAACAACAAACAGTGATTCACATTATGCATCATCCGTCAGAAAGCACAACAAAGATTCGTACTTGGTGTTACACCCAAATATCGCAGCTTTGAGCTGCTCACAGCTAGGAATACTGTGCCCTGTCCCTTTACAATGTCTGCAATTTAATAGCTCTCTGGCCTTCATGACACTGGGGTCACTATTGTCCCATAATCGATAGATACAATCTGATAAATTAGCAAACTGATTGGTCTTCCTGGCTTTGTTGATTCGGTATTGTCGAAGAAACTTGTTGTTGGCTTCAATACCTGACTCGGTGAAATTGAGTAAACCAATACAGCCGTTTTCAGCAATCAACTCTGCACTTTGCCCCAGAACAACATGTGCACTAGGTGTGATGTGGATCCATGGAATTGAAGCAACGTGGAGGTATGTTGTTCTGCAGAATTCTCTGAACTCATCAATCTTATCCTTTCGATCTGAGTTGATGATAGTCAGAATCACTGCCATGTTCAGCACCAGTTGTTCGATCTTAGCTCTCAATTCAGAGCTATCAATTCCTTGGGTGAGCAGTTTTCGATTGTTGGTGTTCAACAAAACCTTAGCAATATTCCCACCATGACCAGTTGGATCAGCTTTCTCTAAGGTGATAGATGTTTCTTCCTTGACTCTGGCTTGTATATTCTCTTTGGCTTGTTTTAGGAATTCTAATGCTCGAGCCACCCTATTTGACACATTCAACTTTGCCTCCGACCAAGACAAATGACCAGCAGTGGCATGGTAGCACTTTTTAAAGATCGATCCAAAACACCGGAGAAGATTGTGGAGAGGGTGCATGTTGTTGATGTCTTCTGTTGTGATCTGAGTGATTCCTTTAGGAACATCATAATCCTCTTTCTTTCGGTTTTCCTCAAAGTGCATATCCTTCTCGCAGATCTCAAGAGTATCTTCTAGTGACCGATCGACCTTGAACCCTGATGATATGAAATCAACATCATGACACTGTTCTTTGCTCTTTGTGCAGAGACAACAAAGTGCGCCACCCGGACCAGATATGGTTGTGTGCATTTTGCCATCTATCATGAACATTTTGGCATGAACTTCAACATTGATAGATTTGTTGAGATAGTCCACCGAGAACTTTGTCGTTCCTTCTGAAGATCTGCTACAACTTCACAGTTCTCACGGGTTTCTTTTCTCATCAACAACATCACTGGATGACAAGATGAAGAGGAGGCATGTGAGGGGTTTTCCCAGAGCACTTCACCATTCACAGACTTTAGGTTATTGATACGGAACATGAACATGATGATGTTGTTTGTGTCGATGGAACCCTTCTGGTTGAAAATGGAATGTCCACCACTGCCATCTAAACCATCGTGAAACGTCATCTGGACCTCATTGAGGCAACTTAAGTGATGCAAACAATTGGGCAGACATAAGTTGCAAGCACTGGAGGTAATGGTACTTCACACCACTGTACGGAGTTGCAAGTTTTTGTACTGTTGGCCTCCGCTCCTTCTTAAATTTCAACAGTTTGTTGTACGATGGAAGAACATCAGCTCCAGCATCTTTCAGGAGATAACGAATGTCTGTGTACATCCGTTTGGTCATTTTGCCACTCTCGTAGATGGCAGATGCAACCTCCAGTGAAACGTGTCGGTCTGGGATGGACTCATTGCGTAGGATAGAGTATCACACTTTAGCAACCTCTTTGTTTTGAAGGTATTTGTTCTTCAGACCGAAGGCAAATATTTTGGTGGGGGAAGTGTTCTGTGCTTGAGCAGCAGCTTTGGTCGAATCTATATAGTCGCTCAGTCGTCGGCGTTGTTGACGGTCACTGACTTCCTCCAGAGGACGCTTTGCTTTCGGTACATAGGTGTGACGTTGGAGTACTACCTTCTCATCAAATGACCTGGATGAACTGACCACTGAACGATTCTTGTTTTGTTGCTGCTAAAAGTCTTTGAACACAACTTTTATGTCAGATAGAAATTTATCACTAGGTGGGACCTCTAGCTTGGATGAGACCTGTTTCACAACTTCATCGAAGTTTGGCTCTTTGTCGAATCGAGATCTCTTGCAGTTCTTGAAAATCTCAATGAGAGCAATGTTTGTCATGTCATTCAGTATGATTGTGTATCTAAAAGAAAAGAAAATTATGACATAATGTGAGATGTCGAAAAATTAAAAATGCGAAAAATGGAAATATTCAATTTTTCCATTTTTATTTTTATTTTCAATGTAGGGAAAAACAGGGAAACAACACCAGAGTGGGCATGAATTTGAAAAGGTTGAAAAGGATAGTTTGAATTGTTTTAAACTTGAGGGAAAATTCTGTCAATTATAATGGATAAATTTTGAAAAAAATCAAGAATTTTTTCTGGTTTACGGCCAATATTTGACTGAAAATAGCTTAAAAAGGGTAAAAATCAGGATTTTCCAGAAAACAGTGTAGTTTCATAGTTTTCTGATGCAAGATTTGGATTCTGCACCCAAAAACATAGGAAAAGTGGTCTGGGTATGAAATTTGAGTAAGAATGACAAGAATTATCTGGATTTATGATTTCAACGGTCATTTTGGGTTGTTCAAAATTACGAAAAAATGGGCAAGTTCAAATTTTTTCAGTATGTTAGAATTAAAATGGTTCCCGAGAGTGATTTTTTTTTCACCCAATTGGATTATGATAGCTTTCTATGTCTAGATTCTTATTTGTGAAGCAGGAGAAATTTCATCTCGGGGCTTTTTTGCAATCTTTCATTAAAATATGCCGGCCGGGGCAAATTTTGTTGTTTTTTTAATGGAAAAAATGCTCATTTTTATGGTAAATTTTGTGGAAAAGTCCGAAAAACAGGTAAAAAAACCTGTTCATATGTCCCATTTTTTATAACAAAGTAAATTTAGGGCATCTGGCATAATGTAAGGGGCTTATAGGACATATTTAGGGCTTTCTGGAAGAAATTTTGAGCAATTCTTTAGGTGCATCCAAATTTACTCCTTGGTAAAATCACTGTAGTCGCAATTTCGCAAAAATTCGAAATTCGTGAACTTCAAACGGGCATATCTTGAGAAATAATTAGAGTTAGAAGACAAATGAGCCCATTTTTTGCAACTTCAGACTCTGAGCTATTCAAATATATAGGTTTCATAATGATTTGAGGAAGTTGCTAAAAATCCATATGTCCGCTTGCTTGTGCTTGATTCTGGCATACAACATTATCAATGGGAATTTAAATCTACGCTTCAAGGAGATTTTTACCCCAGCGCAAAGTCGTGATCACCTTGGGCATCCCCAAAAGATATACCACCATCGTTTTCAGCTAAACAGAAGAAAGTAGCAATCTCTGTCCGGGTTTACCAGAGGTTGTGACGTTGATTACCATATCCACGTTTAAAGCAGCCTTGGACAAACATTCAGACTATATATGGATGCAAATAATTTCTACCTGTCTCTCTACATGGCTTGTTGCACTTTTCTACTTTTTGCCAAATAAATTGGATTTGATGTCACGATTCAAATTTTACTTTTCACAACTTTTCTTGACTAAAAGTTCCAATGGTGATATTGTTTTTATATTATTTTTTTTCCTCCAATATTCCTTCATTCCTTTCCTTCATTTTTTTAATGTTATTCGAATGGAAACGTTTGAGTGACACCTAAGGATCAGAGATGACCCCAGAACGGAAGTTGACAAAGTTATGTGACTTCCGGATGGAGATAATTCTGTCTCTTCGTGGTGAGACTTCAAGCAGAGGAGACATGTCCAAGGTGCTGTCCTAAATGGGGCAGGTGGGGTGGGGTGGGGGGGAATCGCACAATGTAGCTAGGTAATGAGACAAGCGATCTGTCTATCTCTCTCCTGTGTCCATTTTTTGCAACCTCAGACTCTGAGCTATTCAAATATATAGGTTTCATAATGATTTGAGGAAGTTGCTAAACATCCATATGTCCGCTTGTCAGCCCACTGTGTAGTGTCCCTTGTTTGTAGCATTAAATCATGCAAATTTATATTCATACAGAATAATTCTGCAGCTGGAATCTGAAACTAACTTCTCCATTATTTTAATTTTAACGTTATCTTATGGGAAGGTAATCAATAATTAGAAATTAAAAAAGGAAGCGGGAGTCGAAATTCAAAAAAAAAGTTTGATAAATGTGAAAGTGTAAATAGTAATTTTTGTTATTCAAAAATGCTCACAAAAAGGTTTTATTTTTAATTTCTGGTCATCCATACATCAGATTACGTGCACGATTAAACAGGAAGTCACAAAAACATAAAAATCTTGAATTTAACCAATAAATTCAGCAGGTTTTATTCCTTTAAGTGTTGCATCTTTACCCTCACCTCCACTCCATTTCATGTTTTATATATATTGGAGTCATGCGAAATCTTAACAGGTAAAAGGAAAAAAATCGTATCAGTATTTTAATTTTTTTTATTTGATGAAGAGTCAGTATTCTTACAATAATGGGTATTTTCATAGAATCACTATCAAAAAACTTTGGGCCGTTAAAAAACAATCTCTTATTTAAATCCACCGCAAATTAATTGTTTGCAAGATATTTACATTTTATACTTAATCTTTTCTATCCTCGGTTAGTGAAGGAGAACTCCTTCTAAACTAAGGCAATTTTAATTTTTGTCCCACCCCTTTTTGTTAGTTGGATTTTTTACCATATTAAAAACCGACCTTGTTTCTAACTCTGCCTCGGGAAATAGGAAATAGAATAAATTGTAAAAGTACAGAATAGTTAACATTCGAGAAATCGTAAACAAAAGAACAACAAATGGCTTATACCAAACACAGTAGAATTTAATTATCTACCGAACTGTATACTTTTAACATGCTGAAACTGTTTTTAATTAGCTTCAATTTTTTAAAGCTGTCTCTACGACACACGGGAAATAAATGGTTGTTGTCGCTTCACTGTTAGAGAGCTTGATTCCTGAAAAATTGTAATTTACTATAACTACCACTAACCCTAAGTTCGGGGGGGGGGCTTGCATCTCGGACATAGGGTTAATGGTAGGATAACTCAAATCTTACAACTTTTCAGGAAGTAAACCACCCCCATTTATTTTTTTTCTCCTGTGTGTAAAGCCCGCTTTGAACAAAATAATATTTTGAAATTAAAAAAAATTAAATAAAGATACTTTTTAGCATACAGGTCGGTAGATAATTAAATTCTACTGCGTTTGATATAAGTTTTTTGTTTTAGTTGGTGTTTTTACAGTTTATCGACTGTTAAATATTCTACACTTTTACCTAAAGAATAAATATTTATCTTTAAATATGAGTGAGGCTTAGGGTTAGGCTTAGCACCTATTAAAAACTAAAGAGGCGGGAACCTCTCCCCTCCAAAATATACTTAGAAAAATTAATTTTATTTGCTTTCAAAAAACAGAATAAATATTTTTTAAATATTTATTTCTAAATATGGGGGTTAACCCCCTTTTTAAAACTATAGGTGAGAGAACGAAGCCCCCCCCCCACCCCCAAGAAAAAACTGAGAAAAGTCGATTTTATTTGCTTCAAAAACAAGAATTAATACTTATTTTAATATATGGGGAGAGGTGCTTGGCCCTTAATTAAAAACAATAGGGAAGGGAGGTGAGCCCGCTCTTCCTGAACGATCCTAATGTTCTTTTACCAAATTATTTTTGCTTTGTTTTGTGGGCCTGTTAAAGGTTCAGAAGGAAAACACGAACTCAGAAAACAAGTATATTGAAAAAGTATAGTACAACAGAGAACACGATCGGTTGCACGTTTGTCTTGACTGCTAGTATAGACTGGTGTGTTTACAACATTGAGAGGCAGGTGCTCCCAGTATTTATTGTGAGCGGAAGAGTTCAACTAGGTCGTATAGGTAAGGTACCATAACACCCCCTCCCAAGTCTTATCTCCTCAGGAGTCACAGCATCGTTTCCTTCATGGATTGGCACTATTCTGAGGCTGCTTGAGGTAGCTGTATGTAGAAAGTGTCGTATCTGGTAACAACAACTTTTTCCAGCAGTCGTTTCCTAATTTTATTTAGATGTCTCTTATAAGAGAACTTAGGGGTTCTATGAAAATCAGATTTGCTGTCCCCCAGCTTTTAAGTTCTAGACTTCTGATTTTGGAGCACATCTTTGCTTCGACATTCAACTTCACGATAAATTATTTTATCTTTCATAGTCTTTAGATCTTCTAAGACATCTTTGAGTTGCAACTTTAGTGATCCAACTCTTTAACTGTCAACTTGTTATTTGACTTGATTTCTTTCTGTTTAGTGTTAGTTACTTGCAGTGTGATTTTTGTGTCTTTATATGCTTTAATTTTTACAGACAATTTACTTTGGGTCCATTTAATTTTATTTTTAATCGTTGAAACAAATTCATTCTTTTGTTTTTCTTGATTGTCGTCAGATTTTTTATTTTCTGGACAAAAATGTTGGTTGATAACTCCCACAGGTTAAACCGCTTCATCAAGTCTGTGCAAATAAATTTTTACTCCAAATGGCATTCTGAAAAAAAAAAGCATTTTCGTGTTCGTTAAATTGATCCTTAGGCGTAGTTTCCGAATTTTTTATTTTGTTCCTGAAGTCTTTATTCGGCTTTTATTTTTTGTAGCCTTTCGTCGGATTTTTGTTGTTCCAGTAGTTTTTTTATTTTGTTCTGTTAGGTTGGAAAGAAAGTAATGTCGTATTTTTTACTTAATCACTTTGCAGCCTCCTAAGTTGTACACAGTTCTAGATTTTTTGGTGAATTGGTGTCTTAATATCTTGCTTAATTAGTTATTAGTATATATGGCATTTGTATTTATTCATTTGTTTAGTTAAAACAGTTACATATCTTTAAAGTTCTTAAGTAACTTCATTAAAAATTAAGGTGGATCGGACATTTTTTTAATTCGTTAAGCGAAAGATCTCCTCACTTGGAAATTAAAATGATGATTGTATTTTTGTTTGTAATAAAATTTTCTAATTTACTTTTATCTGTTATAATTACAGACACATAGCAAGTATCTTTCGAATGAATGAAGTAAATGTATAATAAACTTATGCTATAATTTCAAAATAATAATCTACTTCAAATCTACCACTTATATGATTCGATTGAAACAACAGTGAAATAAGTTTTTTTGGGATATAATTATTTAACCAACTATTATGACATGCAATCAATTTTTAAAATACATAGTGAAATATTTATTTTAAACATAATTGTTTATCTAAAAGCTGAAATATATAAGCAAGAAAAGTTCAATTACATTCCATGAATCAAGATTTTATTTTATCTTACAAAAACATTTTCAAAACAGACACTTTTTAGTGATATTATTTTACGAATTCGTATCGCTGAAAATAGACCAACAACTACTAGTATGTGTTATTCTTTTATTTTAGCTATGCGATAATTATTGTTTATCTATAAAATACTTAAATTAACTCATTACATAATTTACTAATAATTACTTCATTTGAATACGAAACTAAGTGCGTAGTTAATACAAATATGTATTTTATTTGACTGGGATTTTTTATTGTTGGTTAAAATACCATAATAGTTTCTATTTAAAATAATATACATTTGCTAACGTTTATGTAACATTCCCTATATAATTTGCTCTATTCACAAGTGGGTATACATTTAAAATATCAGGATGCTAAACTTACGAATGTCAGCTAAAGTTGTTTTAGTTTTTATGATATATAAAAGCATTTATTTTAGATATTTTTCTTGTCGGATGCCGTTACCATGTAAATATTGGTTAAAAAGAATATTTATTTTATTACCATGTAAACGTTGGTTAAAAAGTATATTCATTTTTTTTTATTTCTAAAAGCCCGCAAACTTCTAGTTATAACAAATGCCAACCAGCGCATATACTGGTTATAATGTCGGGTCTTCCCGTCTCGCGGGTATCAAACAATATGAAAGAACAACAACTCAGAAGGTAACGTGTTAACAACAGCTTGGTCGCAGATAGACTGCCGTCCAAACATATATTTATTGAAGAGCGCACATACCTAAGGGTAGATAACTCATAGAGTTATGTCCCTTTGATTGGGGACATCACATCCCTCCCCATCTTGGTGGGACAACTTGTCTTATTTTATTTATTTATTTATTTTTTCTTTTTATTTACTTATTTATTTTACATTATGTAGTCTTTGAATCTGGCTGGGGGCAGTCTTTCCCGAGATGGATTTCGTCTCGGTAACTGGTCAGCTATTTGTGTTTTGGGTATTTCCAGGTCTTCTGAGGTGTGTGAATTGTACTCACTTTCCCAGTCTGAATCAGAGTCACGGTTCTCATTCCTAGGTGTTATGCGTCTTAGCAAAGAAGAGTTTCTAGTCATTTTGTGATCTCCTCTCTGCACCGTTATCATACTTCCCTTCATTTTTGTAATGGTATATGGTTTAGGATTGTATGGTGTTGACAGTTTGTTTTGTCTCTTCTGCCTGACCAAAACCATATCACCCAGGCTGAGAGTTGTTGTTTTTGCCTTTCTATCAGCGTACCCCTTCATCTTCTCTTTTCCTTTGGAGTCATTTTCTTTTATTCTTTTATGTGTCGGCCCTGTTACTGGGCTTTCGATACCATTTGGTATTCCGATGTTCATTTTTCGGCCCGTACAAGCTTCAAATGGTGATATTTTAGTGGTGGTATGGGGGGTGGCTCTATATTGCCTTAGGAAATGTGGTAACTGGGTCTTCCAGTTGTGGCCTTCCACCGTGGCTGCAAGAATGTATTTTTTTAAGGTGTGCATAAAACGCTCTACTTCACCATTTGCCTCCGGCCATAGAAGTGTAATGCGTCTATGTTTGAAACCTGCTTGTGCCGCTAAGTCTTTAAAGTCTTGTCCTTGAAATGGTGGACCGTTATCAGATTTTAGAATGGTTGGATATCCTTGTCTAGCAAAGATCATGTTTAAACGGGGAATAACTGTACCCGCAGCTATTGAGGGTATTACCTCCACCTCAGGGAATCAGCTGTAATCGTCGATTATGACTAACGCATAGTCACCTGATGGGAACGGACCTGCAAAATCGACTGAGATTTCAGTCCATGGTGCAACTGGTAGTGGTGAGGAGTGTATGGGTTTGCGGCTCATGTGCCTTGGGTCTGAGGCTTGGCAGGAAATGCATCCGTGTACTGTTTCCTCCACCAGTCTATCGATTCCTGGGAACCATACTTTTTCCCTTATCAGTTGTTTGGTTTTGACCATGCCCTGGTGAGATTGATGGGCTAAATCGACGGATCTCTTCCTCAATTTTGAGGGAATTACAAGCCGGTGTCCTCGAAGGACGAGACCATTGTGTGTTGAAATTTCGTCCTTGAATAGGGAAAAACTTGACAGCTGGGGGTCATTCCATCGTCCATCTTTAACCGCACCCTTGACTTTTTGTAACTGGGGGTCCTGTTCTGTGGCTTGTTTGACTTCCTCAAGAGTTAAAGATTTTGGTATGATATTCTTAGCTATATATCTTATGTAGGCTTCTGCTACATTGTCTTTAGATGGTATGTGTTGTGGGTGACGACTCAGGTAGTCCGCAGGGTTTTTGTCATCTTTCCCGGGACGGTATACCAGGTTGTACTGGTAGGGCATGAGACGAAGACGCCAGCGTTCCATTCTCGTTGTTGTCGGTTTGAGACTTTTCACAATCCCTAGAAGAGATCGATGGTCGGTGGTGATTTCGAATCTCGCTCCATATAAGTAGAGATGATAATGCTCAGCTGCATATACCACGGCTAACATTTCTCTCTCAGTTTGAGAGTATCGTTGTTCTACATCTGTGAGGGCACGACTGGCATAACATAGCACCCTCCCATCTTGTGTCAGAACTGCACCTAATCCAACTGGGCTTGCATCTACCAGTATGTCGGTGTCTTTCTTCGGGTCAAAATACGCCATCACCTCAGCTCCAGTCAACGCTTCCTTTAACTTGTTTGCAGCTGCTTCTTCTTCCTCTGTCCATCTCCAGTTTGTATCTTTTTTTGTGAGCCGTCTCAGTGGTTCACTAATAGTGGCATAATGTGGAATAAATCGAGCCACATACTGTGTCATGCCCAAGAATGATCTGACTTCACTGATGTTCCCTGGAGACTTGCATTTTGTAATAGCCGAGATTTTCTCTGGGTCAGGGGACACTCCATTCTCACTGAAAATGTGTCCGAAGAAAGTCAGTTTCCGTACAGAAAAAAGGCATTTTTCTTTGTTCAGCTTGGCTCCTACTTCTTGTAGACGTTTCAGGGTGTTCCTCAAGCTGATGTCATGAGATGACTGGTCACGTGCATATATTATTATATCATCTGATAAGTTTTTCACTCCAGGGATGTCTCCGAGGAGGTCTGATATAGCTTTTTGAAATAGTTCTGAGGATGCATTCACACCAAAACTTAGTCGCTTGTAACGAAATAAACCTTCATGCGTGGCAAATGTCGTTATATATCTGCTGGGCTCTTCCAGTTCTAATTGATGATACGCATTAGAGAGGTCTAGTTTGCTGAAAACTGTACACCCATTTAAGTCCGCTATTAGGTCGTCTACGGTTGGCATTGGATGTTTACTCCGTTGAATGGCTTCATTTGCCTTTCTCATATCGACGCAAATTCGTACGCTACCATTTTTCTTGGGAACTACGACAATCGGGCTAACCCATGGGGTAGGTCCCGTGACTTCCTCAATCACATCCGTTTCCATGAGACGTTTGAGTTCTGTCTTCACATCTTTTCTCACATGGAAGGGTATCCTGCGGTGTCGCTGAGTTACGGGGAAAACCGATGAGTCAATGTGGAGCTTAATGGTAACTCCAGAAATTTTTCCCATCTTTCCATCAAACAGTGCATGGAACTCGTCTTGAATTGGGACCGTCACATTGAACGTGAAGTTAAACGTTATCATTCCCAATGCTTCAGCAGAATTACTGCTCAAGAGGTTCTGCAGTCCAACTGAAGTATTTTCGCTGTCGACCACAAATATTTTAGCCTTACAGGATTTATCCCGAAATTTTATGCACGCATTGATAAATCCTCGGATGGGTATGGCATGTTTTGACCTGTATGCAAATATCCGGGTCGTTGTTTTGTTTATACGTGGTTTGTGTTTTAAATCATCATATACGTGTCCAGCAATTATGTTTACGTTAGCTCCCGTGTCTACCACAAACATTACAGGGGAATTATTCACAAGGGCGGTAACTTTTGGTGTCTTATTCGGATTATTGACAAGGGCGGTGACTCCTGGTGTCTTAGTTGGACGTGTAGATTTTACCGAGTAAATAGATTCGTCACTGGACGTATAGGGAGATATCGGAGGAGGATTGGTGAAACGAATTACTCTTACCGGCTTTGCTTTACATGCTCTTGCAAAGTGTTTTTTTTGTGACAATTCATGCATTCTTTTCCTCGGGCTGGACAAGTCGGGTGTGTAGCAGAATATCCACAATAGTGACATGTTTGCTGTCCGCCATCTTTTTTTTTGTCCACCTCGTGGTCTGTTCTTCTAGGTGTCATGGCGACTATTTTGCCGCGCTGTCCACCATCTTTTTTTTGTCCACCTTGTGGTCTGTTGTTCGAGGTGTCATGGCGACTATTTTGCCGTGAGTGTCCACAACAAATGTCTTTACTGTCGTTGACGTTGAAATTTTCATTATTTCTACGTGTGAGACGCGTGCGGTTCTCGTTGCTGTAAATAGCTTGCAGTTCATTTCGTTCCATGTCTGCAGCACGCGTATCAGCAAGTTCTATTGCCCTAGCTTCGTCCAGGACTTGTTTCAGCGTAGAGTTGTCTCTTAGCGCCTTCCTTCTGACTTTAGAGGATGTGCACCCCTGCAAAATTTGGGCTAGGATCTCTCTGTCTTTATCTTCAAACTCGCACGTGGTGGCTAGAGTCCGTAGTCGGGCATGGTACTGATCTAGACTTTCGTCCATGTTTTGCATAGCCCGTCGAAATTTGAAAAGTTCATATGACGTGTTTTTCTGCGGCGTGAAATAATCCGTTATCGATTTTTTTACAGTTTCATACTCGCCCGAAACTATAGAGCCGTCGTCCAAAATGTTTGTTGCACCTATACCCTTTTGCTGGTCCGTGAAGTCATGGAAGATATCAAAGATTTCGTCTCCTGCGTAGTGAAGAAGTGTTGCTTTCTTCTTTTTGTCGTCGCAAATGTCCATAGCAATAAATAAATTTTCTAACCTGTCTATCCATTTTTTCCAGCGAACGGTAGTCGTGTTTTGGTCCGCATGTACGCTGAAACTTGGAAAAACTGGTAATCCAACGCTGGCCATTTTTTTTTTTTTTGTATTAATTCCGGAAAAAAAAAAGATTTATTTTTGTATTAAATTCCGAAATGTAACGTGAGCTCGTCACGAAATTCTCGTCGCCAGTATAATGTCGGGTCTTCCCGTCTCGCGGGTATCAAACAATATGAAAGAACAACAACTCAGAAGGTAACGTGTTAACAACAGCTTGGTCGCAGATAGACTGCCGTCCAAACATATATTTATTGAAGAGCGCACATACCTAAGGGTAGCTAACTCATAGAGTTATGTCCCTTTGATTGGGGACATCACACTGGTTAATATTATAGCATAATTAAAACGGGAAGCTTAGATATTCAGGATAACCTAGTGAAACAAAATGTGATATGCAATTAATTAAAACATTCTTATATGGTGGGCATTAATTTTTCTGGGCAATTCGTTAAAATGTTTTTTTTTCATATGGGAAATTATAGCGTATTTTTTTTTTAATGGAGCTGTCCCCCTTTAAGCAGGTTGGCATATCCGCAGGTTGGCATTTGATTAAATCGTTTAATAAAAATTTCCTTTTTCTTTTCAAATAATGTCTATGTTCGTTTGTGATTGAAAATCAAATTAAAACAGTATTATTATGAGTTGTATTAGTCTAAAAAATGTAAATTAGAATTTTTAGTTGATTTTCTCTTTCTCTGTATTTTTAATTTCTCGTTTTGAAATTTGTCGAATCTTTCTTTCCTTTCTACTGGAATTTTATACGTTCGTTGTTTTCATTTTTATGGGTCATTTTATGCATTTGTTGTTTTCATTTTTATGGGTCATTTTATACGTTCGTTGTTTTCATTTTTATGGGTCATTTTATACGTTCGTTGTTTTCATTTTCATGGGTCATTTTATACGTTTGTTGTTTTTATTTTAATGGGTCATTTTATACGTTTGTTGTTTTCATTTTCATGGGTCATTTTATACGTTTGTTGTTTTCATTTTCATGGGTCATTTTATACGTTCGTTGTTTCCATTTTTATGGGCCATTTTATACGTTTGTTGTTTTTATTTTAATGGGTCATTTTATACGTTTGTTGTTTTCATTTTCATGGGTCATTTTATACGTTTGTTGTTTTCATTTTGATGGGCCATTTTATACGTTTGTCGTTTTCATTTTTATGTGTTATTTTATACGTTCGATTTTTCATTTTCATGGGTCATTTTATGCGTTTGTTATTTTCATTTTCATGTGTCATTTTATACGTTCGCTGTTTCCATTTTCATGGGTCATTTTATACGTTCGTTGTTTTCATTTTAATGGGTCATTTTATACGTTTGTTGTTTTCATTTTGATGGGTCATTTTATGCGTTCGTTTTGGTCATTTTATGCGTTCGTTATTTTCATTTTCATTGGTCATTTTATACGTTTGTTGTTTTCATTTTTATGGGTCATTTTATGCGTTCGATGTTTTCATTTTTATGGGTCATTTTATGCGTTCGTTGTTTTCATTTTAATGGGTCATTTTATGCGTTTGATGTTTTCATTTTTATGGGTCTCATATATGGTTCGGTTGGCAATAGATTGGTGGTTTTCAACCGATTACGTTAATTTCTTCTTTTAATAAAACATTTCTCTGTTTTATGACTATTTATTGAATAATAAACACTTAATTTTAATAAAACATAATTTTAAAGAAAAAATAAACTATATAAACAAAATCCGATAAAAATGTTATCTCAAACCCAATGTTTTTATTGTTGGCAGCACCATGTCTTCAATCGATGTTGACGAAAACGGTTTTCCTATTATTTCCGACCAAAGTACGGGAAATATATACTGAGAATTATGGTGTAGTTTTTGGGTGTCACGCCAAGTTGGGAGCAGTGTAGCGAGATGAATGTTTACATAAATGTTACCTCTCTGCATGTCGAGGAAACAGGGATCAGGGAGGGAGTTTCTGAGGCCGGCAGCACAGGGGAAGAAGCTATTGGAGTAAAAGACTCTCCGGCATCTGGGGACCTCCACAGTGAATGTATAGTATTTAGCTGATTGTCGAGTTGGTCTAGTGAATTTATGTCGAGTGGCACTAGAGTAGCCAGCTCAACGGAGCATAATCCATTGAAGATGCAACATTGCGTCGATGGGACAGAGGCTGGAACTTGGTTGATATTGAGGGACCTATTGGCGACTCTTTTTTTGGACCTTGTCTAGGAGGAAAAGACTAGTGGATGATGCACCAGTCCAGATGTGGCAACAATACTTCATGCATGGGCGGATGGTCGCTTTGTAAAGATACAGGATAATGTCAGGTGTGAGGAGTTTACTAGCACGGTAGAGGGAGCCCACCTTCTTTGCTGCAGCCTTGGCAATAATGTCTTCAATGTATTTGTTCCAATTCATGTTACCTGTGAAGGTTAGGCCGAAGAGTTTGAATGTTGAACTCTCAGGTAGGGTGTTATTTGCCATGACAATCGGTGGTTGAAGAGGTTTCTTGTAGTTATTGAAGGAAAGGAGCTTTGTCTTTGCGGCATTAAAAGTTACCAACCATTTATGACCCCACTCCACTACTGTCTGGAGGTCATTTTCTGAGGATTCAGCCATTGCCTCGGATATAATCGCGTCCGTTTTGCCCACATGACGAGAGTAAAGCATGGTGTCGTCAGCAAATATACCAATTTCAGAATCAATGTCATCAGAGAGATCGTTTATGAAGATAAGGAACAATAAAGGTCCAGCGATGGGTCCCTGGGGTACATTTATGTCATGTTGCTTAGATGAATGGCCATCAAGGAAAACCTGGATCTTTGTTAGGAAAGATCTAATTATATTAAGTAGTTGCCCAGTAATACTTTATGAGCGTATTTTCAGGAGAAGCTCTTTATGCCATACCTTGTCAAAGGCCTTGCATATATCAAGCACTACTGCCCTAGCTTCACCTGCCTTGTCGAGTGTATGATACATGCGTTCAGAGATGACCGTTAGGATGTCTGCAGTAGATCATGCTTGTCTAAATCCATACTGGCGGTCAGAAAGAAGTTTAGCATTAACTAAGTGCCGGACTATCACTAGATTGATTAAGGATTCAAAGATTTTAGAAAGATCGGGAGTAGACTGATTGGGCGGTAGTTCTGAGGATCAGTTCTATCCACAAAATTCTTGAAGACTGTTACCACAGAGGCAATTTTCCAGCTATCGAAGAAGCCAAATTCAGCTAGGCATTTGTTGGAGAGGACAGGGGCCAGTTCAGCAGAGCATTTCTTTATTACTATTACAGGTATAAGATCAGGCCCACAAGCTTTAGAGGTGTCAAGTTTTCTGAGTCCAAGCTGGAGTTTGAGGCGAAACGCTGGGCATGTAGTTCAACCTTATCAGTTGCCGTGCAAACGACATCATTGTGGTTTTATAGTGGGGGAATCGTTGATAGACCATTGTTCACCACACTCTTGTAGATTTACTAGAAATCGCGAGTACCTAGTTTCTGTGACTGAATGCGTTTTTTGGTTAACTCAGTATACCTACTCTTTGCTTCACGTATCACGGCCTTACAATTATTTTAAGTTTTTCAAAAGTAGCAGATATGAGTGTGGCATCATAACAAAAATTAACATGTCATCTCTTAATTGGAACTCTTTGTCCAAACCAGTTGCCCAGTAATACCGTATGAGCGTATTTTCAGAACCCCTTTCTGCCATACCTTGTCAAAGGTTTTGGATATATCAAGCGCTACTGCTCTAGCTTCACCTGCCTTGTCGAGTGTATGATACATGCGTTCAGAGATGACCGTTAGGATGTCTGCAGTAGATCGTGGACTACTGGAAAAGAAGAAGTCGTTGACTTCAAGGCTGCCTTTGACATTATATGGAGGAAGACGCTCTATATAATGTATAAAATTGGAATTCCCTCAAAATACGTTGCTATCATATAAAACCTATACGAGGACACAAACTGTGATGTTAATGCTGGAGGGCAACTTATAGACTGGTTTCTAATAAGGATTGGAGTGAGGCAAGGTCTAATCAACGTATTCCTGGAACACATAATGAAGGATATTACAGGTTTGGACAAAGAGTTCCAATTGAGAGATGACATGTCAATGTTTGTTGTGATGCCACACTCATATGTGCTACTTTTGAAAATCTTAAAATTTCAACCTTGAAACTTGAAAAAGCCTACCAAAAATGGGGCTTGAAGATTAATCGCCTTAAATGTACAATCATGTCACCAGAAGCTGATGAAGAAATCAAAATAGACGATCAATTAATTCCAAAAGTTGCAGCGTTCAAGTTTATTGGCAGTCTAGTTCTACACTGTGCTTCAGATCTATTGCACGGGATATCCATGGCATCACAGATGTTTGTCCAAAACCCTTAAGGTTAGATTATTGTATAAAACACTTATTCTGCCAGAGACATGGACTACTGGAGAACAAGAAGTCAGGTGTTAAGATAAAAAGTCTGAATTTATTTTTAAATACTAAATACTAATCTATTAGTGAATTATTTATTTAAAATATAAATAAAATATAATATATCATTTCAGAGAGAGTAAAAGAAGTTTATTTTAAAATATTAAATGATAGGTTATTTATGAATAAATTATTTAAAATATATATAATTTTGTAACTAAACGTAGATTAATCGGTTGAATAAAAATGTCTTCAAAATAACTTTTCTAAAACAATAAAATGAATGTGTGCATAAAATGTAGTCTTATTTATTTTTATTTTTTTAATAGAAGTCGCTCCAGACAAGGCATGAAGCCACTTGATGTAAAAAGCTAAAACAAATAAATAAAAAAAACTACTTAGAGGTCAAACACTAGCTAACGATAAGTGTTAGATGGATGGATTCTGATCCAGAAAACAGCAATTCTTCCCCTGTTTGTCAGAAACATCGCTCATGGAATGTGAGGACTAAAAGACAAAATAAATGAAGCAAGAGTTATGGGGCTGATGAAAGTAAACCCAAGGTTCATTTTCTACTCTCCTCAAATGTATCTATATTTGGAATGTGTATACTTATATATATATGCTTATTTTATTTTACAGATATGGATGCTGACAACAGGCAAATTGAAAAGAACGACGACTGAAATATTCAGAAACTGTAAAATAATCTAATTTCACAATACTTGTAAATCCTTGTATATATGCAATTATTTAAAAAATAAGGCAATACTTATTGTTTAAAATATATTAATTAACACTAACAAGAAACGATATTGTTGGATTGATATATAAAATCTACTTTTTTACATTATGGCACGTGTTGAAGAGAATACATTTTCTTGGATTATATATGTGGAAGTACATTTTTGCTGAAAAGGAATTTAAATAAACATATCCGAACTCATACTGAAGAGAAGCCATATTCTAATGAGATTTGTAAGACTTCCTTTACCGAGACGTCACTCTTGAAAAGTCATATGAAAATGCGAACTGCAGAGAAGTCATATGCTTGTGAAATCTGCAGTAAATCGTTTTCAGAAAAAGGACATTTAAATCGACATATCCGAAGTCATACTGGAGAGAAGCCATATTCTTGTAAGGTTTGTGGGACTTCGTTTAAACAGAAGTCAAACTTGACAACACATACGAGAATACACACTGGAGAGAAGCCATTTACTTGTGAAATATGCAGTAAATCGTTTTTCGGGAAAGGACATTTAAATAAACATATCCGAACTCATACTGGAGAAAAGGCATATTCTTGTAAGGTTTGTTGGACTTCCTTTACAGAAAGCTCAACTTTGACAAGACATATGAGAATACACACTGGAGAGAAGCCATTTACTTGTGAAATATGCAGTAAATCGTTTTCTGGGAAAGGACATTTAAATAGACATATCCGAACTCATACTGGAGAGAAGCCATATTCTTGTGAATTTTGTAAGACTTCCTTTACACAGCAGTCAACATTGACATTACATATAAGAACGCACACTGGAGAGAAGCCATATTCTTGTGAAGTATGCAGTAAATCCTTTTCGGACAAAGGACAATTAAATCTACATATCCGAACTCATACTGGAGAGAAGCCATATTCTTGTGAGGTTTGTGGGACTTGTTTTACACAGAAACCGTCTTTCACAAGACATATGAGAAAACACACTGAAGAAAAGCCATATGCTTGTGAAATATGAAGTAAATAATTTTCTGACAAAGGGAATTTAAATAATCATATAAGAACACATACTGGACTATATGTAAAAAGTTGAATATCCAATGTAGCAGCAAGTCCTGTGAGCATATACCAGAAAGAACAGTTGGAAATAAGTTATACACCATCCACTATGACTGTGCAACCCCTACAGCTATATATCTAGAAAACGGAGCTGTTAAACCTGACATGGTGATATGGGACAAAAGGGAGAAAGTAGCAACCCTCGTTGAAGTCAGTGTCTCTAATGATAATGGATGGTTTAAACAGATCTGAAATCGAAAAGATAAAAAATACCAAGTACGACATGAAAAGAAACTGGAATCTTAGGAAGATCTCCATCATCCCAGTAATTGTAGGAGCAACCGGATTAATGAAAAAGAATTTCAAAAAGCATCTGGCGAGTATACCCGGTGAACCGAGTGCAAGAGAGATACAAACAATTGCACTTAAAGGAACGGTTAGAATCTTAAAATGATCTTTTGGTTGGAGTATCTGAAATAGCCGGTGAATGTCTGGCATCCAGTAGGATCCCCCATCCCCAGCAAAAACAAGAAGATAAGTGTTAAGCCATATTCTTGTGAGGTTTGTGAGATTGTTTTACTAGGAAATCCAAATGAACAATTCCACAGACTGGAGAAGAGCCACATTCTTACAAAATATATGATGAATCATTTAACTCAAAACTAAAATGAAGTAGTATTCTTGTGAGTAATGTGGTACTTCCTTTATAAAAATAGTCTTGAAAAATTAAATAAGAATTCACATTTGAAAAAAGCCATATGCTTGTGGAATATGCATTACATCCTTTTAGGAGAAAAGTAATTTAAAATCACCTGTCTGAACTCATACCAACGACCAGTTGTTGATCAATAAGACTATCCTTCAGGACTAGAAAAACCTAAGCATGGCTTGGATCGATTATCAAAAGACATACGATAGTATGCCTAACACATGTCTACTGTGCTGCCTTGAACTATATAAGATCCATCCAGTCATCAAGAAAACCATCACAGTAAATATAAATATGTGGCAAATAACCATGGCATTAAGCCACAATAATGGAACAATAAAAATCTCTCACATCAAGATCCGAAGAGGAATCTTCCAAGGAGATAGCTTATCTTCTCTACTCTTTTGCCTGACGATTGATCCGCTAAGTAAATTACAGAACAATCTTTGCCAACAAGAAAATATAGAAAAATAAGTTCAATTCCACCAATTCATCAATAAAAGGTCTGGGATGTAATGTTCGTTTAAGCATGCATCATCTTTCTTAAAAGTATTTACTTTTCTTTTTGTCTACAGTTGTTCCTTTTTTATTCTACATTCTATCCTTTATTTTAAAAAAATAGGGTTCTTTTTATTAATATTTATTTTAATTTTTACTGAAATGACTGAAATCATGTGTCTGCAAAACATCATAGTCATTTTTATTTATTTATTTTTGTTTTTATGTTTTCTTTTAATAACAGGTTAATTCTTTCTTTTATTTTTGTATTTTTACTAGTCGTCACTTATGGCCGTGAAACAGACAAAATATAGTTGTTTTCTTTTTTTTAGTTTTGCTTTCTTTTAACAACAAGGTTCATTCTCTTTCTTTTTCTGCATACATCCTGACAGGAAGTTTGCTTTTTCTGAGACCAAGCTGGATCAGTAGAAGCTGAGTGTCTCTCCAAGCAAGATGTGCCAATTTGGGGCTCTTAGGTAAAGGACTGTGTTGATCAGACTTATATTTTATTTCGCCAGGGTAGAACATCTCATTTTGCAAGTCTGCCATTCAACTTAAGAACACAAGTATCTTTTGTAACCTCAAATAAACTTGTTACTTTGTATAAACTGGACTCATGGTTTTACTTTGGATGAAAATTCTTTGTTCAGTCGCACAATATCTTTGGACCGACACAACAAGTGGGGACGATCTTTGGAGTGCAGTGAACGCACGCAGTGAACGCACGCATACAAGTTCACATCTGGCGACGTGACTATCGGATTTTGACCCTGTGAGACACAGCAGACGCCAGAGAACACCCAGCAATTACATCTAGTGCTTTAATGATCGATATTTACACTAAAAAATGAGGTGGGTGCTAGGGGCATACACATGAGCCCCCATCGGATGCCTAGAGTTCAGATTGACTCTGCAAAATGCAGAAACCACGAGATGTTGTCCCAGCATTAATAAAGGAGGATGAAACCTGGGGTAGCTTCTCAAACAAAAATGAACAGAAATAGAACAGTGTAGACGTCATTTTAGAAGAGAACATCACTGAATGGAGTATGTCTAAAAACAGTTAATTTTTTCCTTCTGCCATCTTTGTTAAGTGTTTGAGGCCTGGGGTTTAGTTTGCTTCTATTTTTGTAGAAGCACCCAAATTAACGAAATTAATTTCTTGTTGTTTAAATTGGGATTTAAATTATTTATACCCGTAAAAAATGTGAGAATACATTGTGTAGTTAAAATAAAATATTTACCTGTGGGTGTGACAATTTTAATTTATAAATCAAAAGAAAAGAAAGAAAGAAAATATGTACGTTCGATTTTTTAAAAGAGAAAGGCTAGAACATACTGTTGTAGGTGTTCCTTTTTGTTTTGTGTTTTGAATAAAAAAAATGAAATAATCTTTATAATAAAAAAATGCAAGCATATCTTGTATCCAGAAAAAATTAAAACAATTGGAATGAAAAATACCTGTGGTATTTAAAATTTTAAATTACATATGTACATGTTAGTGTGTGTGTGTGAGCTATGGGCAGTAAGTGTGGGCTGACTATGTGAGTGTGAGTGAGTTAGCAGTAATTCTGATTGCCTGACACCCATTCCTACCACCCTGTTCACGGCCAAATACCCGAGGTGGGGTGGGAGGAAAGAAAGACATTAGTTATTGTGGCCTTTGTTAGACCGGGTTAGCCTGTTCACGTCACAGATCGACCTTCACATCAACGCTGACAAAACAATAATTATGTCTGCCTGTGTGCTGGAGGAACATGGAACAGTCATCATGCTTGAGGAAGTCAACCAGTTCGTCTGCCTCAGATCTGAATTATGCACCAACGTCCTGAATACAACCAAAATAGATAGACTTATCAATGTATGAATTATTATTTGTTAAAAAGAAAGAAAAGAATGTAGAAACGAAAATCCTTTTAAGAAAGATGATGCATGTATAAGCGAACATTAAATTGATTAAATTTTGGATTTTCCATTGAACTTTTTTCTCTTCTTTTGTTTGGGATACAAGCTGGAACTCAAATGTTAATGTCGATCATATGATATGGCGTTATTGATCACGCGTGAATGACGTTACATGCAGATGTATACTTGGTGAAGAGGCGATGATTACAATAAATCGCAAAGCCGAATTACAAGTCCAGTAGATCGACAGAAAATAGTTCATTCATGTAAGCTGCTACATAACCCCCGGGTTAGCCGACAAAAAGAGAGAAAATTGATTGATTGTAGCAGCACATGAAATTAAATTGGAAAGAACATGAAAATGCAACGATAGATTATATGATTGATAAAATTGAACAAGAATGTCTGTGTTATGCTGCCAAAGACAAATGTCCCTTTTGCTGAAAAAGAAGCAAACAGGTAAAAATCTGGAGTGCAAAGAGAAAATGTTAATTTGTTTAAAGGTGAAAAATTTCTGTTATAGTAAAAAAAAATGTCGCAATTTACGTAGTAAAGTTGGAGGATGTAGATCAATCAGAGCTTTGACTTTTTTCAAGAAGGGCTGAAATACCCTCCGAGTTTATTACATGTCCAAAGAAAAAAAAAGACTTGTGGCATCAAAAGTTCATTCAACAGGGTTTATCCCAACATGATAACGCTGCAAACGCTCAAAAATAATTTTGAGATGTTTTAAATGTTCCTTTAGTGAGGTGCTAGTTATAAAAAATGTCGTCTATATAGTATAAATATCATAGTAGAATGAGCAGGTTTGTTTATCTCAAAATTCAAGAATGTTAAGTCAGCCACAGAAGCAATAAAATACAGGGCTAATATGCTGTTCAAAAGCTTTTCTATCATATGATGACAGGTTAGTGCTAGAATCCGCCAGTCTTCGTCTAAGCAAGTACAGCATCAAGTAAAAGTAAAAATGTTGCATCGAAGATTGGGTGGAAAGCAATGATAACGATCCCCGTGAAATCTTTCCATAGTTGACTATGTGGCTACTGAAGAAAGGTTACAAACTGAGGTTTAAATCAGTTGTCCGTGGCCATTATATACTGTAGCAAGCATGGAGCACAAGTCAGTGTGTACTGTTGGCGGAGTAGATGTTGATATCATCTGTCGTGGGTGGGAATGCATGTGTATATGCACCGTTGCGAGTAAGTGCGTGTGATTAATGCATTGTTGCACGTAAGAAGTGCATGTAAGCGGTATGCACTGTGTAGGACATTCAGCTTTATTGACAATTTCGCTATGCCATTGACAGCGTGATGTGCCTAAATTTGGAAAATATGGGAAAATATAGTGTACGAACTTCAAATAGGCAGCAAAAATAAAACGGGAATGGAAAATATCACGTTGAGATAAGGCAAGAACTAGTATAAGAAAAAATACTGAATCAATTGAAATACGAAAAATGGGCGCGCAAAATACCATGCGGGGAGTGAAAAATGGCTAAATTTAAGAGGGCATATTTAGTACAAATATGTAAAAAACGTCAATGCGAAATTATAACCCTTACAACAGAAGTCTACACCATAAATGATGACTTAGAATTATAGTTATTTAATAGCGATTTACTTAGATGTGTGTTAGACATTGGGAATCACCCACAAAAGGGCTAGATTCATAGCACGTGGTGAATATTTAAAAATGATCGGGAAAGCAAAAAATGCGTTATAACATTACAATTCTTAAAAATCGCACAAGATATTAATTCAATCGCCATTCATTATCAATGTAAAATCAACAATATTTAATCACTATTCCCTATTTATTTGTTAGTCAAAATGTTAACGAGCTAGAAGTCTTTGACGAAAAATATATGAAGGAAATGCAACGAAAACACATCAGAAATGAATAAAACCCATTTTAGCACTTACCGTAATCGATTTGTCCGTAAATTCTTGATATGAATGGAATACTGTGTTTTTATGGCAGTTTAAACTGCCGAATGTGAAATATAAATCTCTATGGATCGATCTGAAGTTCGCCGTTATGAGGGGAAAATGTCTGACTTTTTTAAAGAAATAGGTTGCGTGGTTTTAAATTACGTAGGGGTTATCAATTTTAGATGGGGAAACCAGATTTTAGATGCGATAAAGACGGGAACAAAGAACAAGGATATGTGCATTGGTTTGTGTAACTTTTCTTTACGACGTAATACACTTGAACAAGACATGGCTTAGACGAGTAGTAGGTTTATGTAGGATAAACACAGGAACCATACAAAAGATAATACATTGGGTTGGTTGAATGTAGACAAAATGAAATAATCTAAATTCTGGAGTTCGTCGATAACACAGAATTTATATCTTGTCTGTTTGGGATACAGTCTAGAACTCAACTGTTCATATCGATTACGTGATCTGGCTGTAGCGGTTGCACGCGAATCTCGTTACATGCAGACGCGCACCTGGTGAAGAGGCAATCACTCGTCAAGCGGAATCACAACTCCAGTAGATCGACAGAAAATAGTTAATTCATGTAAGCTGCTACAAAACCGACCATGTTATACTTAGCAGAGAAGCAGCCCCTTGGTATTGTATGCCTCTACAAATGGGAACTTTGAAAACAAACTTTGTTAATGGTAGTTGCGTATAGTTTTAAGTAAACAAAGGAAAAAGGGAAATTCCTGACAATGGTTGAGATTATTCATTTTATTTCATTATACTTCGTCTTGATGACGTCATACTGAATTATCTCCCTTGCTTAATCGTCCATTTCTTCCATAACAAAGGAATGCCTCGGATTTTGATAGCGACATTTCAAATTTTTACTTAAATTAACATTTGATAGATTTATTAATTTCCTTTTTGAAGGAAAACAAATAAGACGAAAGAAATAGATAAAAAATACGCCCAAAATTGTTTTCATTACGTTCATTTTATGACTGAATTTAAGTTCGAGTTTTATAAATCCTTACATTGTAAATGTTTAAATTTGATGCAATCAAAAAGGAGTTCAACTCAATTCGATATAATTTTTGCTACTTCTTAATTTTCGGATTTCCTCAATTGATTGAATCGATTAATAATTAAAAGAAAAGTAATTAAATATAATTTCTTTTGTGTTCACATTTTTTTCAGAAGGAGATGATCCAAACATTTTTGAATTAAAAATAAACAACGTTTATGATGAATTAAACAAAAACGTTATTGAATAGTTAGTAATAAATAGTTACATTTGTTGAAATTAATCACTATAGTCACTACTTGTTCTGTTCTTAGTATTTTGACTGATCCGAGCATATTTGTGTGACATCTACTGCTTGCGATTTACTTTTAAGAAAGTCATCGAAAAATGTTATTACATATTTCGATTCGTCCTGGATTAAATCAAGTCTTTCGTTTTCCTTTTTGTCATCTTTTCTATTTTTATATTAGCACATTTTCCCAACTAAATTCATTATTATTACTTATTTTCATGCTTTTAACAGCTTGTTCGAAATTTAAAATGTCTTTGGTATTGCAGTGTCCTAAAATATCATGCCACCCCTTCAGTGAATGTGTTTGTTCGGTTTTGATACGGTTGAGAAAATACTGTTTCCCGCGCTTATTAATGTTACGTGCTTCCATCCGGGGTCTTCAATTTGGCCTGATTCTTTGAAAAATAGATAGAAGCGCAATCTTCTGTGTAGTGTTACTGCACCGACGATTCACCGGTAAGGAGACGAGTTACGGCCCCTGGTGATGACTCAGTTAGAATGTATTTTGACCGCCAATAAACCTTGTTACTTATCCTATACTTCTCTCCGTCTTACTACTTACTTAACCCAGCCGATAACATTACATGGTGTCAGATAAAAAAATAATGGTGGAGAAAAAAAATAATGTAAAAGCTCGGATATCGTAGTAAGAAAAACAAAGGATTTCTAAGAGAAAGAAAATTCTACTATCGATAAACAAACAACTTACGGAAAACGGTTCCACAAAAACAAAAAAAGTAAGAAAAGAGAGAACAGTCAGTACAGAAATTTGTTTTCTCATATATATCATATACTTTTGAAAAATGCCTCACACGGACATAAAGCAATATTCTGCTAATATACCACCCCCCGAACGAATGACTCTCGTTGGAAATGTTGCTAATAACTGGCGAAAATTCAAACGAAATTTTCTCAATTATTCGATCGCTAGTAGATTGTCTAAAGAAGCAGATACTTCATATCAAACATCGGTATTTTTAGCAACTATCGGGGATGATAGCTACGATATATATGAAGGGTTGAAGTTTAACTCTGAGGAAGAAAAGACGGGCCTAGAGAAGATGATGAAGAAGTTTGAGGATTTTTCGTGGGCGAAACACACGAAGCTTACGAATCCTATACATTCCATCTTCGCAAGCAAGAAGTATCGGAAGGTATCGAGACCTATATAGCTGCTCTTCGACAACTTGCAAAGAATTGCAATTTCGGACAGCTACAGGATAGGCTTATTCGAGACCAAGTCGTTGTCGGAGTTCGAAGTGATACCGTCAGAGAAAAGTTACTGTCGGATAAACAGCTTACTCTAGAAAAGTGCCTACAAATAGGTAGAGCCTACGAAATTTCGAAACAACAGACGCATACCATTTCCTCTGGTGCCGATGCAGCGGATCCTCAAATCAACTGGGTTACGAAGCGAACCTACAAGACAAATTCACCAAACAATGCCTAGCAAATGCACACGCTGTGGGAAATTTCCATTCCACAATAGAAATGACTGTCCAGCAAAAGATGCACGCTGCAGAATTTGTTCGCAGAAAGGGCATTATGCAAAATTTTGCAAGAACCGATAAGGCGAAGGTTAGAGAAATAAGAGAGGAAGAAGAAAATCATTTTTAAGGTTCTGTCACTCTCGAAAATATAGGTACAATTACCACTGAGGATAATACAAATTGGCAGGCTAAAATTAAAGTCACCACTAAGACCTGTATCGAAATTATAAATTTTAGGCTGGATACAGGTGCAGATGTGACCGTAATCCCGGACCGGTTCTTCAGGAAAAATTTCCCACTCACCCAACCCACAAACAAAAGACTGTACGGACCGGGTCATCATGAGATAAACCTCATAGGATGTGTGAAAGCCAAACTGGCCACGGAAAAAGTAAGCTCGCAACAAGACCTTTATGTTATAGAGAGTCTGCAAGAACCTCTACTGGGAGGACCAGCAATCAAAGCCCTCAACCTGTTGAAAGCAGTTAATAGAGTGACAAGCGAAGGGCACCAGTATAAGAAAGAGTTCCCAGAACTGTTCACAGGCTTAGGAAAACTGGAACATGTGTACCAGATACGTTTGGAGGCAGGAGCTCAGCCCTTTTCCATTGCTACCGCTAGAAGATTGCCATTACCTATGAAACAGAAAGTTCAGGAAGAACTGAAACGTCTGGAGAACGAGGACATAATCCGTCCAGTCAAATGTGCCTCAATAGTCGCCGTCCAAAAAGCTAACGGTAAAGTTAGGTTATGCGTCGACTTTACCAAGCTAAACGAGAGCGTGAAACGGGAAAAATTTCCTTTACCCACCACAGACCAATTACTGGCCGAGCTCGATGGAGCCGCAGTGTTTAGCAAGCTCGACTGCAACGACGGTTTCTACCAAATCGTCCTACACGAAAAATCGCAGGTCCTTACCACATTTATAACACCTTATGGGAGGTACTGTTTCAAACGACTTCCATTCGGGATAAGTTCTGGGCCAGAAATCTTTCATAGGGAGATGACACACATTTTGTCCGGAATACCAGGAGTCATCTGTGATATAGATGACGTCCTAATAAGTGGAAGAAACCAGCAGGAGCACGACCAGCGACTAAAAGCAGTACTGCAGAAAATGAAGGCTGCAGGAGCTTCACTCAACGATAAATGTGTATTTTCTATCAGAAACAAAGTTTCTGGGTCACATTATATCAAAAGAGGGAATACAAATAGATCCCGAAAAAGTAGCAGCAATTATGGACTTGCCCAGACCTGAGAATGTGTCCGAATTACGACGCTTACTGGACATGGCAAACCAGGTCGGAAAATTTGCTAGGAATCTAGCCGAAACCACCAAACCACTCCGAGAGCTTCTTAGGAAAGAGTCAGAATGAATCTGGGATGAGCCTCAGAAAGTAGCATTCTAGACCCTGAAGAAGCAACTGAGTTCTGCACCAGTACTGACTCATTACAATTCCAACAAGCCGACAAGGGTATCAGCAGATTCATCTAGCTATGGCCTAGGGGTGTACTACTGCAGAAGCAAGAACATGACTGGAGACCGGTATTTTATGCTTCACGATCTCTGACAGAAACAGAGCAGAGATATGCACAGGTTGAGAAAGAGGCACTAGCAGTCACTTGGTGTTCTGAAAAATTTGCGGACTACTTGGTTGGAATGCCAAAATTCACCGTCGAAACAGACCACAAACCACTGTTGGCACTGTTGAAGTCGAAGCGACTCGACGAATTGACTCCAAGAATTCAACATTTCCGCATGAGGTTAATGAGATTCTCCTATGAGATCATATACACAGCGAGAAAAGACCTCACAACAGCAGACGCTTTGTCCCGAGCACCTGGGAGTAGTCCCGTTATACAGGATATCCAGCAGGAGACAGAGACCGACTCATTTATCCGCTCAGTCATAGGAAATATCTCGGCGAACGATAAACGATTGGAGGATATCCGACTAAAACTAAATACTGACCAGGTCTGCAGTCAGGTAATCAAATATTATTAGATGGACCACTGGCCCGAAAGAGCAAGGCGGGACTCCGAACTAAAACAGTACTGGTTTGTCAACCAGGACCTAACAGTTTACCAGGGACTTCTAATGTACCAGAGCCGACTTGTCATTCCTAATGTACTTCAAAAAGACATACTAGAGCGTCTACATGAGGGACACCAAGGTATTGCCAAATGCCGAGCACTAGCTCGCGAAAGTGTGTGGTGGCCTGGCTTCTCTAAACAAATTGCAGACACAATTGGGAAATGTGGTATCTGTGAAAAAGAACGAAAATATCCACCAGAACCACTACAACCCACCAAATTACCTGCATGGCAGAAAATAGGAATGGATCTGTTCGAATTTATGGGACACTGATATCTTCTGATTGTCGATTATTTTTCCAGGTGGATTGAAATAGCCCATTTACGGACAACCACCTCAGCCAGCGTAATAGAGCATTGCAAATCAATATTCGCTAGGCATGGGATCCCAGAGACAATCATATCTGACAACGGTCCCCTAGTGAATTCAGGAACTTTTCAAATGTTTTTGACTTCCTGCACCTCACAAGTAGCCCCCATCATCTGCAAGGAAACGGAGAAGCTGAACGTGCAGTCCAGACAATAAAAAACTTATTGAAGAAAGCAAGTGACCCATACATAGCACTGCTAAATTATCGCAGCACTCCTCTGCAACACGGCAAGAGTCCTGCAGAGCTGTTAATGAATAGAAAACTAAGAACACGGATCCCTACCATTCCTCAAAGAAATTCATTTGATCAGCAAAACATCGAGAGATCATAGAAGGGCAGACACCCGGCTCAAAGCCAGACAAAAGCAAAACTATGACAAACGTCATCGGGCTAAAGATCGTTCTGCCTTTGAAAAAGGACAACCAGTCTGGGTCAAGATACCTAAGACCAGTACAGCTGTAGTAAGTAAAACTCTGTCACCAAGGTCAGTCCTAGTTAAGACAGATTCAGGACTACACCGACGCAACAAAAGTAATCTGCGCCTAAGGAACGGAGAAACCAGCTTCTCCCAGGTGGCTACCCCACAGGAAGCAAACACCTTACCACGTTCCCCTCGATATGGATAGCTGTGATGATGACTCAACAGATCTTCCCAGTAACCAAAGAAACATCCCACTAGAGAGTTCCAGAGGTCCTGACCAAGGGAAATATACAAGAAGCGGTCGACAAGTTCGACCACCTAAAAGACTGTCCTTGTAAAGAACTTTACAACCGAAAAGGGGATGTAGTGTTACTGCACCGACGATTCACCGGTAAGCGGACGAGTTACGGCCCCTGGTGATGACTCAGTTAGAATGTATTTTGACCGCCAATAAACCTTGTTAATTATCCTATACTTCTCTCCGTCTTACTACTTACTTAACCCAGCCGATAACATTACATTCTCTTGCTGATTGTACCGAGTAAATATTTTGTCTGTCAGAATTTCGTAAAATTACTTTACGTTTATTATTATTTCAGCACCGCCTTCAGCGGAAACTATGCCAGTACTATGACTTCTATATAGTATGTTTTGAGTTATCTGTTCAGATAAATTGAGATTTGTCCTTAATAATGTGGACGGTAGCCCCACAGTCTGTGGCCTCTTCATGTGATATCCCTCATCTCTCAGCTATTTCTTTTACTGTCCGATGATGTCGCTCCACTATTACATTTTCCCTGGGCCTGTAGGCTGCCCTGAAATATCTTCTTATCTTCCATTTTTTTAGCATTGTATGGAAACGTTCTGAGCGAAAAACTGTGCCATTGTCCATTATCACCTCCATTTCTGGACCCCGTTCAAGCATCACCTTCTCCAATTCTCTTGTTACAGCAGCTGCCGTCTCCGCATATAACTCCCTCAATATCGCTAATCTCCCAGGTCCCCAGTCAATCATTAACAAGTATACATCCCACGATAGTGTGTTATATCAATAGCTAATCTTGCCCAATTGTTTGCAGTCCCAATTTCACCAGGATCATGTATATTCGGGGCAGGATCGATTGATTGACACCATCCCGTTTTATAAGTGGATCAACTTTCCGCACTAAATATAATGTTCTCAACACTTTATTTGCAGTCCAAACTCGGATATTAACTCGCCAAGTATTCACAATCTCCGCTTCACAATCATTTCTCCAGCACCCTGTGTTCGTATTCTTGCACTGTAGAGTTCATCCAACTTTGCACTGTTGCTGAATCTGTTCTTATCACGATGTCACTTAATCCCCATTTGATAGCTAAATTGATGCCTTTCAGAGCAGCATCTAATTCGGCCACGTTAATATGATTAAAATCATCCTTTTTCTCAGCCATGCTGCATCTTCCGCCATCAAACCACTAATCTCCACAACCACGCCTGTTGCAGTACTGCTTGCATCACACCACACTACACCACTCCTATTTTTGTTTCAGGTATGTGCCAAGCTCCACTAACAGGGTCCTCCATTTCTACATCAGCTCGAATCTCCTGCATTACTTTGACAGTTTTGCCATCAACTCTTTCCTCTCAGTCTACTTCACTTGCTCTTCTTTTTACATAACTGCACACCAGCCGTAGCCATGCAGAAACTGGATAGTGCCCCAACAATTTACCGCAAATGGAGAACAACTGACGTCTAACAATTTCTTCTGTCATCTCCGGAACTTTGTTGCCTTTTCTGAACATCAGCTCACCCATCTTTCCTTTCATCATTCTGCCGTCCAAAGGTTTCTGGCGGCTTTGCTGTTAGCCCAAATCCCTTAAGATGTTCCACCACTTTCTCTGTCACATCCACGATTATGTCATCAATGTACGAATCAGTTGCCTCTTTTATCTTATTTACTTTCATTAACACAGTTTTTAGAACGGCCGCCATAATCTTTGGTAAAACGTTAAGCCCAATTCCTTTATAGCAGATAATGCCAGAGTTCCTTTGTGTTATATCCACATATTTTTCCCCATAAAACATAAAAAAGGATATGGGGACTTGTTGGCATATGTACCCCCCCCTACACATAAAGAAAAAGGGTGCAGACGGGCAACAATTGTCATAAGGGATCAACAGGAAGTTCGACAGACAGGCTTTCATAATTCAGCCCACGCATTTGCGGGGGCGGAGGATTCAACCAATCAAATGGGAGAATACTGTTGCTATGCAAACGTAATACCCAAGAAGCGGGCAAATGGAGAGAGAAATAAAGGGGGAAAAAAGAAAAAAAAGAAGTTCGTCGAGGAGCGTCAAGAACAGACGTATATTTTTGACTTGCAGCTCACCAAGCAGCCATGGCAAATAATTATTCCAAAATAGGAAAAGTTAATTCGAAAATTAACGTCTGAAAACACCACGAGGTATAACCCCAAATTTACCGGACAACAACAAAAAAAAACAATATAGCTCCGTTAAGAACGGACCACAGAATCTAAAATTCTGTTAAAATATCCTTCCCTCCGCCGTCAAGGTATGTATTTCCGACATGAGGACAAAAACAAAACAAAAAATAATTCGTCCTAAAATCAAACTTTCATATTGTTATATATGTATTGTCGTGTTAAATGATCTCATTCAATCGTTCGCCGCGATTTTAACACATTCACCTTCATATCTCGATCTCCCGTGGGAGGAGAAAGGCTTCTCATTTGTTTTCCTCGAATTATGTAAGGAAAAAGACTAAATTAATTACTATATTTGGACTTTTAATTCTTATCCTGACTGATCAACTTTCTCGGAATAACTAAAACCATCCTCTTATAAAGAACTCCGTTTGTGCGGAAAGAATATTAGTTGATCTTTTAAAAAATAAATAAATACTTGTTATGTATTGTCAATTTGTCTTGGTTGTTTTATACAAATATATGATTATAATGTATGATACGATGTGTTATTCATTTTTATGGAGTACGGGTTGTTTCCCTTTCATCGGGTTTTCAACCTTTTCACATTCTTACATTCGTGGCTGAATTACGTATATGTAACGTTTGTAATGATAGGGATTGTTTGTCCCTTCCTTACTTTTATCACACGAAATGAATTGAACGAACAACTGAGTAACAGGTAACAAAATAAAGGATTTATTGACAGAGGATACCTATACCGTTTGGTATAGGTAGAAGAGAGAAGTAGACGGTGTCCGGGGAGGAAAAGGAAAAATGTAAAGGTTCTCTTCAAGTGAAGAATAGTAGTTGTCTTTGAGTTAGACAACGATAGCGGGAGAACAAAGGCTTTTCCGGGTTCCTCTGGTGGTGCTCTCAGCGATGCGTCCCAGCTATGCCGAGGGGTTGTCTCTGCGAGGCTGTGAATGAAAAAGAGGGCGAATTTCCGTTTTGCATCGGCTTTATAGTCCGAAGGGCAGATAACTCTGGTGTCGCTTTACAACGCCACCTGTCGGTGAATAAGCGACACCTAATGGCCAGCCGGTGCAGTTATGGATGAAAGGAGGAGGTAACTGCTACACGTTCAGTGTCCTAGTACCACAATTATAACATTTGCCACATGTAGCTGCAAGTAGGCAGACTTAAGGTATACAATCGTAGTTCCTCGTGCCAACTGCCTCTATTTTCTTACTTTTTCAGCACACACATCTATTATGTCGCTCTCCGTATTACATGCTACAAAAGGGTTCAATTCACTGGCCTGACGTTTTCTTTTGTGGCCTGATAATGCACCTTACTTCACCCTTCCATGACAAGAGAATGTAGCAGTTTGCTACAGGCCGACACACAGTTGCCATATTGTTTAAATATCAATGAATTCTTAGCTGCCCGCTGATTGGTTCAAGCGATCTACACCCCCCTTGGCTTAACCAATCAGTGACCTTCTCTTAAGCGAATCTCGGATGGCTAGCATAACTATATAAACACTTTAGCGCCATCCACTCCCTCTTTCTTCTTCTTCGACACGAGACGCCCCTCTAGTTCTTTTCTAGTTTAACACAGCCAAAACACACGCAACAGAATCTTCCCGAACCTTTCGCCCTGGGTTCTACTTCGACGAGAAGACAATAGTGTAGTGAATAATGGTCAATCAACAATTCCCCCACTATCAAACAACAATGATATCGTTTGCATGACCACTGATAAGGCTGAACTACTTGCACAGCGTTTCGCTTCTAACTCTACTTTAGACTAAGATAACCACCCCCTCCCTGAATTCCCTTTGCGGACCGAAGTCACACTTGATAACCTGGTCATCACCCCATCCCAGGTCAGAGACATCATAAAAAACCTTGACACCTCTAAAGCTTGTGGGCCTGATCTTATACCTGTAACAGTAATAAAGAAATGTTCTGCTGAACTGGCCCCTGTCCTCTCCAAACTCTACAATAAATGCCTAGCTGAATCTTGCTTCCCCGATAGCTGGAAAATTGCCTCTGTGGTACCAGTCTACAAGAGTTCTGGGAATAGAACCGACCCTCAGAACTACCGCCCAATCAGTCTGATGCCGATCTTTGCCAAAATCTTTGAATCCTTAATCAATCTAGGGATAGTACGGCACTTAGTTAATGCTAAACTTCTTTCTGACTGCCAGTATGTATTTAGACAAACACGATCAACTGCAGACATCCTAACGGTTATCTCTGAACGCATGTATCATACAATCGACAAGGCAGGTGTGTAGCAGTCACCAATAGGGACTACTTTTAAATGCGTAATCACTGTCCCTGTGAGCTGGCTTGTCCAATCAAATCACAGGGCGCAGTAATATCGTTAGTTCCCTAATGGACTACTTATGTCCCCTTAGGGTTCGAGGAAAAAGACCAGATGACCTCCTGGCACCAGCTTGGACACATCGCGGAGAGCACTGGCGAGGAACGAGGAAACGCTCTCTCTCCTGCCGCCGTCGCCACTTGACAACTACTACCATCGTCACCTGAAGAAAATCACGGGCAGCCCTAAGAACTCTTATATTCTTCCTCTTCCTCAGACGGACACTGTCCCACTCTCATCTACCTATACCAAACGGTATAGGTAACCTTGAGTTAATAAAACCCCTTTTTGTTATAGTTACAGAAATACTTTTCGTTGTTCCGTTTCTTTACAAGAAGATAAAAGGATAACCCCTTTCATCCGCTTATCATCCCCTTACAGGTGAAGCTAGGGCAGTAGCACTTTATATATCCATGGCCTTTGACAAGGTATGGCATAAAAGGTTTCTCCTGAAAATACGCTCATACAGTATTACTGGGCAACTACTTAATATAATTAGATTTTTCCTAAACCAAAGAAAAATCCAGGTTGTCCTCGATGGCCGTTCATCTAAGCAACATGACATAAATGCTGGTGTACCCCAGGGATCTATCCTTGGACCTTTGTTGTTCCTGATCTATATAAACGATCTCTCTGATGACATAGAGTCGGAGATTGGTTTATTTGCTGACTCAAGGCTGTAGTGGATTGGGGTCATAAATGGTTGGTAACTTTTAATGCCGCAAAGACAAAGCTCCTTTCCTTCAACAACTACAAGAAGCCTCTCCAACCACCGATTGCCATGGCAAATAACACCCTACCTGAGAGTTCATCATTCAAACTCCTCGACCTAACCTTCACAGGTAACATGAATTGGAACAAATACATTGAAAACATTGCCAAGGCTGCCGCAAAGAAGGTTGGCTCTCTCTACCGTGCTAGTAAACTCCTCACACCTGACATTATCCTGTATCTCTACAAAGCCACCATCCGCCCATGCATGGAGTATTGTTGCCACATCTGGGCTGGTGCATCGTCACTCCCTCCTTGACAAGGTCCAAAAAAGAGTCGCCAAGCTCCAGTCCCTGTCCCATCGCCGCAATATAGCATCCTTATGTTTGTTTTACAAATACTTCAATGGATCACGCTCCGATGAATTGGCTACTCTGGTGCCTCTCGACGTAAATTCACTAGACTAACTCGACAATTAACTAAATCTCATTCATTCACTGTGGAGGTCCCCAGATGCCGGAGAGCCTTCTACTCAAATAGCTTCTTTCCTCGTGCTGCTGGCCCCTGGAACTCCCTCTCTGTCCCCTGTTTCCCCGACACTACTGACATGCAGAAATTTAAAACTAATGTAAACAGACATCTCGCTGCGCAGATCCCAATTTAGGCTGATCCCCCCAACCTTCTCCCCTTTTCTTTTTTCTCAGTAGCCCCTTATGTCTACAGTGGCGGCCTGCCTTGTTTGGGGTGAACCATGTTAAAAAAAAAAAATTTAGAAAAATTGTATTCGAAATATTCATCAAAGAGATTGGGTCTGTTATCTTTTGTTGGTACTAATATCGACCCTGACCAAATCTCCGTGAACATCGCGTCGGCAGCGTTCGGGCATGCTACGTAAACACCCGAGAGATGACAGACCGAATAGTGACAGCCGATACCTTCGATACGTTGCTGCGTCGTATGTTTTTTTGCAATTTTATGTTCAAGAAATTTTTTTTCCTCGCAGAAAGAAATGACCCCTTCGCGAGATTCAACCCTGCTACACAGCTCTTCGTAATTCATTTTTTCCTTTTGTTTTTAATTTAACAGTAAAGAAACATGCAATGACTTTGATCAATGGCTACTGGTTTTAATCAATTTCAATACGGATTAGAAAAATTGTCGTCTGGTTACTGTTGGGCTAATCGCTCGGCATCTCTCTGCCACCAATCGACTCGTCATCTCTCGGGTGTTTGCTTAGTATGGCCGAACGTTGCCGACGCGAAGTTCACGGAAATTGGGTCAGGATCGATAACTGTACCCTTTTTTTGTCCTCATTAAACTATTAAAATATTGCGATAAATAAAATAATAATAATTTCACCCAATAATATTCACCAAAGAGATCAACCCTGTTTCGAAATGTTTAATTTAAATTACCTCAGCTTTAATTTCTGCGAACCTGATTTCCGGGCGCCATCTTGAATGTTGACTTCTACCCGTCAAACTGGTTTCGTTTTAATTAACACATCTTATAATAATTTATTTCTTGAATGTAGATTGCCAAACAAAAAGTAAGTATTACTTGAATTTAATTGCTTTATTTTTAATACAACGGTGCGTCCGAACCATTATGATTCACTTTGGTTATGATATAGAAATAAGTTAACGTTCCAAGTTTGCATGTCAACGAATAACGGTCATTTTATAGAATCGTCTCTAATCGGGTGTTTTGTATCTTTATTGTTTTTATTTTTTATGTGTGTTTTTATAGTTTTTTTTTCCATTGTTTCCAAATGCCCTGGGGACAATGAAAACCGTTGCAAATACGTAGTTTGGTTATTACGTACCATAACCTTAATTCTTGTGGAAAATGGGAGGAGCGGTGACTTACCAGAGAGTGGCTGCTGGCGACTGAGGAAGAAGGACGATTGTCGCAGAGAATTTATAGCAGTGGGGGGGGGGGGGTGTTCAGTTGTTATAAAAACCTTCCTCAGTTCTGAAGAGCGTTATTTGTTAATTTGTCACCTAACTGTTGTTAAGTTTCGGGCAGTCACTTCCGTAAAAAACTAGAATTTTATAAATATATTTAAAAAAAATGAGAAATCAAAACTCCTCACATCTTTTTATTTTGAAAAACTAAAATTAATTGATTTATCTTTACAGACATATATCCATCGCCAAAAACCTCCACGGTAGCTTTGTGACCTTTAAAGAAAACAGACAGCTTGTATGTGGAAATATTTTTTGAATAACAGGTAATGATCTGAATGTAAACATGTTTAGTGTTTATTATTGTAAGTTTAATTATTTTTTTTAAATTGCAGATTTGTTTTAGGTCAATTAATTATAACACAACAACGTTTAGCTAAGAAATTACTACAGTAGTGTGCTCTGAGTTTTTGGTAAGGCAGGTTAGCTACCCGGTATATCTCAAAAGTACTACCCTTATTCAACAACAGGATGGGTACCAACACTAACAGCTTTTTACCTTCCAATAATGTAACACATCCTACTGCCCTGTAATACTTGCACAACTGTTCAGTGGAGTCTATCGGTGATCTCAAATGATGGGGTAACTCAGTCTGTATATTCAACAGCACTTCCCAGGGTTACTATACTCAGCAACAGGTGTCCCAGGGACAACATACCCAACCGTGCATGTACATGTTCTAATAATGACATCAACGACTGTCCTGTCTGGCGTATTCTATTTTTTAGTGCCAATAACTGAAAATACTGTTGTACTAACCTGTCTAGTTAATGTATTTCTGCCATCACAGCGCCAGTTATATTGGTCTCTTCTTTGGTAAATGTATGTATGTGAGAGAACAGCCCTTTATGCTACCTCTGTTTTCGGCAAACTTTAGCCTAGTGATATTCAATATCGATATGCCTTCTCTTGCCACATGTGACAGTACCTTTTGATTACTTTATAAATGCACAGATTTTCTCCTGATTGCCTTTATATCCCTCTCTGACACTGTTCCAAACAATACGCTGAGAGCTTTTCCCACTAAGGGTAAAAGTGCTCCCTTCTGCCTTGTCAGCAATAACTCTACCCCTTTTAAATATGAGTTCATATCTCTCCATTCGCTTACCCTTACCTTTGTGTCCTGTTGCAAGAAGTCCAACAACCGGAATGTTTATTGATTATCTGTCCTCCAACCCCAATTAACCTTGTCACCTCTCTGTTCAGTCGTTCCAGCAACAACTCGTACAGCTGCAGATCTACCATGAGCGTGATCAACATTTTCAGCCTCCTACTGTTCATATCTGCAATGAGAGCGAGAGAGAGGAATCGATGTTAGTCATGTATCTCCTTCTATTCTTATCAATCAGTTTATCTACATCACCACATCTGAGAAGACAGTCTGCGCCACAACCACCAGTACCACACATGCATGAAGGCCCAACATGCATATGACGGGGCCAACAGATGTGACACAGCCCCCTTCGGGATGTCACCCCAAATCACTGAGAATCCTTAACCTGGTTTTCTTACTCTTGTGTCACGGGGGTTTTGCTCCCCTCAACCGTAAATTCAGGGGCAATTCTTCTGCCACCTTAGTTACCTTTTCCTCTCTTAAGTTTTTTCGAAGTTTGGATAGGGGTATTGAATTCTCCTCCTTGTGCTCACTCGACTCCTCAGCAGACTCCGCAAAAATGTTTAATTCATTCTCTTTTTCCATGGGGGTGGGTCTGTTGTCTCTCCCGGCTTCTTATAGATCGATGAGCCAGACATAGTCTCTTCTCTCCCCCTTCAGATTCTCCTTCTACTGAAGGGGTTGTTGTCAACCATGGCTTTTTATAAACCGGAGGGTTTAACCTAATCCTGTTCCTTGGATTCACTGCCTATTTCAATTTCTTCGGGTTCTATAAGGGTTGTTTTCCTTACCCTTCTCTTGTTTATCAGTTTCGGCTCACTTTAAATCATGAGCATGTACCCTCTTTACCTTCCATACCACTTGGTCACAGATCACGAAGGACACTGGACTCATTTGCTGCACAATCTGACCCATCTCTGGTCCAATTTACCTTCCCTCATATGCAGTTTGTAATATACCGGGTCCCCTACTTGTAGGTCAACCTCATTCCTATTTTTGTTTATCCGGGTGTTCCTCTTCTGTTGTGCTCTCTTAATCTTTCTCCTTACCAGTGTGAAAACCTTATGCTACTTTAAAAAAAAAAATTTCTGATGATATTACCCCATGTATCTCCAACGTTTTAGTAGGTTATCTATTCGTAGGACCACATCCCTACCAAGCAACAAATAGGGGTTTCAAGGTTTCATTCATTTTGAACCTCACAGCTGCTAATCCCTGTGTTAGATAGAGATCACTTTAGGTTAAGTTAGCCAATACATCAGTCACGGTTTAGTGAAATCTCTCCACCTTGGCGTTGTCCTGGGGATGATACACTGATGTTGTTATGTTAAGACCTGTTAAAGTTTCCGCCATAATTTGATTTATGTTGTCTAGCCCATTATCAGTGACCAGTTCCTCAGAAGCTTTATATCTAGGGAATACCTACCTCAAAATCATGCACAACACCGTTTGTGCCTGCTTGTCTGGTATTGCAAAAGCCTCTGGCCAGTCCATAAAACTCAGTACCCTGAACAGTCTCTCCATATGGCCCCGAGATATCCATGCTCATTTTTTGGAATGGATAATTTGGTACCATCATTTTCTTTCAATGGGGTTTCTCTTACTCTGTAAATGACATGTCATGCATCTGTCCACATGACTGACCACCTCATTATACAGCTTCGGCCAATAATAATTCCTTCATGACACTCTTCCAATGAGGGTCCCTAATGATCCCGGTTTCGTCCTCCTCTTCATTGTCCTAAATCGGGCATTGACTCTTATGGTGTGAGTTTATTACATCAATCTCTTATGCCTTGTCGTCTAGTTTAACCGACCCGGTTTCTAATTGTTTGAGGATACTGGAAAACAGGTCGGCACAAGTATTATCCTTGCCTGCCAGATATTTTATCTTACACTGGTACTCACTAACTTTCAAAGCTGCATTTTTGTATTTGTGCACTCAGCCTCCAACAGATGCTTGAGTGGATTATGGTCAGTCTTGATCGTAAAGACTGCACTGCTCAGGTAATAGTCCAGTTTTTCTCTATCACTGAACATCTTTGTTGAGTTTCGGATAAACGATGTGATAGAAAATGTGGCAGAAAAAAATCTCGACGACGGTCGAAAACGCCCAAGAAACTCTTTTCAGCAGACACCGGAACAACATTCGCAAGGGACTCTGGATTAGTGCACACCACCTTCTTCTTCCACGTCTTCTTCTTCTTCTTCTTCTTTAAAAGCGTCGCTGTCGTCTTCCGTTGACTACGTTTTTCCCTCTGCTCATCTTGCCTCCAGCGACCTGCTTTTATTTCAAACCGAACTCTCGTGTGCGCGAGAGAACACGAGATTTCACGTGATCACCTGGTAATATTAAGCCACCGATGCCATCTTGCCATTTTTTGTGCACTCCAACCCTGCAAAGCGCGCACCAAGACCGTTTTCCAGGTAATCCCATATTTTCGCAATTTCTTACACAGAAAATATACTGGTACCTCTTCAGGTATGCCTGGCACTGGTCTGTCTTTTGCTTGGACAGGGTTGCATCAATACGGCCCGATGCATTTGTCACTTGCATCAGTGTATAATAATATCGGTTTACCCGAGTCTGGATAGGTCAGCAATGGCACTGCTGTTAGCTGTTCCTTAAGAGAGTCAAAAGCCTGCTGGCATATTATTTCGTCAGAGCTATCCATGTCCTAGCTTATTGGCTGAAGGCAGGCACGAAATGCTTGTAATAACCGATTGCCCCCATAAATCCCCGGACATGGCTTACTGACTTAGATTCCAGCATGGTCCGAATGACCTCTACGTGATTGTCACAGGAAGTACCTAAGCTGACGTGGTGATTAGGAGAAATGATCTGTCACTTTTGATTGTACCAGAAAAGAGATAGAGGGGGCAATGCAGTTAGATAGCTGCTTACTCCCCCATGGGGGAACAAGTTTGGTGTATAATATGTATACTGTGAATAAAAAAAAACCAAAACGATTTTAATTTCATATGTTTAGCGCTGTGACTACATAAATCCGTACAGTTAATTCTGCCAATAAAGTAGACGCACTGTGGGAATATAATAACAGTCCAGCTACGCTACAGATCACACTTAAGTTTCGTAAAACTTACTACTCCATGTAACGAGTGTGGTTTAATAGGATATTTGATCTACCGATGAAAAGGATGCAATGTGAAAATGTAAAAACTCCCCAGCTATGGTACAATGTTATGAATCTGAATATGAACGTTGAGACACAAACATGTGCCAACTCTTGTGAAATACTGCTCATTGTGTCATTGTGAATGTTCACACTCAGGAACCTGCCCATACAATTGTTATGATTATTGTATTTAGATACAATGAATTTGTACCTGGACAATTTTCACGACATATTTAATATTCTCATTTTTAATATTTACAACGCATATAAATGCATATTCCACACATCGAATATATCAGAATTAATTGGATTTAACATTTATATTTGCATGTAATATTATCACTTTAAAATATAAAAGAAGACCTGGGTAAAATATCCGAATGTGAACAACCACAATGGCGCATTACCTAGATTCCTTCAAATAATTCTCAAAGGCATGCCTTTGATGAGGGTTGCTGAACTGAAAAATAAAAGTAATACAAGATTGCCCGAAACTTGTACACTTCTGTCTTATATTGATTATTAGATGGGCATGACCCCACCCCTCCCCAAATAGAATTTAGTCAGAAAACAAAAGAAAAGAACGCTTCCTCATATTTGGGATTTCTAATCCGCATTTCCAATTCGGTAATGAGTAATCGTATTTTCATCCAACCCCTTTTTTATTCATCTGTTGCTATCTCCCACTGTTACATTAGTGAGATGAAATTTCCCACTCAAAACCATATTAATAGAAAAAAATGTATTTTCATTCATGGATGCATGTTATGTTAACATACATCCATTCAATGCTGAGAATTTTAACAACTCTGTATTCCTGTCGGCAACATAGTGACCACATGACGGGCCATTCACTCAAAAATGCTTTGAAATTCACTTTCGTTTTCATAATCTAAGAAAACAGCATCATACTTATTTTAATAGTTTTTTATCTGCTGTTATTGGCAAGAACCCTACCTGGTTTCTGTAACACTTCGGACAGACCTGCCGATACCACGACTTGACGTTGACAACTGTCATTGCCACCCTCTTAGAATTAGGAATTTACATTTACCTGAAATTGAAAAAAGAAAAACAATCTTTCGTTCTTATCAATTGATTCGTCCTTGTTTACCCAGGGAACCATGACATACCCATTTTAATCCTTGTTTGTTTTTTCCGTGTATCGATAAAGATGGCTTTAAACCTCACGTGCTCTGCTATCATCGACTGATTTGTTGTTTATCTCTCAAAACATTGACAAAGAAAACATTTTCCTTTTTCCTTATCAATTTTAGTTTAACTTTTCCTTTTTATGCAAAATAATTCTAATGTTTTAAGGAAAACTAGGGTCCGGGTTCGAATCAACACTTTTCTGTCCTGTAATATTGTCATATTATGTTCTTTTAAATTTTATTTAAATCATTACACTAAAAGATTTATGTTTAATGAAAAATGAAGGTGCATTTAAAAATAATGCTTTTTTGATTTTTTACTTGTAGATGCAGAAGCAATGTTTTAACTCCTTGGATATTTCAATTTTACTCTGATAATATTTAGTCATACTTACATTTTTTAAACCTCCCACTGAATTTTGTTTAGTGAACAAAGATATGACTGTTACATCTTCTGATTGTAAAATTTACGATGTCTTTATTGTTTCATAAAATCATGTTTTATTCTTTTGGGGTTTAAGTCAAAATCATTTCCAAAGAAATAACCTTATTCAGCACAATTAAATATATAAACTAATAAATATTTTATGAATAAAACTGAATAGTTTCATTTTGTTATGTTTTATGGCACATCAACATTTAAAAAAAAAGTTATTTCTTTTGTAAACTATAAAATTATTACATCTTATTTGTTGATGTTTAGTCCAATATTATATGGAAAAAGGAATTCATTCATTTTATTAATGGATATTATTGCAACAAACATCATCATTATATTTAGAATTTGATCAGTAATTATTTGGGGGACTTTGTAATAAGATTTTACATAATAACTTCAATTTAGCCTTTAAGCCCACAATGCTTAATAATTTTGTTTTCAATGAACATGTATAAAAATATCTTTTATTGAAATTTCTCTTATAATTGTTTTCAATTTTTCAGAATATCCAGCTTTCATGTAAAATTGAATTTGAATGAATCTAAATTCTCTTGTTGACTTGAAATATGGAAATATGGAAATGGCTTATGAAATGATATTTAAAAAATTTTTGTAATTTTTTTTATTTTTGATGTAAATTGCCTGAAGTTAAAAGCCTGAAAGGAAGGAAATCATACCCTTGTGAACTATACAAATCTGTTCCGTGCATCAAATCACATTTCATGATAATATATTGGACAAAACATTTTCTTGTCATCTGGATATGTATTTCTTCTCTTTTTAGTCTTATAAAATGGAACACTAGCTTGACTACTTGTCACAAATGCATATGACTAATGCACTCATGGGTAAATATGACTAATACACTCATGGGTGAACATGACTAATACAATTGTTTGTGCATATAATTAATACACTCATGAACTCTTTAATAAATTCAAAATTTTTGCCATCACAAATACTAAAAAGATACACATACTGCCAATGATTAAAACTGACATTATTCTTAATTATGAGCTGCGAAAATGGAAGGTTTTGTAGAATTACAAAATTACAATTGATTATTAATTACATAGTTAAAATATAATTAGGATAAGATTATTCACTGAATATATCATTTATGTTCCGTTTTCAGTGATAGAAGGTTAGTCCTACTATCTGTAAATATATTAGTGAGTTGCCACACAGTCACATACCAGTCTTATATTTATGTATAGTATTTATTACAGTTAAAAACAAGTAATGTTTTTATAAAAAACATAAGAAAATATCAGTCATGACTCCTCTTCAACGATCTACTAAATTTCAAATCTATCAAATTAAAAAAAAATGAATGTTTCATAATTCATACTGTTTTTGCATAAAAACGCAATATGGAAAAATCTTAAAAAGCAAATCCTACTAATAAAATGTCACATATTTCAACTTCAAAAATAAACTATAAATCTGATAATGGAGAGAAACAATATTCTTGTAAAGTATGTAGTTCTTCTTTTGTAAATGAACAGAAATTGGTTATTCATGTGCGAATACATACTGGAGAGAAACCATATTCTTGTGAAATATGTGGCTCTTCTTTCACACAGAAAACATATATGTTGCGACATATGCTTATACATACTGGAGAAAAACCATATTCTTGTAAAATATGTGGCTCTTCTTTTAAACAGAAAACACATATGTTGCGACATATGCAAACACATACTGCAGAGAAACCATATTCTTGTGAAATATGTGGCTCTTCTTTTAGAAGAAAAGAAGGTATGTTGCAGCATATGCGAATACATACTGGAGAGAAACCATATTCTTGTGAAGTATGTGACTCTTCTTTTTCAACGAAACAACAAATGTTGGAACATAAGCGAACGCATACTGGAGAGAAACAGTATTCTTGTGAAATATGTTGCTCTTCTTTTACAAGAAAGCAAAATATGTTGTCACATATGCGAATGCACACTGGAGAGAAACCATATTCTTGTGAAGTATGTGGCTCTTCTTTTACCACAAAACAAAGTATGTTAAATCATTTTCGAACACATACTGGAGAGAAACCATATTCTTGTGAAATATGTGGTTCTTCTTTTACAAATAAAAGCAATATGGTTATTCATATGCGAACACATACTGGTGAGAAACCATATTCTTGCGAACTATGTGGTGCTGCTTTTTCAACGAAACGACAAATGTTGAGACATACGCGAACACATACTGGAGAGAAACCATATTCCTGTGAAATATGTGACTCTTCTTTTGCACAGAAACATCATATGTTGAGACATATGCGAACACATACTAGAAAGAAGCCATATTCTTGTGAAATATGTGGCTCTTTTTCAACGAAAGAATATACATGTGAACATAAGCGAACGCATACTGGAGAGAAACCATGTTCTGAAATATGTGGCTCTTATTTTACATTCAAACAAAGTATGTTGCAGCCTATGCAAACGCATACTGGAGAGAAACCGTATTCTTGTGAAATATGTGGTTCTTCTTTTACAAATAAAGGTAATATGGTTATTCATATGCGAACACATACTGGCGAGAAACCATATTTATGTGAGATATGTGGATCTTTATTTTCAATGAAACGATTAATGTTGCAACATATGCGAACACATACTGGAGAGAAACCATATACTTGTGAAATATGTGGCTCCTCGTTTTCAGTGAAACACAATATGTTGGAACATAAGCGAACGCATACTGGAGAGAAACCATATTCTTGTGAAATATGTGGCTCTTCTTTTACACAGAAACATCATATGTTGGAACATATGCGAACGCATACTGGAGAGAAACCATATTCTTGTGAAGTATGTTGCACTTCTTTTACAACGAAACACAATATGTTGGAACATATGCGAACACATACTGGAGAGAAACCATATTCTTGTAAAGTATGTGGCTCATGTTTTACAACGAAAAAAAGTATGTTGAGACATATGCGAACACATACTTGAGAGAAACCATATTGTTAAATATGAGGTTCTTTTCAATATGGTTATTCATATGCGGACACAGACATATTTTCGTTAACTATGTGACTGTTCGTTTTCAATGAAAGAACACATGTTGCGAGATATGCTTACACATACTGGAAAGAAACTATATTCATGTAAAATATGTGTCTCTGCTTTTTTAACGAAACAAGATGTTGGAACATGGAACGAACGCTAACTGGAGAGGAACCATATTCTTGTTATGTAGCTCTTGTACAATGAAATATGTTGCTAGATATGCCAATTCATACTGGAGAAAATTCATATTCTTGTGATATGGCTCTTTTACAACAGGAAAAATATGTTCCACAATATGCGAATGCATACCAGTGAGAAACCGTGTTCTTGTAAAGGGTTTGTGTCTTTTATATAAGAAATGAATCCAATATATTGCATGTGAACACACTGTAAACAAAATCATATTTTTGTAAAGTATATCACTTTAACTTTTGACAAAGATACACTAAATTGAAGCACACCCAAACATCTACTCCATAGAAACTATATACCTGTGAAGTATGTGCCTTTTATTTTACAAGTAAACAAGGTATGTTGCGACTTATGTGAACACACACTATACAGCAACTACATTCTTGTGAAATATGTGACTGGTCTTTTACAAGAAAAAAAGATATGTGGCAAACGCATTCTGGAGAGTGACCATATTCTTGTGTCTTTTAAAAGTTGCATACTGTAAGCCAAACAATATTCTTGTGAAGTGTATAGTTCTTATCTTTTACACAAATACGCTGATGCACATTCGAACACATACTTCATAGAAATTATTATTGGAATCTACCAAATCAATATATATGTATGAAGTTTGCATTACTTACAGGACACCATCTTTGAGTGTCTTCACTCTCTCTGTACAAGGGTTTATCAGAGCAATCTGACATGAGGATAATCTCACCTTCAAGTAAACTCTGACCAAATATTCAAAATAACATACTATTCGAAGCCAAAATTGCTACACACTGGCTTATACGAGCAATGGTGCACTTTTAAGTGATGTTTCCTCTTGTAAGAGTATTATCTGGATACTCCACCAGACTAGATGAATTCTTGTCCTGAAATCCGGTAAAACCAAGAGACGACAAAAAAGATATTACTATAACATAGTTAACTGTTCATTTGGGACTAGGAAAATTAATGTTCTTAACTTCTTTACTAACTCAACGTTTGACACGTAAAAGAGAGTAATAGAATATTCGAATATCTATATATCTAATATTTTACACAGACATGATTTATATTACATCACATGTAAATGTGAGAAACCATATTGTGATATATATGGTTCGTCTTTTAAAGAAATCCAATCTGTTGCAGCATATAATGAGACGAGTGAAAAGATTCTTGTGAAGTATATGGCTATTCATTTACACAGGTGTCTTATATGTTGTAGCTTATAACACAATGTAATTCTGAAGTATGTGCCTTATCTTTTACACAGAAACCAAGTTCGTTGCAACACATGCAAACACAGCAGGTCTGTAATTGATTTACGAAATATGACTCCATTATTTTTACAGATTACATCAGTGATAGTCGAAAACATTTTTCCATTATGAACATTTTTCTGAAATTAACTTTTATAAAAAACAGTATTTGTAGCATGTTTACTGTCTTTTTGTTAAATGTAGAAAATAAATCTGCTTTTTATTTAATGTTCTATTAAAAAAATTATTTGAAGTAAAAAATTTCTATTAAAATTTATTTAATTTCTATTCCATGTTTCTGTGAAATACTGTCAAACAAAATGAAACTGTAAACTATTTTTATTGAAGAATTACACCGAACTCATGCTGAAATGTGGGACAAGCATGGGAAGGTGAATCTGTTGGATGAAGGGGAAGTTACATGCGTTTTTGGAATTGTTTAGTTTATTTTAAAGGTGATTTAGCAATCTATGAGAAAAAGACTAGTACCATTGCGGTGATTCTAGAAAATGATTGAAAGGAATGAGAGGAGAAGGATAGTAAAAGAAAGAGAGTTTATTAAAACCGTGAAGTTTTTTACATAGAAAAGACAAAAATGCAATATGAACAAGTTAGTTGTTTGCAGTGAGAAAAAGAAAGTACTTAACCCGAAATAGAAAAGAAAAATCCAAACGTAAGAAAAGTAAAATACGTTGTTGGAATGGATTAGTTAATTTTGCAATTCATGAATCGGCTGGATTTTCTATCAAGTTCCTTTTTCTCGCTTGGCTGTTTTTGGTCTTCCTAGATCGGATCTTACCGTTAACCTGTGCTGCAAGGCTAAACTGTTGAATTTGGCACCATTTCATATTTATATTATGGTGGGAAAATCTCCCGCATAGTAAAAGTGAGCCTGTGTTTCTATGAAAAAGTCGATTCTATGTTTCTTTAAGGAAGATGTAATTACACCGAGCTCATGTTGAAATATGTTTAATTGGTTTGTCAATCCCTGTGTTGTACGATTGCGTGGACGAATTTTCTTTCAGCATTAACACGAGAGTCGTCAATTTGTAATAGACACTGATAACATTTGCACTGCTTTCAAAGCCAGACAATTATTCTCCTTGCAAAACTCGCCACTTGGATTTCGTTTCGCAATTTACAAGTGGTATCGGACAAATATCTGTAAAAAAATGCCTTTCTATTAATACTCTGACATCACCTTTCTACAAATGGCTTTAAATCAGCTACGCCTGGATACTTTGAATCAATAGTCCTGAATTTTCTCTGGCTAAATTTACACATTTAGCTGTGCCCACTTCCAATATGCAGATTATCAGTTTCAACTCTGCCTCATGTTCCTTATTGTTGCAATGACTCAGCGTCAGCTTTTCTTTGACCCCCTTGACAATCTAGCACATCCCAGATTCAAACACAAAATGAAGCTGATTTCGGTTAGATTTTTATGGACGAATATTAGGTGCGACTTCACTGCCTCGATACGTGCCTGCGTATCTTGCCAAAAGTCAAAGGTGCACAAGCATATTCGTGAACTTCTTAGAACATTCAGCACTCCAACCGCTCGGTTCAGCTATGTTCATATTGATCTAGTTGAACTGTTGCCGGTAAGTCAGGGATTTACTTATCTCCTGACCTGTATAGACAGCTTCACACAGTGGCCTAATGCCATTTCTCTAAACGACATTTTGTCTATATCTGTAGTGCGAGCATTAATATCTATCTAAATATTAGATTACGTAGTTCCCACGACTATCACCAGTAACTGAGCTTTCAACATTTTAGGGATTTAACGTAAACGTATGCCTAACTATAAAACTTGAAAGCCACGATGGAGCGAGTATGTACGTTTCTGTCCTTCTTGGCTGTTGCACAGCTATCAAGAAAGATAAGTGATACTCTCTAGCCGAACTTGTTTATGGAGTACGTCTATCTTTTCTGGATAAGATGTTGACCTCGATAGATTTAACGGCAACTGATACAGCTCTGTATGTAAACAGAGTGCAAGCTTATTTTAATAAGCTCCGACCTGGGAACCTCTAGCAGCAGATAATAAAATCTTTGGTCCCAAAAGACATTAAGTCATGAACTCATGGTTTTCTTCGAAAGCACAGTGTGAACACCCCTCTAACTCTACCTTATATTCGTCCTTACTGTGTGCCTCATGCTCTGAAAAACTATTCACCCAGATATTTGTGAAAAAAACAAAGCAATATGTAGAGTAAAACGAGACTTTTTTGACTTTTTTAACACATGAGCCTAATCTTCTGTCAATATAAACTTTGCATCAACCGACTGTACAATTGCAAACACTTCAAAAAGACATATCACCACCACAAGTTGTGGTACATTTTGAGTTTTTGTACTTATGTGTATGAATTTTCAAATAAAATACTTTTCACCCAAAATAAAAAACTTTTTCGTAAAAACCACACACACACAAAATACTTTTCACAGAAAAGGTAAAATACTTTTTATAAAATAAACAATTCTGTAAAGTGAATTAACATTTTATTTGTCTTTTTGTTCTTCCCAACTGCTACACTTACCAACATTTTACTTTTTTTCTCCGTTGGATTTCCGTCAAAGGAGGAAGTTATATAGCACTCATAACCATTAATATTTCTTTTATCTCGGTAAGCATACCCTGTGAGGTGTTACATATAACAAATCGGACTCCAGGGCACAATTATTTCAACCAACCCTTGAAGGACTACTTCCAGACAGCCTGGGGTTTGAAGAGCAGTCCAAGAGAACTTCCCGAAATCAATGAAGAAAGATACCCCCTCTCCAATGCATCTGTTCGCTGGACAACTGAGCAAGGAAATATAGTTCAGTTTTTTAGGGTTTTTTCTACAGTGTCTTAACTTCCGGCTATTTACACCCAACGATGCTGGTCACTCAAGTAAATATATCCTTATTGATAGGTCTTTCTTTTCTTTTTGTCTGACCCCGTTTAGTTGCAAAAATATTCTAGGAGTTTCTCTTGCAGTCTATGCTAAGATTAGATCCTATATAATGACCATTTTTTTAAAAACGGTTACAACACCAGCAAGCCATCATCAAGGATTTATTTTTATCTTACATCAAGAATAACTTACATAGTTCAATATTTCTGCAGAAATACCCCTAGTTTTTGTTTGCGTGTGTATTTAATTCAGGTTAAGTAGATTTTGCTGAAATACGGATCGGATCCACGTGCTAATAATGAGGGATTTTTCTGTGTATACACATGTAAACACATGTTTTTATATTAGAATAATTTGAACATTTTGTTACAAGTATGTGGATTTAAATTGAGTATTCTGGTGAATGCTAATTCCTTGGAGAACAGAGTTCGACAAAAGGTCAGTTTTTAATGTGGGTAAAATTTATTACCCGCAAAATATCAAAGTACATTTATTGATGATTTTAGAGATTTCTTTAAAATAACAATAACTTCCTTTGAGAGTCATTTTCATAAATGTTGATGTGTATAACATTTAAACATAGCAAATATTTTAGTATAGGATTTTTCTTGAATATCTTTTGTCATCTAATATTTATCAGGGGAGTAGCATAAGAAGTTTAGAGACATAGCAGAGAATTTACATTTGAGAAAATAATAACAATGTTTGTAATTCACTTAAAAGAGTCATCTGTTTATCGATCATCGCGCACAGGAGTATAGTTTTTGAATTTTAGATATTTCTTTGAAAATTACAAGTACTGCATTTAATTTGAAGATAATTAGTCAAGTTAAGGATCTGGAATGGGTTTTTTAAAAGTATAATTATTTGCTTACAACACATCTGAACATCTATGTGCAAATCGTTTGTCAGTAAAATATTTACAACAGAAGTATTTTATTTGGACAAACTCAACATGTCTTCCTCTGTAGTTTACAAACTAATGTTGTTTCTGTAACTGCAACTATTCAAGTATTATATAGACAACTTCCTGATGTTAGATATGGGATTCTAGAGGTGAATACATTGTCCAACAGTTTTCCTATCAACTGCCAGTTTTTGTGGCAGCATTAACTGTAAATTTACATGCCTATGGCTACGATAGATAACCCCTCTCATTGCTAATGTCATATACATAACCGCTAGTATGACATACCACATATCTTCTCTAAAGTGTTTCTCACATGCATGCTTGCATATTTTCTCTCCACAGAATAAGAACGCACTGCTTTATCCAACAAAATTTAGCGCCTAAATCCATTATTTTTCAAACATACACTTATTTTCCCTAAATCATTTCACAATCCAAATATCGACATTCAATTCTATAAATAAATCTTCTTTTAAATAATTCACTCGTGATGTTTAATTGTGCAGAGCATTACTTGGAGCCTAGTTTGCAAAGGTTTCACTTTATATCATCTCTACATCAGCTTTTCATCAGTTTCAAGGGAACTAAAATCATATTATTTACACATTTTCGACTAGTGTCCCCATCGCAGTTGTTTTCTTCACTATATTTTACATTTTTACACTTATTAAAGTGTATCTTTGATAAGAAGTTCCCATATGTGTTCATCCCTATAATTGGCACTAACTTTTAGACAGATCCCTACTTGGTGGTATCCATTGGGATTACTATTTAGTGGCTGTATCTAATTAAGTAGACAACAACGTACAATTCCACATGAAATACTCTATGGGCGGGATAATCAAGTCAGGTAAAAGTAAGCTAGATGTATACAGATGTAAATCTTCGTCATAGAAATCACATATAGAGATATCTTCAACCCATAGAACATGTGTGATAGTAATAGATTTAAGAATTTCTGGTAATCATAGAAATGTCATATAGAGACATCTTAAACACATAGCCCATGTGTAATAGTAGTAGATTGAAGAATGCCAGTTCGTATTAGAATCGCCTATACAGATATCTTCAATCTGTAGACCATGTCTGGTAGTAGTAGTATATTGAAGAATGTCTGGTAATCATAGAAATCACCTATTGACATATCTTAACCCAATAGGCCACGTGTGATAGTAGTAGATTGAAGAATTCCGTGTGATAGTAGTAAATTGAAGAATGCCAGATTCTCACGGAAATTATGTATAGATATGTCTTCAACCCATAGACCATGTGTGATTGAAGTAGATTAGAGAATGCCAGTACATCATAGGTTGCTATAGAGATATATTCTACTAATAGACCATGTGTGATAGTAGAAGATTGAAGAATGTTAGTTCATCATATAAATCACTTATAAAGATATATTCTACTCATAGACCATGTGTGATAATAGTTGAAGAATGACAGTTCATCATAGAAATCACCTATAGAGATGTCTTCAATCCATAGACAATGTGTGATAGTAGTGTATTTCAGAATGCCAGTTCATCATAGAAATCACCTATGTACATATCTTCAACCGATATACCATGTGTGATAGTAGAAAATTGAAGAATGCCAGTTCGTAATAGAAATTACATATAGAGATATATTCAACCTATAGACCATGCTTGATAGTGGTAGATTTGAGAATTCCAGTTCGTAATAGAAATCACATATAGAGATATCTTCAACCTATAGACCGTGTCTGATCTTCAACCTATAGATAAACGAAAAGATGCATGGACAACGTTTATAAAAGAACATGAATATAAACCAAGCGAACATCTTCACCTAGGATCAAAGGGCTTGGATGATACTTAGTCATTTAAGTGCGTATTCTGCAGCTAGTGGAGAAAACGTTTAATAATAAATATATGGACTAAAGTGTTCAAAAGTAAAACATTTTTGTTAAAAGGGCCATTACCTCTGAAAAGAGTTGTGCCGTACTGTAAACGACAAGAGGAGAAACTGCTTTTAGCCAGGGTTCTACCCAACCGTCTGAAGGCTGTATTACATGAAAACACTTGTGCTGTGCTGTAAACTATAGAACGAGTCAAATATTCTACACAACCGTCTGACGGCTGTACTGACTCGTTTTTATTAGCTCTGAAAAGACTTGTTCTGAGCTGTAAACAACAGACCAAGTCATATAGTTTAGCCATGATACTACCCAGCCGTCATAAGGCTGTACTATCTCGTTTTATTACCTCTCCAAAGACTTGTGATGGGCTGTTACCGACAGAACAAGTCAACGATTTTAGCTTTGGTCCTACCTTTACTGTCTACGAAATGAGTCCCCGAACCTAATTCCTCGGGTCTATTTGTAGTCCCGCCCGTGACGTCACATCCGGCGTCACATCTACCTCCTCCTCTGTATTCGGATCGCTTCCCTCGTCCCCTGAACTGCTGCTTGCATAACTCCGGGGTTTTCTTATGTGTCGTCTTGCTCGTCTGAGTGCGATCGGGAGGTCCATTTCTTCGTCGCTTCTTTGGGTCTGTTCCTCTTCTTCCAGTTTCCTTAACTCATCACTGAAAGGGAACTCATCATCCTCCCCTTGTTGACGGGTCGTGTTTTGGGGGATTCTTTTTAGTTGTGACGTGTGTCTTAGCACCCGTTTATCTCCTTGCCTTATAATCGCGGATTCCCCCTTGCGCTCTCCTACTGTCCATGGTGTTGGATGATAAGCTGGGGTTAGCTTATTATATCTACTTTGTTTTAGGAGTACACTTTCTCCTGTTTTTATGTAAGATGGTTTGGCTTTATTTTTCTGATCTGTGCGATCCTTTAATTTGTATTTCTCTTTCTTGTCTTTTTGCCGAGCTGCTCTCCAGGCCTGGTTTTCAGGTCTTTTTGTAGTCCTGGCAGGTTGATGTTCACCTCCCGACCCAAGAGAAGAGAGGCAGGTGTTTCCCCCGTCATGGCATGAGGGCTGTTTCGATAATACATCAGGAATTCTCCTAGATGTTTCCTCCAGTCCCTTCCTTCAGTGTTCATTGCTCTAATCGCTTTCAACATAGTTCCAAAGAACCGCTCAATTTCCCCATTAGTTTGGGGATGATAAGGTGTTATCTTCCGATGTTGGATACCCCATTGTTCACAGAATTGCTTAAAATCGGATGATATGAATTGGGGTCCGTTATCTGAAACAATGATGGTGGGGATGCCGTGTGTATAAAAGCAGTTTTGGATCGTTGATATAACTGTACTGGCTCTCGTGGTTTTCGTAATGAATGCTTCCGGCCATCTTGAGCCTGCATCAACCATCCCAATAACATAATCCCCGCTAGGGAAAGGTCCACATATGTCGACGTGGAGGACTTCCCATGGACCTTTCATCTCGGCCATATGTACTGGACGATGGTTACTCTTCGGGTCTTGGGTCGTACACGGGATACATCGGCTTATAGTGGTCTCTATGTCCTTGTCTATATTAGGCCACCATACCTTAGTCCTAAGCAGCGCTTTTGTTTTCACTATACCCAAGTGTGTGTCATGTGCCAACTTCAGGATTCGCTTCTGCAAGTTTTTTGGTATAATGATTCTGGATCCTCGCGTAATTATACCCCGTTTGGCTGTCAGCTCATTCTTCACATGTTTGTAGGGTTGGGTTGACTCTTTACTCCAGTCGCCTTGTTGTATCGCCTTTTCCACTGCTTTGAGAGTTAAGTCCCGTTGAGATTCTTCCATTATCTCTGATAACGTGATTGATTTAGGCGTGCTGTTTGCTACGATGGCGTTGATAAACCCTTCGGCAATCTCTTCTTCTGGTGATACTGTTTTTTGATATTTCATCGGTTGTCGAGAGAGTATGTCTGCTGGATTATTCCTACCGTTGATATGTTTGATAGTATAGTCATATTGTTGTAAGCGTAGGATCAAGCGCAATATTCGTGCGGAGGGGTTGCCTTTGGGATTAAAAATAGTTGTCAAGGCTTGATGATCAGTCATTAGCAGGAAATTTTTTCCATACAGATAAAAATGGAATTTTTCGCAAGCCCACACAATAGCTAGGGCTTCTTTTTCCAGTTGGCAGTAGCGACGTTCACCGTGGGTCAGAGTTCTCGATGCATAGCTGATGGGGGTAAGTACTCCTAGTTTGTTCTGGCACAGTATTGCTCCCAGTCCCACGGGACTGGCGTCTACCAAGACTGATGTCTCCAGCTTTGGATCGAAGTGCATAAGCGGCTTGCTTTGAATTATCATATTTTTCAGTTTAAGGAAGCAAGATTCCTCTTCCTTGGTCCATCGCCATTCCGTGTTTGCACGAGTCAACCTTTTTAAGGGCTCACTGAGTGTTGCCAGACGAGGGATAAATTTCCCGAGGTAATTTATCAGCCCCAAGAAACTACGTACGTCCTGGATATTTTCGGGGTTTTTGAATTCTTTTATTGCTTTTATTTTGGAGTCGGTGGGTCTGATCCCTGTGCTGGACACAATAAACCCATGGAACTCGAGTTCTTCACTGTGGAATATGCTCTTTTTCTGTGCGATTGTGAGGTTGTTTCCTCTCAACGTCCGCAATACCGCATCTAGGGTCTTGTTGTGTTCTTTTGTGTCCTTTCCCCAGATTAGAATGTCGTCAGCCCCGTTGCAGCAGTTTGGGATTTTCTGGAGGATTTGTTGTAGTAATCGCTGCCCTTCCTCGGCTGCAGATGTAATTCCCATCACTAGTACTTTGTATCTGTAGATCCCAGACTTGCAAGAGAAAGTGGTGATGTCCCTTGACTCTGGATCTAGTTCTATTTGGTGATAATAGGAGTTTAGGTCGATTTTCGAGAAAGTGTTTGCGTTGCCAATTTCACTCAATAGTTGTTCAACTGTTGGTATTTGATAGCGAGTGCGTTTTACTGCTTTATTCGCTACGCGTAGGTCGGCACATATTCTTATCCTCGTTTGGCTTTGGTACCGCTACTAATGGTGAGACCCACGGAGTTGGTCCTTCCACTCGTTCAATGATATCATTTTCTAACATTTCCTCGATTTTTTCCTCCACCGCTTCTTGGATGTGAAATGGTGTTCGTCGTGGTGGTTGGGCTACTGGCGTAATGTTATTGTCAATTTTGATTTTGAGTCGAAAATTTCTCATTCTTCCTAACCCTTCTAATGAGGGTAGATGTTGTTTGAGAATGTCCTTTGTTGATTGTGGGATACTGTTTGTATGGAGTGATTTCACTTGTGGGGTGGTAATGAACCCTAGTTCAATGCTGGCCCGTTTGCTTAATATGTTACCCCCTTGATATGCCTTAGTAACAAATATCTTGTGGGCTATTCTCCTGGGCCCCTTTGTTAGCGTAGCAAAAAATTCCCCTTTTAGAGGTATCGGTGTGTTCCCATAGGCTTTTGGTCTACAATTGGTTTGTTTTAATGTCAAATTCGGTCGTAAATTAAGGATTCCCGAAAAAGTTTTGCCGTCAATGAGATTGATATCTGCTCCAGAGTCTATTAATATTGTGACGGGTACGTCGTCAATGTGGACGACTTCGCTTCCTGCCGCACTAATGTGATCTATTTGGAAGACACATGTCTGGTTGTCTGATTCCAGTTTCGTTGATACTGGTTGGACACGTTTGTTTTCGCCTGATAGGTTTGATTCTTTTTTTCTACTGCTCTTTTTCCTCAAGCACGTTTTCTCGAAGTGGTTTTTTAATCCACAGTAGTTACATTTTTTTCCAAATGCTGGGCATTTTGTTTGACCATGTATATGGTCTGAACTGTTACAGCCGTAGCATCTTGTGACAGGTCTTAAAGGGCTGTTTTTGTCTGTGGGGGGGAGATGTCTATGATCACTGTTAAGTTGTTGCCGTTTGTAGCTGGTTTTAACTTGGTGGATATCCGAATGCCCTTTCCCGTTCCCTTCAATATGCTCGGCCTGTGTTTCAGTGGATTCGAATATGAATGCTCTCCGAAGTGCTTCCTCTACGGTCAAATCCGTTTCTTTTAAATACGCTCGACGTAATTTGTTGGAGGTGCATTTCTCTATTAGTTGGTCTACTATAGCCTTGTCTAGACTGTATTCGTTAAAATTACATTTTGCCCCTTGTATCCGCAAACGGGTGACGTAGTCGTGTGTAGACTCCCCGTTATCTTGCATAAGCATTCGGAATTTATGACGTTCGAAAACCTTATTGGTTTTCTGGATGAAGTATTCGTCCAAAGCTATCTTCATTGTTTTGTACGTTGGCTCTAATCGGTCTTGTGGTACCTCCGGGGTTAAAGTCCTGATGATTTCTTTTAGTTTCCGTCCCCCATAAAATCGTAAAAGTGAACGCTGTCGATTGTCATCCCTTATTTCGAACGCCGTAAATGCGTCCTCAAGGTGTTCACTCCATTCCCTCCATGCTTGCTCCTGGTTAGAGTCCTCCCAGTCTAGGGGTTCTATTGTTGGCATTGAAAGAGACATATTTATTTATTTTCTCTTCGGAGGGGGTTTTGTTCAGTTTTCTTCGAGAAATTATATTTCAGTTGTTGTTCAGTTTCGGGTTTTTTTTTTTTTTTTTTTTTTTTCCAGTTGTTTAGTTTCGGTTGCTCGTCGCTGTTTGCTTCGAGAAATTAAATTTCAGTTGTTGTTTCGATTACTCGTCGCTGTTTGCTTCGAGAAATTAAATTTCAGTTGTTGTTCAGTTTCAGTTACTCGTCGCTGTTTTGCTTAGAGAAGTTAAATTTCAGTTGTTGTTTAGTTTCGGTTACTCGTTGCTGTTTTCTTCGAGAAATTAAATATCAGTTGTTGTTGTTGTTCAGTTTCGGGTTTTTTTTTCCAGTTGTTTAGTTTCGGTTACTCGTCGCTGTTTGCTTCGAGAAATTAAATTTCAGTTGTTGTTTCGATTACTCGTCGCTGTTTGCTTCGAGAAATTAAATTTCAGTTGTTGTTCAGTTTCGGGTTTTTTTTTTTTTACCTCGTCGCCAGGTTTACTGTCTACGAAATGAGTCCCCGAACCTAATTCCTCGGGTCTATTTGTAGTCCCGCCCGTGACGTCACATCCGGCGTCACACTACCCAACCGTCGATAGGCTGCATTGTCTTGTTTTATTAGTTTTGAAAAGACTTGTGCTGTGCTGTAAGCAACAGGACGAGTCAAAGATTGTAGCCAGTGGCTTACCCAACCGTTTGAAGGCTTTGTTTTTTTTTTAAACTCTGAAAAGACTTGTGCAGTGCTCTAAACGACAAGACGCGTAAACGACTTTAGCCATTATCCTACCCGATCGAAGTAGGGTTGTACTGCTTTGTTTCATTAGCTCTGAAAGACTTGTACTGTGCTGTAAACGACAGAACGAGTCAAGGATTGTAGCCATGGTTTTACCCAACCGGTTGAAGGCTCTACTGCATTGTTTTATTAGTTTGAAAAGACTTGTGCTCTGAATGACAGCACGTGCCAAGGATTTTAGTCATCGTCTAACCCAACCGTCTTATATGTGTACTGCGTTGTCAGTCATACTGTTGTGACCCTGTTAGGGGTCGAAATAAAGACATGGAAACACGGGGTTACAGGAATAAAAATATATTATTGAAAAAAAAAAAGAATATATATACAAGAAGTAGTATTCTAGACTGACAGTATAGAACTTAGGTGGAAGAAGACAGTGAGTTGGAATGCTTCTCGCATTTTATTATGGATGGACGAGTCCATTTGTTCTTCGTACAGGTACGGCACGACAACACCCCTCTTTCAAGCCTTACCTCAGGAGTAGTACCTCGGGCCACTTCGAAAAACTGTCAGCAACGATTAAGTAGTAAAAACCTTCCAGTGGTCCCGCGAAATCCACGTGGATTCTTTCCCACGGACAGTCGGTCTTTGGCCATGGGCTATGTTTTATATGCGGTGCTTTTGCCACCAAGGCACAGCCTTTACACAGCTTTACTGCTTTTTCAATGTCATTATTCATATTTGGCCAGTACACAAAACTCCTCATTAAACCCTTCATCCTGCTTATCCCTGAATGGCCAACATGAACATTTTTTAGAATTTTCTTTCGTAGTTTTTTTTGGATGACCACTCTTTCGTTGTGCATGAGTACCTCATCACAGAGTAAGAAACTCTTTGCCACATGTACATCCTTATCTACCATTTTCATTTTTGTGCTGGTGATAAATTCATAGCGTCATCGGGAGCTCTCTCACTGCGTTGCACAAAATCTCCTTCTGTTTGAAGGGACGCGATCACTGTGTCTTCTAGAGTCTCTCTCTGTTTTTGGCACTAGTTTCGACAACCCATATGCATGATAGATTGAAGGCAAATGCTGCATTTTGAAGTTGTAATTTAATAAGATAGGTCTCGATCTTCGTAGGCTATTAGGGGTATATACCGGTAGGCCTTTTTTTAGATCCATACATTTTAATTAGCAACTTATGGTCTGTCTGTAAAGTAAGTCGTCTACCATGTATGTATCGGTGAAAATATTATTGCTAGGGCTTCTTTCTCGATTTGAGAATACTGTTTTTTCCGCCGGGAGCAATGTCCTTGATGCATGTGCAATGGGTTTATGGGTCTCATCCGGCATTATATGTAGGATGCACGCTCCTAAACCATATGAACTAACGTCGCTAGCCACGATTATGTCCAATTCTAGATTGTAATGTGTTAGAAATAACTCTGACATAAGCCTTTCTATAATTTTATTACACACATCCTGGCTTTATGTTTTTTAATAACTCATTTAATGGAGCGCGCAAATTATGCATTTCGTGGATAAAGGCCTGGTGGTAATTTGCTAGCCCCTAAGAAACTCTGTAATGTCGTGACATTTTTTTTTATCGCTGTAGCCCTTTCTGGGTCCGACCTTCTGCCGTCCTTGTCGATAACATGACCCAGGTATTTTATTTCCTCCAGGAAAAAATCACATTTTTCTTCTTTTACTTTGAACCCATAATCTTGGATTCTCGTAAACACTTGATTTACATGTTTATGTTGTTGTTCAATATCTTTGCTGTTAATCCAAATTTCATCAAGATACGCTATCGCAAAATCCAGTCCACCCAGCATTGTATTCATTACTTGTTAGAAAATGGCTGGCGCGACTTTCACTCCGAAAGCTAACCTTTCGATTTATATAAACCTCGATCTGTGTTTATACATAACAGCTTCGAACTATCCTTATTCGCCGGTATTTGATGGTATGCCGCACTTAGGTCTATTTTAGAAAAAAATCTTCCTCCATTTAAACTTGAGAACACTTCCTCGGGGCTGTGCAGTGGGTAGTGATAGTCTTCTAGAGCTGTATTCAAACTCGTTGAAAAGTCTGCACATATGCGAATCCCATTAGATATTTTTCTTTACATAAACCGTGGGTGCTGCCCACTGGCTGTGTTGTACTTTTGATAAAATACCAGTCTCTACAAGTCGGTTTAGTTCCTCGTTTATTTTTTATATCGAGGCGAAGGGTACTTTTCTTTCTTTTTTAAATAACGGCTGTACATTTTCTTTAAGTTGAAATTTGGCAGCCATCTTAGTGCAGCGCCCAAAACCGCCAGAATAAACCTCAGGATAAGATTTTTTAATTCTCGTTGCAGTTTTTTCCGATTCCGTTGCTCGACTATTTATTATTTTACAAAATGTATTTATTGGCAATTTCCATAAATCAAATGCCTGCATCCAGTCCGAACCGAAAATATTATTTGAATCCTTCAGCACCAGTATTTTTAGTTTTCTAGTATTTCCCATTAGGGACATATTTGTGATTAATTCTCCTTCAAATTTAATTTTTTCCCTAATCACTGTGCTGGCCAGTCTGTTCTTAATAAAGTGGGTTTATTTAAGATTGTCTACGTATGTAAATTTATTATGGAGACATCTGAACCCGAATCCAATTGTAATTTTATGTTTTTATCCAGGATTTTCACCTGTACAATTTTTCATGAATTTTTCATTCTTTGTCCTAATGGTTGAACCCGCGTTTTATTTCCTCTACCTGTTCTACAGTGCGAACTTTTATGTCCGACCTTTTTTCAATTCATACAGGACTTAAAACGGAAAGGACAGTCATTGTACCAATGTGGGATACCACAGTGTGAACAAAGGCTCGGTAGCCATTTATAAGTCTTTTTACCTGGTTGTCTTGCCTTTGCTGCATAAAAATCACTATTTCTGTTTTGACTTATTTTTTTATAAGGTTGAACTTTTGTTTTTGATGTACTTTTTTATATGTGCAATGCCCGATAATTCAATGTCTTTTGAGTCCTGTTTTACATTGATAAATCTTTGACAGTCCTCGACCAACATTTGCAGTGTAAGGCTAGGTTCATTCTCTTATTTATTTAGGACTCTACGCTTTATCTCCGTGTCATTTCCTGTGACTAACCCTTGTACGAAACTTAAACACTTGAAATTATCGGCACTAAATTCGGCTAGTTTAAAGTCGTCAAAATGTTTGTTTACTATCGATGCAAAAGTAGCGTAATCTTCCTCGTCTTTTTTACCAGGTTTATGCACTTCCAGCGTTTGTGAAATAACGTGGTCTTCGGACTGAACAATTCCGTTAATAATTTTACCACTTCTATAAAAGGTAAATCGCTAGTTTTCCGAGACAAAATGAAATCCACGAATTTCGTATGTTCCGTGGTACCTAGTTTCCTAAGTAACAGGCGAACCTTTTTTGAGTCAGCCCAACTTTCGCAGTCAATTCTATATAAATCTTCGTATCTTCGAAAATATGTTGCGAACGTATTTTCTTCCGAATATGTGAAATAATCGATGGCCTTCCACACAGGGTTCTGTGAAAACGCGTTGTCACTTTCATCCCCTTGGTCTCTACACGATATTATTTGTATAAGTGTTTCCAATCTGTTGTCATTTTCTTTTTTGCTGACACATCTTTATATTTTGCTCGAGGAGAAGCTTTTGAAACTTTTCTTCAGTTTGCTGTTGTTGTTGTTTTTATTTTGCTCGAGTGAAAGATTTTGAAATTTCTCCTCAGCCTGTTGATGTTGGGAGATTTGAAATCTGGTTAATTCCGCGATGATTGACTTAAGGTATTCCTTATTTATTTAAAAAAAAATTATTTTTAGAAAATGAATATTTTCTTTTTTAGTATGGCTTTGTAAGAAGGGATTTTCCTTAGATTACCGCTTGCTAGACGTCATCTTAGTTGTGAAAGATTATGAAACCTATTTCTTATTTTACTACGCTTTACGCGTGTTAGTTTTAGAAAAGAAAAAATACTGTTTCACAATTTTTTTTCTTATCCGTGGAAATAAAATCATATATTCCTTTATTTGTCACATATTCTAACAGAGTCAGAATAAAAAAGTAGGAAGAGAGGTAAAAAAAACTGACCCTTTTTTCTCAATTAAGAAAATAATCAATTTAAAAATATTTTTTTAACATGGTTCACCCCAAACAAAGCAGGCCATCACTGTAGACGTAAGGGGCTACTGAGAAAAAAGAGAAAGTGGGGGGGGGTCAGCCTAAATTGGGATCTGCGCAGCGAAATGTCTGTTTACATTAGTTTTAAATTTCTGCATGTCAGTACTGTCGGGGAAACAGGGGGCAGGGAGGGATTTCCAGAGGCAAGCAGCACGAGGAAGGAAGCTATTTGAGTAGAAGGCTCTCCGGCATCTGGGGACCTCCACAGTGAATAAATGAGATTTAGTTGATTGTCGAGTTAGTCTAGTGAATTTTCGTCGGATGGGCACCAGAGTAGCCAACTCATCGGAGCATAATCCATTGAAGTATTTGTAAAACAAACATAAGGATGCTACATTGCGGCGATGCGACAGGGACTGGAGCTTGGTGGACAATGAGGGACCTATTAGGTTGGCGACTCTTTTTGGACCTTGTCAAGGAGGGAGAGACTGGTAGATGATGCACCAGCCCAGATGTGGCAACAATACTTCATGCATGGGCGGATGGTGGCTTTGTAGAGATACAGGATAATGTCAGGTGTGAGGAGTTTACTAGCACGGTAGAGGAGCCAACCTTCTTTGCGGCAGCCTTGGCAATGTCGTCAATGTATTTGTTCCAATTCATGTTACTTGTGAAGGTTAGGCCGAGGAGTTTGAATGATGAACTCTCAGGTAGGGTGTTATTTTCCATGGCAATTGGTGGTTGGAGAGGCTTCTTGTAGTTGTTGAAGGAAAGTAGCTTTTTCTTTGCGGCATTAAAACCGTTTATGACCCCAATCCACTACAGCCTGGAGGTCATTTTCTAAAGATTCAGCCATTGCCTTGGATATGATTGCGTCGGTTTTGCCAACATGGCGAGAGTAAAGGGTGGTGTCATCAGCAAATAAACCAATCTCAGACTCTATGCCATCAGGGAGATCGTTTATATAGATCAGGAACAACAAGGGTCCAAGGATAGATCCCTGGGATACACCAGCATTTATGTCATGTTGCTTAGATGAACGGCCATCGAGGACAACCTGGATTTTTCTTTTGTCTAGGAAGGATCTAATTATATTAAGTAACTGCCCAGTAATACATCGTGTAAATATACCACCGTGTTGTCTAGAATTAGTTTGACTCATAGAAGAGGATGAATAGGAGACGTGGAAGTTTTCTTCATCCCAAGTAAAATAAATGTTGTAACCAGTGTAAAAAACTTATGAATTAGAAAAGAAAATATGACAATCCCAGGAGTGACTGTCTGTCTGTTTCTAGCCTCAACGTGATTTACATCTCCATTTCTTTTAATAGAAATCGAATATTCCTTGAAAGAGGAAAATAAAATCGCATCAAATATAAAACCAAATTTTAAAAGTGCTATTTAAAAACGAACTTAATAACGAAATTACATCAACCAGATTGTATTTCCATTTTATATATGTTGATTTATTTCTCTCGACATCGCCTATTTCAACATAAAGAACATAGAAATGTATTCGAAGATGCAAGGATAGCACTTCTGCCAAAATAGTTTTGAATTTGAACAATGTTCCAAAGAGTTGGATGATAGAAACCATGAAAGGAAAATATTGCTGAACATTTGTGGAACATTCGCAAATATTTCAATAAGGTACTTTCCATTAAGAAGCATAAAAGATAACGAATTTTGTGTTTGGCAAATATCAGAAAAATGGACATCCCTTCACTTGTGGCAACAGTATGAACCCAAGCCAATATCATAAAAAATATATCCCCACGACTTGTGAAAACAAATAGCAAATATCGCCATAACGTACATCTCCTTGTGGTAAGTGTTAACCTTTGACAAATATCGCAATAGTGTACATCCTCTTGATTTGTGGAAACAGTGTTAACCTTGACAAATATCGCAATAGTGTACATCCCCTTGACTGGTGGAAACAGTATTAACCTTGACAAATATCGCAATAGTGTACATCCTCTTGATTTGTGGAAACAGTGTTAACCTTGACAAATATCGCAATAGTGTACATCCCCTTGACTGGTGGAAACAGTATTAACCTTTGACAAATATCGCAATAGTGTACATCCTCTTGATTTGTGGAAACAGTGTTAACCTTGACAAATATCGCAATAGTGTACATCCCCTTGACTGGTGGAAACAGTATTAACCTTGACAAATATCGCAATAGTGTACATCCTCTTGATTTGTGGAAACAGTGTTAACCTTGACAAATATCGCAATAGTGTACATCCCCTTGACTGGTGGAAACAGTATTAACCTTGACAAATATCGCAATAGTGTACATCCTCTTGATTTGTGGAAACAGTGTTAACCTTGACAAATATCGCAATAGTGTACATCCCCTTGACTGGTGGAAACAGTATTAACCTTGACAAATATCGCAATAGTGTACATCCTTTTGATTTGTGGAAACAGTGTTAACCTTGGCAAATATCGCAATAGTGTACACCCTCTTGATTTGTGGAAACAGTGTAAACCTTGACAAATATCGCAATAGTGTACATCCCCTTGACTGGTGGAAACAGTGTAAACCTTGACAAATATCGCAATAATGTACATCCTCTTGATTTGTGGAAACAGTGTTAACCGTGACAAATATTTCAATAAAATACGCCTCCTTGACTTGTGGAAACAGTGTTAACTTTAGCAAATATTACAATAAAATCCCCTTTACTTGTAAAAACAATTTTAACCTGGAAAATATCACAATCAAAGTACATCCCCTAGACTTGTGAAAACAGTATGAACCTTGAAAAATATTGCAATAAATCATATCTTGTGGAAAGAATATGTACCTTTGAAAATATCGCAATAACATACATCTTATTGTGAACCTTCACCAATATCGCAATAAGGTACATCCTCTTGAGAAGCATATCACATAAAGAATTAGGTCTTAAGCAAAGTTTCTTCAATTGCTGATTGATACAATCAAAATATGATACTCACTTTTGCAACAACCAGAAAAGCTGGCTGTAACTCAATATACACTCAATACACAAATATGTAAAGCAGTTGAATGATGAACGTTTATCACAAAAATCACATCAAAAAAATAGCCAACCAGAAACCAGAGAATACGTTCAATAACCTGGTCCGTTTGTCAAACTAAATTTTACATAAAGAACATAGAAATATACTTAAACGTGCAAGAAAATTGATTAATTAGGGGGAGGGGTCGTGAAAAAAAACAAAAAACCTCATCTCATATCCCCAAAAAACGGTTGCCTTAAAAATTTCGAATTAGCAATTGTTGTTTAAAGAAATATCAACTCTTAATGCTTCTAATAATTAGTCTATTTTTAATGAATTAGATCAGGTGCGTGTTTTTGATCATCCTTGTTTATAAAATGGGTGCTTTGTTACTTTGGAACCGACGCTAAGTCACTCGGCGTCGATGCTTCCCGGATGTTTACGTTAAACGCCGGAGAGTGCCGAATGCAGAATCCGTTGACTTACCTGCCTTGAAAAAAAGCACAAACGAGGCTGGATTTACAAGTTCGACAAAACAGGCAAAAATGTTTCGAAATTATGATTTTTTTTAGCGAAGTTTAAAATAAGTGTTTAAATTTATGTTTTTTTTTATTTTACGTTTTTTTTTATTATTATTTGTACGAAAGATATATTGAAAAGTTAATCAAGTAAGTTTTTTTTTCACACTTTTTTTTAGCGAAAATTATTATTTTTTCAACTTTTTTAGAAATTAGGGTTAGGGCAGGGTTTGTTGAATTCTTTTTTCCATGCTGCAGCTAAGTTTTCTTGATTAAAATCCAGGTATTAAGGATGTGGTAAATTTTTCATTTCGCTTTTTCCGAAGTGTGATTTCAACTTCTTTTTTCTTTTCTTATTTTAGGATAGGTTGTTTTAGTCTTCTGACACCATGTTCTTATATATATATATATATATATATATATATATATATATATATATATATATATATAAACAAGCATGAACGGAAAGGAATACTATTGAAAGATCGAGAACGAGAGAGAAGGATGTGAACACGTGCTATAAGACAAGAGATTTTTTTTTAGACTGAAGTTTACACAAACAGAGAGTTCCAACCGTCTCGTAACAAGGGAAGTAACTGGGTGACGCTAATTGTCCCGTGCATGTACAACATGATGATGATGATGATGTTACAGATACTAACAGGTTATGAATTGCATTTTTTTTTTTCATTGCCAATCAATCCATGGTTCTGACGGAAATTTATTGTTCCTTCAGGAGTATCGACAGCCAGTGCTACCATGTAAAAAATTCATGTTTAAATGTAAAATCGCGTTTCGACCAGTTTGCACGTTCAGCGTTTCATTCAGTTTGACTGCTTAGATGTTGTCTGCTTACTCTTCGGGGCTTTCTGGCGTTAACCGTAAACCGCCGGAAAGCACCGACGCCGAGTGACTTTTAGCGCAGGTCCCAAAGTACTATAAAATGAAACAAAAACAAAGAAATTCAGGGAATTAATACTTATTCTTCGTCGAATCTTGTTAATGACTACATGATTCGTAAATTATAAATAAAAAGCTTCTTACGTCTGAATAAAATGAAATACGCGTTTCAAACCGGAAATGGAGTATGAATTATCTCCACTGGCTGTTCGCTCTTCTCGTTTTTCGTATTCTTCTATATTTAAAATCACTTTTAATCGGTTATAGTCTACAAAAAAAATGAATTAAAAGAAAAGTGGAGTCTTTTAGAGAAAAACTGAAACTAAAAGTAAGTATAGCATTTCTTGAATTTTCTTGTTTAATTAAAATAACAGAATTTAATTTTGATTTTTTGTAATATCTTTTTTGTTTTTTTTGGGGGGGATCTTTGATTTTTCGTAGACTGGTCAGAAATTATTTTAAGTGAAATATGTCTCGCCAGGGTTTCATTGCTCCCCAAAACAAAATATTTTTACGTAAAACCATGTTTTAGTAGAAAAAATAATATAAAATATAACATTAAAAACAGAGCTCTTTTGCATGTTGCTCAAATTAAACATAACGAGAGTCTATTCGAATAACGATAGAACGATTCGGTAACTTAATTGGCTCATATGAAAACCAAAAATTGAAAAGTTCGGAACGAACGAAACAAATCCTAGTCTTTTCTGATGGAATCAATAAGATTATCATTTTGTATCATTTCTTCATTTTTATTTTTGTTTTCCTCAAGAAAAAGGGTAAAAGAAATATAAAAAAATGAATCCCAAACCTAATCGTAATTTTAGTGATTCCAGTCAAGAGTGCCCCCTTTTTGCGGAACTAGATTCTTGAGGTGAAAAATATTTCCATTTATTCATAAGTCAGCATTAAGACTAAAAGAATCTCGAGGATAAGGTTTGAATGGTGATGAATACTTTAAAAGTAGGTATGCCAAACCAAAATTTATTTTCATTATATCTAAAAACTTTTCATGTAGACACGTAGATTTTTGCAAACCATAAACAATGGTACTAAATTTATTTTGGTAGCTTAATTAGCCACCAAGTTATGACCATTCAAAGTTCGTCGGAAATGAGAAAATTTTGCGTCTTTTGTGCTATTGGTCGCGAAGCCAATTTTAACAGTGTATAACTGAAAATGCATGCTTCAAACATGAAAAATCCTTACAAATGTAATGTCATCTTGTGCTAAATGAAAATTAAGACTAATGGAAGAAATAATTATCAGATCAAACCAGCTTAAACATTGAGCAAAATTCCCCCCCCCCCCCAAAAAAAAGCAAGGATTACATGTGTAATGTTATTGGCTGGGTTAAGTAAGTAGTAAGACGGAGAGACGTATAGGATAAATAATAAGGTTTATTAACGGTCAAAATATATTCTCACTGAGTCATTGCCAGGGGCCGTAACTCGTCCCCTCACTGGTGACACTACATCCCCTTTTCGATTGTAAAGTTCTTTACAAGGACAGTCTTTTAGGTGGTCGAACTTGTCGACCGCTTCTTGTATATTTCCCTTGATCAGGACATCTGGAACTCTCTAGTGGGATGTTTCTTTGGTTACTGGGAAGATCTGTTGAGTCATCATCACAGCTATCCATATCGAGGGCAACGTGGTAAGGTGTTTGCTTCCTGTGGGGTAGCCACCTGAGAGAAGCTGGTTTCTCCGTTCCTTAGGCTCAGATTACTTTTGTTGCGTCGGTGTAGTCCTGAATCTGTCTTAACTAGGACTGACCTTGGTGACAGAGTTTTACTTACTACAGCTGTACTGGTCTTAGGTATCTTGACCCAGACTGGTTGTCCTTTTTCAAAGGCAGGACGATCTTTAGCCCGATGACGTTTGTCATAGTTTTGCTTTTGTCTGGCTTTGAGCCGGGTGTCTGCCCTTCTATGTTCCTCGATGTTTTGCTGATCAAATGAATTTCTTTGAGGAATGGTAGGGATCCGTGTTCTTAGTTTTCTATTCATTAACAGCTCTGCAGGACTCTTGCCGTGTTGCAGAGGAGTGCTGCGATAATTTAGCAGTGCTATGTATGGGTCACTTGCTTTCTTCAATAAGTTTTTTATTGTCTGGACTGCACGTTCAGCTTCTCCGTTTCCTTGCAGTTAATTCAGGAACTTTTCAAATGTTTTTGACTTCCTGCACCTCACAAGTAGCCCCTACTTGTGAGGTGCAGGAAGTCAAAAACATTTGAAAAGTTCCTGAATTAACTAGAACTGAATTGGGGACCGTTGTCAGATATGATTGTCTCTGGGATCCCATGCCTAGCGAATATTGATTTACAATGCTCTATTACGCTGGCTGAGGTGGTTATCTGTAAATGGGCTATTTCAATCCACCTGGAAAAATAATCGACAATCAGAAGATATCAGTGTCCCGTGAATTCGAACAGATCCATTCCTATTTTCTGCCATGGATATGCAGGTAATTTGGTGGGTTGTAGTAGTTCTGGTGGATATTTTCGTTCTTTTTCACAGATACCACATTTCCCAACTTTGTCTGCAATTTGTTTAGAGAGGCCAGGCCACCACACACTTTCGCGAGCTAGTGCTCGGCATTTGACAATACCTTGGTGTCCCTCATGTAGACACTCTAGTATGTCTTTTTGAAGTACATTAGGAATGACAAGTCGGCTCTGGTACATTAGAAGTCCCTGGTAAACTGTTAGGTCCTGGTTTTAGTTCGGGGTCCCACCTTGCTCTTTCGGGCCACTGGTCCATCTCATAATATTTGATTACCTGACTGCAGACCTGGTCAGTATTTTGTTTTAGTCGGATATCCTCCAATCGTTTATCGCTCGCCGAGATATTTCCTATGACTGAGTGGATAAATGAGTCGGTCTCTGTCTCCTGCTGGATATCCTGTATAACGGGACTACTCCCAGGTGCTCGGGACAAAGCGTCTGCTGTTGTGAGGTCTTTTCTCGCTGTGTATATGATCTCATAGGAGAATCTCATTAACCTCATGCGGAAACGTTGAATTCTTGGAGTCAATTCGTCGAGTCGCTTCGACTTCAACAGTGGTTTGTGGCCTGTTTCGACTGTGAATTTTGGCATTCCGACCAAGTAGTCCGCAAATTTTTCACAACACCAAGTGACTGCTAGTGCTTCCTTCTCAACCTGTGCATATCTCTGCTCTGTTTCTGTCAGAGATCGTGAAGCATAAAATATCGGTCTCCAGTCATTTTCTTGCTTCTGCAGTAGTACACCGCCTAGGCCATAGCTAGATGAATCTGCTGATACCCTTGTCGGCTTGTTGGAATTGTAATGAGTCAGTACTGGTGCAGAACTCAGTTGCTTCTTCAGGGTCTGGAATGCTGCTTTCTGAGGCTCATCCCAGATCCATTCTGACTCTTTCCTAAGAAGCTCTCGGAGTGGTTTGGTGGTTTCGGCTAGATTCCTAGCAAATTTTCCGACCTGGTTTGCCATGCCCAGTAAGCGTCGTAATTCGGACACATTCTCAGGTCTGGGCAAGTCCATAATTGCTGCTACCTTTTCGAGATCTATTTGTATTCCCTCTTTTGATATAATGTGACCCAGAAACTTTATGTTTCTGACAGAAAATACACATTTATCGTTGAGTGTAGCTCCTGCAGCCTTCATTTTCTGCAGTACTGCTTTTAGTCGCTGGTCGTGCTCCTGCTGGTTTCTTCCACTTATTAGGACGTCATCTATATCACAGATGACTCCTGGTATTCCGGACAAAATGTGTGTCATCTCCCTATGAAAGATTTCTGACCCAGAACTTATCCCGACTGGAAGTCGTTTGAAACAGTACCTCCCATAAGGTGTTATAAATGTGGTAAGGACCTGCGATTTTTCGTGTAGGACGATTTGGTAGAAACCGTTGTTGCAGTCGAGCTTGCTAAACACTGTGGCTCCATCGAGCTCGGCCAGTAATTGGTCTGTGGTGGGTAAAGGAAATTTTTCCCGTTTCACGCTCTCGTTTAGCTTGGTAAAGTCGACGCATAACCTAACTTTACCGTTAGTTTTTTGGACGGCGACTATTGGGACACACCAATCAGTTGGTGATTTGACTGGACGGATTATGTCCTCGTTCTCCAGACGTTTCAGTTCTTCCTGAACCTTCTGTTTTATAGGCAATGGCAATCTTCTAGGGGTAGCAATGGAAAAGGGCTGAGCTCCTGCCTCCAAACGTATCTGGTATACATGTTCCAGTTTCCCTAGTCCTGTGAACAGTTCTGGGAACTCTTTCTTATACTGGTGCCCTTCGCTTGTCACTCTATTAACTGCTTTCAACAGGTTGAGGGCTTTGATTGCTGGTCCTCCTAGTAGAGGTTCTTGCAGACTCTCTATAACATAAAGGTCTTGTTGCGAGCTTACTTATTCTGTTGCTAGTTTGGCCGTCACACATCCTATGAGGTTTATCTCATGATGACCCGGTTCGTACAGTCTTTTGTTTGTGGGTTGGATGAGTGGGGAATTTTTCCTGAAGCACCGGTCCGGGATTACGGTCACATCTGCACCTGTATCCAGCCTAAAATTTATAATTTTGGTACAGGTCTTAGTGGTGACCTTGATTTTAGCCTGCCAATTTGTATTATCCTCAGTGGTAATTGTACCTATATTTTCGAGAGTGACAGAACCTAAAAAATGATTTTCTTCTTCCTCTCTTATTTCTCTAACCTTCGCTTTATCGGTTCTGCAAAATTTTGCATAATGCGAACAAATTCTGCAGCGTGCATCTTTTGCTGGGCAGTCATTTCTATTGTGGAATGGAAATTTCCCGCAGCGTGTGCATTTGCTAGGCATTTTCGATTTCGGATGTGGTTGTTTGGTGAAGTTTGTCTTGTAGGTTCGCTTCGTAACCCAGTTGATTTGAAAATCCGCTGCATCGGCATCGGAGGAAATGGTCGGCGTCTTTTGTTTCGAAGTTTCGTAGGCTCTACCTATTTGTAGGCACTTGTCTAGAGTAAGCTGTTTATCAGACAGTAACTTTTCTCTGACGGTATCGCTTCGAACTCCGACAACAACTTGGTCTCGAATAAGCTTATCCTGTAGCTGTCCGAAATTGCAGTTCTTTGCAAGTTGCCGAAGAGCAGCTATATAGGTCTCGATACTTTCCGATACTTCTTGCTTGCGAAGATGGAATGTATAGGATTCGTAAGCTTCATGCGTTTCGCCCACGAAAAAATCCTCAAACTTCTTCATCACCTTCTCTAGGTCCGTCTTTTCTTCCTCAGAGTTAAACTTCAACCCTTCATATATATCGTAACTATCCTCCAAGATAGTTGCTAAAAATACCGATGTCTGATATGAAGTATCTGCTTCTTTAGACAATCTACTAGCGATCGAATAATTGAGAAAATTTCGTTTGAATTTTCGCCAGTTATTAGCAACATTTCCAACGAGAGTCATTCGTTTGGGGGGTGGTATATTAGCAGAATATTGCTTTATGTCCGTGTGAGGCATTTTTCAAAAGTATACGATGTATATGAGAAAAATAAATTTCTGTACTTACTGTTCTCTCTCTTTTCTTACTTTTTTTTTGTTTGTGGGACCGTTTTCCGTAAGTCGTTTGTTTATCGATAGTAGAATTTTCTTTCTCTTAGAAATCCTTTGTTTTTCTTACTACGATACCAAGCTAAATTATTCTTTTGATGAAAAAACTCATTTAGATTTTGTAAAAACATACGGAAACACAATTTGATAATAGGGCACAAAAGGGTAAAACCTATACTCTGCTTAACTTGCTGTAAAGAAATATCCATTGGAGGTATAATGCGTTTTTCTTGTTTTTTTTTGGGGGGGGGGGACTCTTTCTTTTTTTAGACGATTACGATTTTAAGAAAGTCTTTGTGGGGGGGAGGGGGCTTGCCAATCGGACTTCGGGTTAGTGGTAGGGTAAATTACGTGTGAACGTCCTGAAAATTTGACGGAAAGAAAAAAAAAATTATTTTAGAATTTGGAGTGGGGGGTTGGTTTCACGTGAATTTAATGTGAAATGGTTCACTATTTCCTGCCCATTCTAGCGTTTTAGGGCAGTTAATTAATTTGTTTTCTATGTGAAATACATTCTGTGCGTTTTTCTTTATATGGGTCTGCTTTTTATTCTTTTCTTTTTCTTTTCTTTTTTAGTCTGGTTTTAATGGGATTTGTGTAGGATGAGAGCCTGCCACTCGGACTTAGGGTTAGTTATAAGGTTAAGGGAGGTTCTTTGTTTTGGATGGAGGTTGCCATTCGGACTTAGGGTTAAGGCGTGACCATCGTAATAGTAAACTAGTTTACTCTATTATGTAGGCCACGGTTAAGGGAGTTTTTTTTGGGGGGGGGATGCTTGTCACTCAGATTTAAGGTTAATGGTACGACACGTTCAAGAGAAAGCATGTTTAGGAAGTGGGGTTGTCACTCGAACCTAGAGTTAGTGGTAGAATAATTATTTATTGTATATCATGTTTTCAGCTTGAAAAAAATTTTTTTTTAAATTGCACTAAAATGCAAGAATGGCCGGGGAGGGGGAGTTTTGTGTTGAATTTATGTGAGAAACTGATCCCCCCTCTAAATTCTAAATTATTTTTTTGTCTTTTTTATGCCAAGACTTTTAGGGTGTTCACACGTAATCGCCTAAAAAAGTAGAATCTTATTTATTTTTTATTGGCAAATTATTATTATTATTTATCATTATTACTAGAATTAAAGTTTGGAAGTTGAGTATATTTGACAACCAGTATTTCTTAAAGTATTTTTTTATAAAAGAACCACACACACCATTAACTTTTTTGAGCACAAAGTATTTTTGTCTTTCTTTTTTTTTTACAAAACTCCATAAACGAAATTTAGGAAGCTTACCGTTTGAACTAGCTGCTGTTGATTGATTGCTATATCAGCAACACTAGTTAAATTGTTGACTTTCACTCAAAAAGGGACAATATTTTTTCGGATAGAATAATTCAAAATTACTACTACCGAATGACAAAACAACATACAATTATAATTTTAATGAATTAAAAAAAGTTAAAAGATTTATTTACTAGTTGGGTCACGAAAAATATTTTTTTTAAATGTTCGATACACGTGATGTTGAAGTTTTATTTTTAAGATTACAAAAAAAATAATGGATCAGTCGTTTTGTTGATGTTTTCGATTTTTCAATAGCAGTCTTGATGTGCGGAGCTCATAGATGATTGAAGATTTTTCATTTGCGCGGACATACCTCTAGTTTTATACGTGTCGCATCTAGAGTTATGGGCATAGAAATATGACACTAACAGATTATTAAAGACGGGATGTTTCTCTACAAAATGGTGTAAATTTCGGAATTTTTATATTGAATTTCTTTCGGATTTTATTAACTAAAGTTTTAAACTTGGATTTTTTAATGAAATGCAACTTAAAACCATATGTTAAACACACCGCATTAACGAGTGTCCTTTTTACATTCAGATAGGACTATTTTTATATGCACAGTGACACATAATTTCGCACGCAATGAATTTGAAAAGTATATATATTTTTTTCACGCAAAAAATAAAACGTCCGTCACTGAAAATAGTGACTTAACTTGAAGTGGTTTGGAAAAAAAACTATTAATGAAACAGGAGAAAGAATTGTATCTTTATAAAGAGAAAAGATTACATATTGTTTATATCCAAATTTTATCAAAATAACCCCAAAAATAAACGAGATATGACAAGTTGAAATTGTAGGGAATTTCACTTTTTTTAACATATTTCGCCAGGAAATCAGCCCGGTTTGGGATACCTATTAAGAGGATTGTAAATATCTACATACTGTTTACCCCAAACCAAGGGACGACCCAGAAAACATCAATTCTTCCCCCTTTCTGAAATGGAAAAAATAGGAGTGAGGGAGAGTTACAAGGCTACTGAAACCCAATCCAAATTTGTATCTGACCTTTCATTAGGGGGCTATTAAATAGGGGCACATGTGTGTGTGTGTATGCCTGTGTGTGTGTATATGAGATAAAATACTGTTTTGTTTTTAAATTCCCGAAACAGTTTTTTCTTTGGGGAAAAATATTTAGATAAATAAACTTGCACTGAGGAACATAAATAATATATTCTACAGTTTACATATTATTTTGTAAATCGTACTGGAGAATTTTACAGAATATTTGAAAATTTTATGTCGAAATAATTGTTGATAAATTTGTAGATGAGTACCCTCAGCTGAATCCCCCCTAGACACATTAGACTCCTCCAGGACTCTAACGTTGGTTCGACGATCTTGCCAATTAATTTTTAACATTTTTCGTAAAAGTCTTTGATGTAGTTTGTCAAATGCTATAAGACGTCGATGGTATGTTGTCCAGATCTCCGATGCATACAAGAGTGTTGGAAGGACAATTACTCGATATACTAGTATCTTGGTATCAAACCTTAAATCTTTATTCTCAAAGACTCTGAGACGAAATTTACCGAAAACAGCACTTGCGCACCTAATACAATATTAGATTTCGTAATCAATGGTGGCATTGAAAGCGCGGTGGCTAGCCAGGTACGCGAAGCGATCTACGTTTTCTAGCAACTCGCTGCCTAATTGGATATTAGGAGGTGTTTTGTTGTTATCTTGAGGTGAAAGCTGAAATAACACCTCAGTTTTTCGAACATTGATTTTTAGTCCTAGTTTAGCGTATGCATCAGCAAACACATCAATTGTAGTTTGTAAGTCCTCTTGAGTCAGAGCACAAATTCAATTAGAGAACCAACATTTGTTCTAGTTCTGGCCTTCAGACATCTCACGTTGTAAACTCCGTGATTCATTCTATAGTTTATGGATATACCAGGTGGAAGTTGACCATCCATTAGTTGTAATACAGCCGCAAGAAAGATTGAAAACAAGGTTGGTGCAGCTATACATCCCTGTTTGACCCCAGATTTTACCTTGAATGGATCTGTAGAACTGCCATTTGTGATTACCGTTGCAGTCATATCGTTGTGAAGCAGTTTCATTATTTTGATGATCTTCTCTGGACAACCAGCTTTTGATATGATTTTCCAGAAAAGCTCACGGCTTACACTATCAAAGGCTTTTGTTAGATCGATGAAAGGTTGCTGTTGCTCTCAGCATTTTTCCTGAAGCTGCCTTATACTGAGTATCATGTAGTTTGTGCTACGAGCTGGTCGAAAGCCACATTGTGACTCGGGTAAAACGAACTCAGCGAGAGGTGTTAATCTCTGTGTTAAGATACAAGCCAGATATTGATAGTAGTGTAATACCTCTATAATTTCAACAGTCATTTCTTTCTCTTTTTTTCTTGAAAATAGTTGTAATTAGACCATCCCTTAAATCACTTGGTATTTCTTCTTGTACCCATATTTTGACAATAAGTTGATGCAGTTGTAAATACAGGAGTGGTCCACCCGATTTATAGATTTCGGTAGGGATGTTGTCTATACCAGAAGCCTTATAATTTTTCAAAGCAAGGACGACAATCTTGACGTCTTCATGAGAGGGAATTCTGCTCAGTGAAGTGCCCACAGGTCGTTGCGTGATTTGATGTATCGCATTGTTGTCGACAACTGGATGTCGGTTTAACAGATCTTCAAAGTGTTCCTATTTTTACTGGGCTAAGTTTTCTCCACTACTTTTGAGAATTCGAGAGCCATCTCTACTTTGCAAAGGAGCTAGGCTTTGTGTACTGGGACCATAGAGAATTCTAGTTGCACTAAATAAATTCTTCATGTCGTTTTTATAGTTGTATTGCTTTAGATTTGTTCGTCCACCAGATGTTTGTACTTTGGCTTATAATTCTCTAAGTTTTCTCATTTTGACTTCCGAGTTTGGGTCATTGAGATGTAACACTAGCGCTTTTTTGTTTGCTCAGTTAGATCTTTTATTTCTTTGTAATTTTTGTTAAGCAAGTCTTGATTCTTATATTTCTTCAAACCAATCAACTTCCTGCATACATCCAAAATGGCAGACTTCAGCTTTTGCCAATGTTCTTCAGCACTGGCGGCATGAAGAAGATATTATTGTAGCTGAAGCTTTTTAGTCAATTCGACGTTGAATTTGAGCCTCTTAGGTGGATTCCGTTTTTCTTCCTACACTGCAGCTTGATTCTCATTATTGAGAAAACTAAACGATGGTCTGTCCAGCAGTCCTCGTTGAGTGGAGCAGCTTTTGTAATTAGAATATCTTTCCTATCATGTGTGCGAACAATAATATAGTCTATAAGATGCCAATGCTTTGATCGCGGGTGTTGCCAAGTGGTCTTGCATTTGTCTCTTTGTCTAAAAAGTGTTAGTGACAATGAGATTGTATTCGGCACATTTTGAAAGTAAAAGTGTTTCATTCGAATTTATTTTACCCACACCGTCTTTGCCAATGGTTCCTTTTCAAATTTGAGAATCCCTACCAACCTCTGCATTAAAATCACCAAGAAGAATGATTTTATCTTCAATCAGAATGGAGGAAAGCAGACAATTGGGTAGCCACCACCTTCATGCAGATGTCCTTCACCTGAAAGGTGGGTTTCTGAAAGTGCTGCAATATTTATGTTGAGTCTCTGAAGTTTGTGTGCAACACAGTAGGATACGGACATTCCATCATGCCATTTTTAATTTTACTTCATTGTTTCGATCGCAATTAAAGTGAAACCCTTTGAAAGCAGTTTTCCAAACAGGCTAAGGTGAATCAAATTATTTTTAGCGCACCTTTTCTAGCCCTTCCCCATTTGGGTTGAGCAGATTGGATCCTTGAAAAGGGCTGCTCAGTCACGGATGTCACTACCAAATCACTCTCCCACTTCGGGTCCAAGAGCGAAGCGACTGAACTAAAGACCTCCAGATATTACAATCCTGTCCCCACCACATTTTTCAGATCGCCGCCAGACTTTCTTCCATTCTTCTCTTCAGTTTTTTATCCTACTACTTGTATCCCTGGAGATGCCTGTGTGTGGGGTTTTTTTTAACATGGATAGGTTGATGCACAAACAACACACCTATCATCATGGCCAGGCAGGTTTATGTTCAGTGCCACAAAAATCGAGACAACCAAACCCCCTTCATCCGCCTTTGCAACCTTACATACAAACTGGTCTGCTGTTGAGGGATTTTTCACAGTATGGCTTAGTCATGCTAAAGTCATCCACGTGCCAGCTCATTTCTCATCCATTGATTTGTTTAATTTCGTCTGCCTGAGAAATATCAATCTTCCTGCTGCCAAAGGCTTTGATCTGTGTAAGTAGAGGGTTGTCATTCCCTCATTAGTTGCTTGAGAGGCATGATAACCATCTGGAATATCAAAGGGAGGCTAACAGCTGCTAAGTAGTGGATGCATGTTTCATCCATTGCCACATATTTATGCAAAAAACTCTTTTTTGTTGCATTGAAACAGTTGCTAACAACACTTGGCATCACCAACACCTTGTTTTAGTTTTTGACTGACTGAGCAAACGTGCCACCTACTTTGAAATTCTTTCTAATTGACAAGTGACTAAGTGCATGCAAAATGGCGATTTCTTCGACTCTTCATTTATTTCATGCAACTTCAATTTATGATGGCGACCTGAGCATTCAGCATCATTTGTGTCTATACAACCACGTTTAAAGTCAGCATAATGAAAGTCACCTCTTAATTGTTAAGAGTCCAACTAACACTTATGAAGCCATTGCTTTGCTTGAACAGTATTTTCCAATTAGAAATTTAGGTTTGGAAGTCAATTTCTAAAAGCAGTCCAAAACATACCAGCATGTAAAATGGATGATGATGATGAGAAAGCACAGAACTCAGATTTTTCTATTGTTTTGAAAACTTGCACCACTTAAATAACTGAATTTGTGGACTAATAACTTGATTAGGTTCACATTTTGCCACTTTGAAGGTTAGTACTTTATAAAACTTATATGGATTTTTATTAGACCCATCTATATGTCAGGCCCGAAACTTATTGAGTGATGTATTACTGCACAAGAAATTTTCAGTCTCCAAATTTTTGTGCATACTATAAAAACCCAAACACAACCTTTTCTTTCTCGTTTATCTATTTCTTTCAAACAAATCAAAGTTCCTCAGCTTATAACATGAGACACACACAAACGAAGATCACACAGTGCACTTACTGAATGCATATATACAGTTTATATATACGCTTTCACTAAGAAAACAGGCACATTGATATACACATACTTTTATGCATATCCCATTTACACACATTCAAACGCACATATCGCTAGTCCAAAACATTCTCAATTTCTTTGAGCTATCATTCTTTACCAAAACTTTATTTCATAGTGTCTTTACAAAGTTGTCAATAAATGAATTATTTTGTATGCATAGACGTTGTCATTTTCCTTTTCATGAAGTCTTATCTTCCACAATGTTATTGGGAAATGGATAAAAGGCTGCAGGTTCGACTATGGGTATCGCAAGTTTGAAGTAGAAAATTTTATGAATTAATTATAACGTCATATTTATAATTAATATCAAAACGATATTACATAAAATAATAAAACTAAAGTCAAAATTTTAAAAAGGCAATAAATCTTTTGAAGTCCAGACTGCTTTGAAGAGAATACATTGTGGCTCAATGATCGTATCAGTGGTCACTCTACAATAAAAAAAACCCAGAAAACAAGTTGTAGAGATAAGTTAGTTCTGCTCTCACCAGATACTGGCCACATTTACTTTTCTTCAACCTACTTTCTACATCGTTATCTGACCACACAGAAAGTTATCAAATAATTGTCATTCGTCTGTGTTCACTAAAATACAATAAAATTAAAAAAACACTGGCTGATCTATTGATCAGCCAGTGTTTTTACTGTCAGTCTAAACTGCTTCAAAAATATTTAATTATTTTGTTTGATTTAATAATTACTATCAAATAAATATTTATTTAAAATAATCAGAAAGACAAAATAAAAATGCAAATATAATTTTTGAAGTTGAAACAACTTAAAAAATTAGTTAATTATGAGGTTTTCTTTAATAATTACTGTAAGGAAGAGTTATAAACTGCTGTACCATGTTTCCATTTTGTATCTGGAACACTCTGGGTTCAATCCCTGATGGACAATACACGGTGCAATGTAAAACAATCAGATAAAAAAATTAAGTAAAATTTTAAAAAGCCAAATACGATTTTTGAAGGCCAAAATGTTTCAAATAGGGCCAAATTTGCGAAGTTTGGCCTGAAAAAGTCAAAACTGGCAATCCATCACAAGAAGACAATCTAGCTGTTTATGTAAAAAGATATTTCCTGTGATCAGGACGTCTTATTTCTAAGACGATTTTTAATAAGATTTTTATTTCATATTTACAAATCATATCGTTATCTTTCTTTAAATTATGTGAACAAGAGTAAGTAATAATTCTCTCAGTTTATTTGTTTTTGTTCCATTATTTGAAATAAAAGGCTTCATATACTAATGAGATATTCTTTCATCAAAACAGGATGCGCTATTTTAATGGTCTTTATGTTCAATTTTTTTCAATCAATATTTCAATCAAATCCCTAACTTATTTTGTTCATTTTATTAATTTTATTAATTTTATCAACCTTTTAAAACAATCGCCATTACAACTTCTATGTTCTTACATAAGGCAAGGTTATTATGTTTGGAAAATGTTACTTTGTTTTCTGATTAGTATGTTTTCTATAATAAGTTTAAATAAATATGCAATATGTCACTTAAACGAATTAAATTCTCCGAAAATATTTTTCTTCAAATTAATTTTATCTTTTCAAGATTAAATATTTTTCTTCAAATTAATTTTATCTTTTCAAAGATAAAATTAATTTGAAGAATAATATTTTCGGAGAATTTAATTCGTTTAAGTGACATATTGCATATTTATTCCCCTTATTCTATTTTAGAAAATACAAACAAAAATGTTCTAGGCTGCAAAATTTTAATATATAAAATAGAAGAGGCTGAAAAATGATATTAGTATATATTTAAAATTTTTAAGAAGTCCGTTTTCTTTGTCAAAAACTACTTTAGTCTTTTGGAGATAGACCTCTGTAATAATAATATACAGTACTTTTATAAGTATATTTCATTTTGAGCAAATGTGGTACAAAATTATTGTGGAGGTCGGCATTTGTGCTTGACATCCATAAAAAGGAAATAACGTTTTACTTTATTTTGGTACCCTTATAGATGATGCACCATGTTTGGTGACTTCGCATCGTCAACGTTCGAGCATGTTAGGGAAGCGTCTGAGAGTTGACAATGCGAAAATTGCCAAACGTTAAATTGAAGACTGGCAGCCGATAAATTATGACGAAGAAAATCAAAACTAAAATACATATATAAAAATAAAGAACGAAAAAACCATAGCTAAGCAACTGTTAGTAATTAGATGTTTATTTTTGTTCCTTTTTGTCAAAGGAACCATTGTTAATCAAATGTTTTTAAATAAAATGTTTTTTGTTTGTGCACCGGAAAGCTTCAAATGATTTTGTTTGATTTGTTAAGCAAATGTTATTGTTTTAAAAAAATTTTCAATGTTTTTTATAAATATTTTTTGTCAATTTTTTTCTTGTTAACATAAACATCGCAACAACTGTTTTTAAGCATTTTTTTCTTATTTGAACGAAAACAAACTGTTTATAAGTGAATATTTCTTGGTTAATAGTTTTGTCGACTCTCAGGTGCTTCCGAGACCTGCCCAAACGTTGACGACACAAAGTCACGGAAACATGGTGCATCAGCTCTAAGAGTATTATTTTATTCATAACTTAGAAATTAAAAAACAAAGAATGTTAAAAATAAGAATGTTAATCGAGGTGGGGAGGGGCTTGACGCAGGATTGCACAATGGTCCCCATGGATTAATGGGAAATGCTGCATGTGAATTGAGGCGATTATAGACTATAAATCTACCGAAATTTATTTAAACTTATGTCCCTTTGCTTACCCCCATCTCCCAGGCAATCAATGCTGACTACATTCTTTCACTCCACTCCAAAACTTATAAAATGTGAACTACAGGATCCACCTTAAATGCTGAACAACACTGATTAGTCATGCTCACACATACATTATATGTGGCTTCAAGTATTACACAATTAACTAATCAACTAATTAATTATTTCCCAAATTGTAGTTATTTTGAAGTATTTTAAAACTAATTTTATGAGAAATAAGATGGGCACAAGCTCTCATTTGAAAATGCAAATATTTCAGATTTGCATTTTTTTACCCATAGTCAAGTAAAACCAATTAAGCAAGATTCCCCAAATTTTAATAACTCCTTGCAGCCAGTTAAACTCAAGCTATAAAATTTTAGACATTTTTAGAATAAAAATCATGAAACAATTTTGATATCAATTTAGATAAGGATTCTAGACATAAGTTTTAGTATCGTTATATCCTTATATTCATCGTTATAAGGAGTGTCGAAAGCAAAAGAACACAAAAGCTGGGGGAAAGAAGATAATTTTTTAAAAGATGGCGCACACAATGTTTTCGCATTGTTCCAAGAAAAACGTTGACGATTTTAATTCAGCCGGAAGTTGCCTCACAGCATAAAATCGCATTATGTCAAACATTTTAGAATGCTGCTACTAGTTTCATACATGATGTTATTAATTGTAGGTTGTTGTATTAAACAAAATGTAATTGGTTTCGGAATGTATTATCATAATGTTATTAACTAGAATTTTTCTTAAATCACACAGAAAGAGAGAGAGAGAGAGAGAGCAGTTATGTTTTTGTAGATGTTGGTAAATTGAGCTAGAGTTTACAAGATGCATGGTGAGCCGGCAGGATAGGGTAGTGGTTGTAAAATAAATGTAGCTATTAAGCTTTATTATTATTATGGGAGTTACAATCTCCCAAAGGGCATTCAACTTCTAAATTACATTAGTTCTTTCTAGTAGCTTTTGGGTTGGGAGCAGGTCTTTCTTACAAGATTTTGGGTTTTAAATTTCTTAATATAAATATATAGTCTAATTTTATTATTAGGGATATGTATCTTTGTACAATAGTTTTCATAGCTTTTTCTTCTAAGCTGAAATTTGGTTACAATATATATATATATATACACATATATATATATATATATATATATATATATATATATATATATATATATATATATGTGTGTGTGAAAAAGACAAACAGAAGAAACAAATTTAAATACAGGAAAAAAAATCATCAAGAAACCAGAGATTTTACCGGTTTCAGACAGATGAACGAACGTCTTCAGAAAAAGTGATGATTTTAAATTTATGCGATAACGGTCAAAACATAGGAAAAAGAAGATCGCACAAAAGACCTGTCATTGGCATGCATTTAACTACCTGAAAAAGAAAGAATAACAAAATACATGCAGAGAGACATTAAAATGGGGAAAAAGGGGAAGTAAAGAAGGAAAAGAAATAGAAAATATCGAAGTATAGTAAAAAGAGAAGTTACTTTAACCAGGATCCCAGTTGCGCAATATATTGCATTATTTCAGTGCGGTTTTTGCCAGATGTTTTCTTAAGGAATACGATCCGAGTCTGAGGTTTATCTTAGATAGTGATGAGAGAAGTATTATAGTTCTTTCGATGCATTTGCGACGTGGGAGAGAGTATTCGATCTTAAGAAGGGTTCAGTTTTTTAAATCAAAATTGTGGGTAAAACTTCACAACACTGCACCCTCCTGTGTTTAAATTTTTCTTTCTGTTTGTCTTTTTCACACATCTTTGTCTTTCATGTCATTTCATTTTATAATGTATCATTCATTTTATCCCTGTATGTACATTTTTTTTAATCATTGAAGACGCTTTCTCTCTTCTCTCGCCAAAACTTGAGAGAAAATAATAACACAAAAAAAACAAGAATTTTATGAAAAAAGTTACTCCTGATGACGATCGTGACGATTGAAATCGTTTGTGATAACCACAAAAAACTCTCGAAGCCATACTACACCAATGCCCACATGAGACCCGAAAACTTGTTTGCTGTGTCGAGAAAGTAATTAAGAAAATTACAAAACCATAAACTTGTGTGATCTTTAACCAAACCTGTATAAAAAAACGACTTGCTGCCTAAATATACATATTTATACATACTAGCTGTATATACTAGGCATTTCCCAGGTCGTTAGGCTAAGATAAAAAATAAATAAAAATGTAGTCAAGTTAACAATTTTATTTTAAATTTGATTTTAATGCAATAATCATCGTAAGGGCAGTCTATCAAGAGAATCCTTTCCCATTAATAATGGATACCCCACTTTAGGCTTTCTCGGCATAATAACACATTAAGTAGTAAAAATATCAATTAAAACCTTTCTTTATGCGAAACACTGCAATTGAAACGGAATTTTCACGTCTCAGTTAATTTCTGTATATCATGTTTATCTGTAAGTTAAAAATTCTATCCATTTTCAATATTTGACAAAGACACAAAAAATTAAATCATGTCCTTAGAATTAGATTTTATACAGTTTGATAAGTTCACATAGCTTCTAAATTCACAACTAAAATAAACGAAAGGATGCTAATTATCAATAAACATCGAAAATTATGATATACGCTAGACACGAAAGTATACTAATTATCAATAAACATCGAAAATTATGATATACGCTAGACACGAAAAGATGCTAATTATCAATAAACATCGAAAATAAGGATATACGCTAGACATGAAACGATGCTAATTATCAATGAACATCGACAATTAGGATATACGCCAGACATGAAAGGATGCTAATTATCAATAAACATCGAAAATTATGATATATGCTAAGCACGAAAGGATGCTAATTATCAATAAACATCGAAAATTATGATATACGCTAGACACAAAAGTATACTTATTATCAATAAACATCGAAAATTATGATATACGCTAGACACGAAAGGATGCTAATTATCAATAAACATCGAAAATTAGGATATACGCTAGACACGAAAGGATGCTAATTATCAATAAACATCGAAAATTAGGATATACGCTAGACACGAAAGGATGCTAATTATCAATAAACATCGAAAATTATGATATATGCTAAGCACGAAAGGATGCTAATTATCAATAAACATCGAAAATTATGATATACGCTAGACACGAAAGTATACTAATTATCAATAAACATCGAAAATTATGATATACGCTAGACACGAAAAGATGCTAATTATCAATAAACATCGAAAATAAGGATATACGCTAGACATGAAAGGATGCTAATTATCAATAAACATCGAAAATTATGATATACGCTAGACTAATGAAAGATAGTTTTCTGATTTGGACTTCGTAAATTACAGTTTCCATTAAGGAAATACATACTTACATTATACATGAAACACAGTCTCCATCTGAAACACACAGCCTGTTGCAAAATGAACTATTTCTGAGTATCCATCCTACTCAGCGTTCATTTATTTACCACTCGTGCATTTTAACCCCAAAAATACAATTGTTAGCAATTCTATTATAGATAAATACGTATTTACAATCGCTATTTATTAATGTGTACCATTTATCGAAATATTAGTGACATTTTAGATTTCTACAAAATTAATAAATTAGTTTAGGGTTTATTTTATTTGATTACAATATAAAGGCCAAAAACATTAGTAAAATAATCATTGATTAACCCATTTCAGTATAATATTAGAGTTATGAAATTAAGTAAGATTTACTTAAATTTACACTGGAATTTCGTTTTTTTACTACATAAACTATTCTTTTTAATTTTATATGATTTAACGTTATAAATAAAACTTCATATTTACTTTTATGGATATAAGAATGAACGCATATCCCATGATATTATTGTACTCTATTAGATCAAAATAAAATATATTCATTCAAGTACCCTAGTTTAAGAATATATATATATGATTATGGGGTCTATCTTAAAATTCTCAGAAGTTTGTAAAAAAGACACTACCTACAACGTTATTATATAGATGATATATACGTGTATGTATTTATTATATAGAAGATATATATGTATGAATGAGAGAGTGTAATGGAAGTGTATTTTGAAAGATGAAATGTTCGGTCATCATTTATTGGTTTTAATTACAAAAAGTAGACCAATCAGTTTTCATAAGTCTGAAAGATTTCTAAAATATTACAATTTTCAAAATTTGTATATCATAATGTACGTTTATTTTCTCTTGTTTTTACAGATAATCCAGCTCGGAAATTATATTTTCCAACATTTATATGGATGGTGATTTCTAACTGAAACAGGAGAATGCAAAGCATAAAAATTTAAATATTCAGAAATAAAATTTTAAAAGATACATGAAAACGTTGATTACAAAAAATCCGGATTTACTTATCTGTGAATCTTCTCAAATTTAAAACCTTACATACATTAACGAAGCAACAAGCGAAATAAAATTTATGATGAAATGTGTGTAACAAAGTAAAATTGCAACGTATAATTTTTTGTGTTTGAAAATATAAATTAACACTAAAGAGAAACGATATTGGAAAGAAGTGTGTAATATTTTGTATAAAACGTCAGATTTCACTCAACTTTTTCTTTTCCTGAGAATAAAATACCAGTTTGTTTCTAAGAAATATTAATTATATATATATATATATATATATATATATATATATATATATATATATATATATATATATATTCCGATTTATTTTTGACGGGCCTTTTTTATTAGTCATCTATAAGAGGGTGGACCTGTCTGTCAGTCTTCATTGAAGTGTTCATCTCCGGTATATGTACGTTTGGGGAGAGTTCGTATCCTGTGTAGATAATCATTTTTACATAATTTACTTTTTCACTTATATATGAACATTCTTTTAGTGTTAGAAGTCTGATAAAATGTCAAAGTTAAAAGTACAGACTGAGGAGAAAGCGTTTCCTTGTGAGATATGTGAAAGGACATTTTGGTTAAAAAAAATGTTCAATCAACATATCCGAATACACACTGGAGAGATGCCATTTTCTTGTAAAATATGTGGTAAATCATTTTCTGTTAGAAGTAATTTAAATAAACATAACAGAACTCATACTGGAGAGAAGCCATTTTCTTGTGAAACATGTGGCAAATCATTTTCTATTAAAAGTAATTTAAATAAACATAACAGAACTCATACTGGAGAAAAACCATTTTCTTGTGAAATATGTGGCAAGCTATTTTCTATTAAAAGTTCTTTGAATAAACATAACAGAACTCATACTGGAGAGAAGCCATTTTCTTGTGAAACATGTTGCACATCGTTTTCTAATAAAGGGAACTTAATAGAGCATGTCAGAACACACACTGGAGAGAAGCCATATACATGTGAAATATGTGGTAGATCATTCACAACGAAAAGTCATTTAGACAGACATATTCGAACTCATACTGGAGATAAGCCATATTCTTGTGACGTATGTAAGACTTCTTTTACACAGGGGTGGACCTTGAAAATTCATATGAGAATACACAATGGTGAAAAGCCATATGTTTGTGAAATATGTGGTAAATCATTTACGCGAAAAGGTCATTTAAAGAGACATATTATAACACATACTCGACAGACAATATACCCAATTTCTGGCTGAAGAAACAAACAACACTTCATAGCCATTATAGTAGCTGCTTCACCAGACTGTTGAAGAGTGAGGAGGCCACACTAGCATGGCTCATACCCAAAACGAGTCAGACACAAAACCCTACAAAATACAGACCGATCTGCTGCCTCACTACAACCTACAAACTCTTCACTGGCCTGGTTGCAGACAGCATCTACGAACACCTCTCTTCTGGAGCATACCTGGAAAAAGAACAAGCAAGGTGTAGGAGGAAGTTTTAGGCACCAAGGACCAATTGTTGATCAATAAGACCATTTTTGAGGACTGTAGGTAGAGGCAGAAATATCTAAGCATGGTGTGGATCGATTACCAAAAGGCATACGATAGTGTACCCCATGCATGTCTTCTGTGCTGTCTTGATCTATATAATATCCATCCGGTCATCAAGAAAACCATATCAGTACAAATAAATATGTGGAAAACAACAATGACATTAAGACACTAATGGAACAATAGAAATCCCTGACGTCAAGATCTGAAGAGGAATCTTCCAAGGGGATAGCTTATCTCCTCTACTCTTTTGCCTGGCAATTGATCCACTAAGCAAATTACTAAACAAAAGCCAGAGTGCCTACAATCTGAGCCAGGGCCACAAACACTTTATTCGTTAATATGTAAATATAATAATATATAAGGGAAGTAGAATTTTCCCTTAGAAGAAAGAGTAACAGAAGGAATATGGCCACTCCTTCGGCGATTCTCCCTTAGCGGAATCCAGAGAAATCTTTTTTCGGAACAGATTTTGCTAAAAACCTTTACAATGTAGCATGTCGTGTGACTTTGTCAACCCGACAATAACCTGACGAGCACTGCTAACAAAATGGCTCGCTGATTACTCGAGTTAAGAGATGCACGACCAGCCAAAAGAAACCGTTAGAAGAAAGAGTAATAGTTGCAAAGGTATTAAGTCGGGTAGTGTCCGATTACAAATTATTCAAAATTTGCTTGAATTAATGAAACCATTAATTCGCTAAAAGCGTTAACATAAGTTGGATTTCCAAAGTAAGAGTACTCCAGCTTTATAGAGTCACATGGTGTTAAAGTGGAGAGACCAGAGTAGGAAGAACAGAGAAAACTTAGTTAAATGTTAATATTTACGAGAAAAATAGGAAAATGTTACACGTTATTCATTCTTTTACGGTTTTCTTCTTTTTGAGTAAAACAGACATTCAATTATTTAAATATACTGTCATAAAATTAAACAGTGTTACGATTATAAATAAAATTGCATTAATCAATTTGCTAGAAAAATAACTATTTGACTAAGTTACAGTAAAGCCTTCAAAATGGCAGCTTCACAGATTCTATTAGCAAACTACGAAAATATTTAAAAGTATAACTACAGGTTTATCGCCATGAAACAAAATGTTACTGGTTTTACATAAGTCTGTACGACAATTAGAAACGTATTTACGATAACTGCAGAGAATCGTTATGCCCATAGTACAATGGCCTGAAACATATCAATTGAAGCGAAATTGTTGTTACTTTTACTAACGTGTAATTTATGTAAAGAGATTTTATCGACTTTATTTTATCGGATAAAATGTTTAAAGGTTTCAAAATCACTTTCAAATTTCACACGACCACCGTGGAAACACTTTTTAATGTTGGAAAATATAGAAAATTCTGAATATTTCGGGCGAATCAAACCAGATATTTCGTTGGGAGATATAGAAAAGCTCTGAATATTTCGAGAGATCAAGAAAACAAGCAAGGTGCGAGTAAATAACCGAAAATAAAATCAATTATCCCAAATCAGTAACTTATAACAAGAGTTTCCATGATTAAATCAAATTTAAGACTTATTTCAAGTTGAAATAAGTTAACAGCAACATATTTTTCTGTTTCTTTCTCTCATCACACGATGTATCTAAAATGCGACATTCGCATGTTTTTGGAGCAAAGTTTCGATACGATGATGAAGTCGGTTTTCAAGTTCAGGAGATTTCTAACTTTGACCCTTTAATACAGAGAACATCGGTGTGATCTTATAGCCAGTAGCGTTTCCTTACTGGAACTCTCCGTTTAGGGAGGACTAATAAAGTGTACCCCTCCCCTTGGCAGTTCAATAAAGGTTGCCGTCGAGGCACATTAAGAATACAAAAAATGCACGATACAGGAAACGGCACGCAGCAAAAGAAAAGAATGTAAACTACAAAGAAAAAGAAGCGTTATCGCAACTGAAGGAGCATATTAAAATACAACCCATGTGACATGGACGACGCCATCTTAAAAAAGAGAACAAATACAAAAAAAACGATAGAATTTGTCGAACAACGGACAGAGAATAGACGTTTAAAAAAACGTATCCAAGTAAGTGAATTACGATGTTGTATATCTATCGTTACTGTATTTGGTGTCAAATCTCTTGTTTTTTTTTTACCGTGGCTATGAACACGTGTGTGCCTTTATTATGTTGGACGTCGAAAAAATCTGGTAGACTCAGGTTTTTTAAACGTTGCAACCTTTATTTTTCGGTCAAAAATATCCCAGCAGATAAACAGGTTGACCACATTCTGTTGCTGGCTGGAGAAGAAGGCCTGAGAAGATTTAATACATGGAAGTTCGGAAAAAAGAGTTTGGCTTAAATTCAAGGAACGATTAGAGCCTCAAGTAAATTTTCGCATCGCACGCTGTTAGAATTTGTTAAAGCCTCCCTCACTGATTGGCTGTTGCCATGTCCCTTAAGGGCCTCACGGATTGGCTGTCAGGCATTGCATCCCCTTTTTAGTATAGGTGTCACGTGAGCCAGTCCTTAAAAACCCTTGTATACGGCTTCCCGCCCTCTTTTCCACGACTCTGCTCGAGTCAAGAACACATCGGCTGGTCTTCTCAGTGATACAGCCCTCGACGCCTCACAGAGAATGACCTCCCGCGGATACCCAAACTCTATGCAGGCTCTTTTCAACGACTCCACTCCAGTCAACAACACACCGGGCGGCCTTATCAGTGATACAGCCCACGACGGCATCACAGAGAAAGACCCCCCGCCGTTACCAGAACTCTAAAACAGATAAGTTCTAGCGAACCACGTTTTCGCAACTCAACCAAACCCAAACCCCCAAACCTCAAACCCATCTCTCTACCATCCTCTTTTCCATCCTCTCTATGATTTACCAATGCCTTATGAACTGTTTGAAACTGTAAATACTCACTCCAACTTTCTCTTTCTTACTAAATGATATGAAATTACACCCTTGTGTTTTGTGTTCCTTCTTCAGACTTCCGTCATATGTATCTTTGATAAATTTATCTGTACATGGTTATCTCATTCTCACGTGGGAGAATTGAACTTTATTTCAGGATTATTTTAATCCTAACAACGCTTCTACCTGCGTCGGTGTACGCAAACGGACGATGAAGTTTACATTCTTTTTGTTGCTGCGTGCTGTAATGTTTGATCGTATATTTTGGAAATGACAACAGTTATTTCCCTTGCACTGTAATCATTGTAATCTGTAATTATCTCCCTTGTTCTTTCTTTGTATATAAACAGAAGCCTGATGCGTAATCTTTCTTATGCACCGGGCGACCGATCAAGTTAACATCGTGTTGTGTCCTTTTTGACCTCTATCCTCTTTGCTCGTATTACCTCTTATTTCAGTGAATGACCACGTCATAACAACATAATAACTGGCGACGAGAATTTAAACGAAAAAAACTCACAAAGTGTTCGAACATACGAGCTAACGTTTTTTATTAAAAAAAAAATACGAAGAAATATCCACATTTTTTTATTCAAGAAAAAAAACAGAATGTCTCACAACGGTCCAATGCATTTTCAAAGTTTTAGCGTCCACAAAAATCCGACTACCAATGGTAATCGGTGGCAAAAGTTGTTGGACAAATCTGTTAATGGCTTTCGATATTCGAGGTGACGGTAAGAAGAAAGCATGCTTACTTCATCTTGCCGGTGACAAAGTTTTTGATATTTTCCACAATTTTACGGATATACAAAAAGGTGTTGGTGCAACCGTCGAATCGGATGGATCAAAAATACCAAACACATACGAAGTAGCAAAGAAGTCACTGACCGACTATTTCACATCGCAAAGAAATATGTCTTATGAGATCTTCAAATTTCGATGCGCATCGCAGAATGTTGACGAAAATCTAGACTCATTTCATGTGAGATTGAGGACATAAGCGTCCACGTGTGACTTCATGGATACAGATCGGGAGATACTCGCACAGATCGTCCAAGGTTGTTCATCCTCTAAGGTCAGACGAAGGGCACTACAAGATGACTCCACACTCAAAACAAGTGTTAGACGAGGCCAGAGCAATTGAATTAGCTCGCACACGTACCGCAGGCATCGAAAGACAGGAGGTGGTTAGTTCCCTGTCGTCCCATAACAATAAACGAGACAACAGGCAGTACACACGCAGAGAAAAAGAAGAAAAAATACCGACGAAAAACGCAACTACGGACACACACAAGGCAGTAGTCGCCAGTTTACTCCGAGGACCCAGCCACGTGGCAAAGACGCTGGACATGTCTACCGCTACTGTGGATACTCAGCAACACATGTGAAGTGTCCTGCTAAGGGACAAGAATGTTGGAACTGCCGGAAAAAGAACCACTTCGCAAAAGTATGCAATTCAAAACCGGTAAGACAAATTTCTTATATCGAAATGATATTGAATCCCTTTCTACGTCTAGTGATGAGTCTGTCTACACAGTAAAAACTCCCATGTTGACAAAAACACCCACAGCCGCCATCCTCGTTAATGACTCCCCAGTGACCTTCGTTTTGGATACCGGTGCCAGTGTAAATATAATGTCTGGACGGACGTACGACGGTCTTCATTACAGGCCTAAAATACACAGCACTGCTACACAGATATTTGCCTATCGGTCCAGCAAAGCCATGCTAGTCCGTGGATTTATCATTACCCCCATCGAATTTAAAGGAAAACGCTGCAAAGCAAAAATGTTCCTCATCGACAATGAAAACCCCTTGTTCGGATACGATTTACAAAATCTACTCGGTACCCACTCTGCTGAGGCACTGGATATGATATCCTTTAATTTTACGTTTAATGTGACAACATCTATCCACGATATTCGTCGAAAAGATGGGAAAAATTTCTGGACCCACTGTTAAGCTGCACATTGATACTTCGGTCCCACCGGTGACACAGAGACATCGGAGAATACCATTCCACATGAGGAAGGACGTTGAGTCGGAACTCAAACGCCTCAAGGAGATGGACGTGATTGAGGATGTTACTGGGCCTACCCCCTGGGTAAGTCCCGTGGTGATAGTACCCAACAAAAAACCGAGTGGCGTGCGAATCTGCATAGATATGAGAAAAGCAAACGAAGCTATTCAAAGAGTCAAACATCCCATGCCGACCGTGGATGACTTGTTTGCAGATTTAAACCACTCAAAGGTGTTCAGCAAGCTAGACATGTCGAGCGCGTACCACCAATTAGAGCTGGGGGAGTCCAGCAGATACATCACCACGTTCACCACACATGCTGGACTATTCCGATACAAGAGACTTTTGTTCGGAGTAAATGCAGCCTCTGAAATATTTCAAAAGGCCATTGCGGATCTTTTGAAGGGCATTGCAGGAGTCAAAAAATCGTCTACGGGCGTGACCAAGCCTCACATGATGCCAGTTTGAGGTCCACGCTGGAACGACTACAGAATGCCAGGGCCAGGCTAAACAGGAAAAAATGCCTTTTCTCGGTGAAACAGATAACATTTTTTGGACATACCTTCAGCGAAAAAGGGGTGTCACCAGACCCAGACAAAATTACAGCAATTGCAAACTGCAAATCGCCCACCAACGTTGGAGAAGTGTGCTCATTCCTGGGCATGGTCCAATATGTGGCCAGGTTTATCGCGCACTATGCCACTGTCACCGAGCGACTCTGACAACTCACAAGAAAAGACAGAGAATGGAGGTGGTCTGAGACAGATAAGAGGGCAGTGATAAAAAAAAGCCCTGACTGGAGCTGGAGTTATGGTCTACTTAGATCAGAACAAGGAGACAAATATCCTGGTAGACGCGAGCTCCGTTGGACTAGAGGCAATGCTTACACAAGACGGGAAAGTCTTGTGTTATGGCGGCCGTGCTCTCATAGATGTGGAACAGCGATACTTGCAGACGGAGAGAGAAATACTAGCCTTGTATACGCTGCTGAGCATTTTCATCTTTATTTGTATGGGTCAAGGTTCACCATCACCACTGACCACAAACCACTTCTCGGTATTGTAAAAGTCTCAAACCAGATACGTCCAGAATCAAACGCTGGCGCCTACGCCTCATGCAAATGATTATAGTTTGGTATACCGGCCGGGAAAGGATGACCAGAACCCCGCCGACTACCTCAGCCGACATCCTCACCACAAACCCGAGAGAGACAATTCGACTGAGGCGTATATAAGATACGTGACTCACCATGCCATACCTAAGTCGATCACCCTCGAAAAGATGAAGCTAGCCACGGGAAAAGACCTCTTGCTACAGAAAGTGATGATTGCACTTTCAGATGGAAAATGGAACGACCCGCAGTTATCCAGTCTCACACATGTCAAAGATAAACTATCTGCATATGATGGTCTCATCCTTCGAGGTCACCGCCTGGTGGTCCCGTCCACCCTGCAGAAAAGAACCGTAGATATAGCCCACCGCACACACCAGGGCATTGTTAAGACGAAGCAGCTAATGAGGGAATACGTGCTGTTTCCTATTTCTTTCTTTATCCGCTCCCTACCACTATGTTATGGTATTTCCAACACACAACGTTGTATTCTTAATGTGCATCGAAGTACATCCTTTATTGTACTGCAGAGGATAGGAGTATACTTTATTATAAAGAATTTTCCATACCTCAATTCAAAATGGTGTTAGGATTATCTTCTCTTCTTGGAACAGAGGGAGAGGGGGAATTCAGCACACGTGAAACACGTTGATAGAGAAGAGGTTGGATATTTGATAGTCCATTCGGGACGGGGTGGGGATGGTTGACACGTGTCTATTCTATAATTGTGGACACATGTTACGGTATTTTTTTTAATTTGTTGATAGCTCTGTTAGACCCAGTTGGGGCTGGTTTACGCGTGTCTGTATTCCATACTGGTGGACACAAATTACGTTTTTTTGAATACCCCATCTCTTCCCTGTTTACCTCAGGCTAACCTAATAAGTTACCAACTATTTCTTTAAAAGTGACTAACGTTTAAATTAATTTTTGGGAAGGCCAAAGATACTAATTTCTCTTATTATTTACGAGTGAATCACTGATTTGTTTTGTTTTGTTTGTTAGAGTTATTTACTTCATTAGACCGGTACAAATTCCAACGACTGGCGCATCAAAATGCTAAAAGCAACATCCGATAGCTCAGGCAATGGAATACTGTCGGAAAGCACAGTAAAGCTGTATAGGGACCTGAAGGGCTTCAACAGTCTTGTTTTCGCAATAAGGAAGAAAAACGGCACGGTCAGAGTAGTGGCGAACTTTAAACACACTTTAAATACATTTCTAAATGATCAAAACCCTGGACCAGCTCTTCCACAAAATAGGGGAATGGAACAAATATTTTGCCAGTTAGACCTGAAGCGTGGCTACGGGAAAATTGAAATAGAAGAATGCGACAGACACAAAACCGCCTTCACCTGGGGCGATGGATGTTACCAATACACCCGTCTTGCATTCAGCCTTACCTGAGCAGGCCACATATTCTCGCGGTGTATAGCTGAAGCGCTAGACACAGTCAACACCATTGTACATTGACGATAACTTGGTGCATGCTCGCACATTCGACGAGTATATGTAATGATGAAACAGCTATTTGTGGCACTTAGAGTGTACGGATTGAAGTTGAACTCTGACAAATGTATTTTCAAGGCAAGCGATACAGGGCAGATCCTGAATATGTAAAGGCAATTCGAGAAATGAAGCCCTCAACCACGAGAAACGGACGCCTGGTATGGATCAGACAATTCCTTGAGACCCAGCTTCACGAGTCCATAAGGACTGATACTTTTTCTCAGCTATTAGCTCGGATACATGCGTTGAATATGGACAAGATCGTATGTTGGACAAATGACGCTGACCGTGCGTTTGAGAAGATCAAGAAACGATTATCTTCATCACCCGTTATAAACTTCCCGGACTTTGCGAATCTGTTCACCCTAACGACAGATGCCAGTAACATGATGTGTGGAGCAATATTAATGCAAGAAGAGTCTGATGACAAGAAAAAAATAATTGCCACTGCATCACACACCTTTAGTTCTACAGAGAAGAACTGGTCGATAACGGAGAGAGAGGCATTCACCATAAAATGGGCAATTATGAAGTACGATTACTTCTTACACGTTCATTATCTTTACAGACCATAAATCCCTGATATACCTTGATTAAAGAGAGTTCAACAACGCCAAAATCAGACGATGACAGCAGGAAATCTCATCCTATAGGTTCATCCTTGAATACATTCAGGGTGAAACGAACGTGTGGGATGACATGCTTAGCAGAAGCCGAGATGCCGATAAGGCCAAATCCGTGCCGGACAGCTCACCAGCTGGACGGACATTCAGATTACGGGATACAGGACTACATGTATACGTACCGTCTTGGTGCAAGGGGGACATTGATAACGCACAGCTCATGCGAGTCCACCACGCCCGGCAGAACACGGAGGCATGTAAAAAATTTACCGAAGCATTTTTAGCATTTAGCTCCGAAATTGACATGGCGGCCGACAACCTATGTGATCGAGTCAACATAGCAGCAGAGCAGTCAGCAGACGACACACTGGCGAACAACGGGAAGTTTGACAGCAACTTCAAGATTGATAAACAGGACCAACATGTTTATGAAGCACATCAGCAAACTTTACCTGGAGCCTGGCACATCAGTTCTCATGATACGGGATAGTAACATAACGCCTAAGCTGGTGGTACCTTACCGAGCAAGAAGTGCATATCTACACCAAGCCAATGACTGTATTAAACCACTCAGCAATATCGCACATGCGAGACCATCTAAAAGATTTCTGGTGGGAATATAAGAACAGAGACATACTAGCGTATGTAGAATCATACACGATCTGCGCCAGTCGGAAAGGGAACTACGGTCGTCAGGGTCACACTCAGCCTGCCCACTGTAAAAGAGGCAAAATACCTTTCCAGGTTATGTATACCGATTTCGTGGAGATGCCTTCGTCCAAGGGCAAGCGGTACATTTTGACAATTCTCAACAGTTTCAGTCGCCACCTGACTGCGATACCGCGTGCAAGAGACCGCGCCCTGGATGCAGCGAGAGGTTTGTACAGTTTTTTTCCTGGGACACCGGGAAATTCCGTGTATAATTTCAACCGACCGTGGCACACACATCACAGGCGAGGTGTACAGATTTTTCTGTTAGTTTATCTCGATCAAGCAGAAACTGCACTACTCGTGGCTGCCCCAGAGCTCAGGAAACATTCAGAGGCAGCACCGCACTCTCAAAAACGCTATATTCATGTTATGTGAAAACCGGCGATGCGAGTGGACAGACATTCTGAAATCGTTCGTATCCTCAATGAATGCAACGATCAGCAGCACAACGGAGGTATCCCCACATTATGTTATCACGGGTAGACACCCGAACATGGGACTGCCTCGGCCTATGGGATGCAAATAAATGCATTATTGAGGCAGGTGCACAACAGGGTAGCACCTACAAGCAATGAGGCTGATCATAGATTCGACAGTCGTCTGAGTTACTTGCAATTTAAAGACCCCTTACAGATCGGCGATAAAAATATTTCTACATGAAACAACTGGCCGAGCTCAAAGAAGGAAGAAGCAATGAAATAGACGCCATTAGGCACAACAACTGCAAACGATGCGGCAACACAGCCTCATAGAAACAGAAAATGTCCGTCACAGGGTACCACATGTTCAGCATGTGGACGAAAAAATTATTGGGCGAAGGTGTGCACCAATAAAAGGGAGAAAGAGGGAAAATACTCATCAAGGGATTCCCGAGTCAAAACAACACATCCATGGGTCCAAGGCAAGTACCAGCAGAAGTATCAGGAAACGAAGCTTGAGGGCCGTGTCTACTCTGTAAATATCCATCAGCGAGACGACGATGAACTCTTAAAATAATTCCAGAAATTGTTCCTCGATGCGATTCAGCCACAGAGTGGCACTCGGACCAAAGCCTTTGCAGACCTTCGCATATAGCTTCCCAACCGACCAGAAACCCACAAACTAAGAGCGAATGTTGACACGGGAGCCGAAGGCAATACCCCCCCCCCCTATGTACGTTCTGTTTCCAGAGCGAGTGAACTTAAAGGGTCAGCCAGTCTCCAGTGCGACTCACATCAAACAAATTATACTCACCACGTACAACGGCTACAGCATCACTCAACTCGTTTTTATCAGTGAAAAATGTGCAGTCGACCAGAAGCAAATACACTTCTTCGGAGCAATTGACAACGAAAATAGAATAAACTCTGATCCCAGCAAGGTTGATGAAATCAAGGCCTTAACGCAGCCTAACGAACATCACCGACCTACAAAAGGTGTTGTGCATCATCACCTACAAAAGGTGTTTGGCATCATCACCTACATGCCACCCTTCGTCCCGCATCTGTTGGATCTCACAGCAACCGTGAGAGATCTACTAAAGAATGAAGCCGTCATATGCAAAGAGATGCTATTAACCTACTTTTGTCCAACGAAACAGACTGTGCTCCAGATAGATGCATCAAACAAAGGCCTTGGTGCATCACTTCTGCTGGAATGAAATACCGATAGCTTTTGCATCAAAATCACTAACAAGCACAGAACAACGGGATGCTAACATTGAACGTGAGCTATTAGCAGTTGTGTTCGGATGTGAGCGGTTCAGAACGTATCTTTACAGATGCTCATTCCAGGTTGAAAGCGACCACAAACCATTGGAGATAATTAATCTGATGAACCTGACTGCAGCCCCACTTCGTCTCCAACGGATGCTACTGCGCATACAGGGTTATGATTTAACCATCGTTTATCGCCCTGGCAAGGAAATGACTCTAGCCGACGGTTTCTCAAGGCTACCCAACAAGAAAACCAGGGAAACGATCAACCTCGACCTCAGGGTTGACTTTGTACAGTTCTCAGCAGGGAAATTGACACAAGTTCACCAGGCCACAAATGCTGATGTCACCCTGTGCGAGCTGAGGGGCGTGATTCTGCGAGACTGGTCTGACACGTCAGGGAGAATGGAAAAAATGCGACCCTACTGGCCCTATCGAGACGAGCTGGCCATCGAAAATGGAGTCTTAACCAAGGGCGATCGGATCATGATACTCAAGTCCTTGCAGCAAGAGATACTACACACTATCCACTATGGGCATCAAGGGATCGAGAAGTGTAAAAAAATTGCGTATTCGGGGATAATATAAACAAAGACATAGAGAGGGCTGTCCAACTATGCCAGGACAACCAGAAATCGCAGTGTGGAATCTCTGATGCCACACGAGATTCCCGTGAGACCATGGCATATACTGGTTACAGACCTGTTCAACTTCAATGGATCTGACTATATGGTGATAGTTAACTACTCCTCCAAATATCCGTTGGTCAGGAAATTAGACACCTTCTCTAACCAGGAGGTCATAGGTCTGACCAGACAAGTTTTTGGGGGGAACAAGGAATCCAAACAATGTTCATCAGTGATAATGGCTCCCATTTCAGCTCTGCTCTTTTTAAGTGGTTTGCTAATGAATAGGGTTTTGAATATCACACCTCATCACTCCAATATCCGCAATCGAATGGCCTGGCTGAGCGTTGTGTACAGACCATAAATTCGGCTATCTAGAAAGCCAACTCAACATGGTTTTGTTATGTCTTCGAACAACTCCGATAGACCATACAATCCCGTCACATGGTGAGCTGTTGTACAACAAGAAGTTGGTTGTAACCCCCCCCCCCCGTAAGATGTGCCAACAACACGTCACAAAGAGAGGAAGGTATTATGACTAGCATGACAGAGATCTCCCCAATCTGCATGTTGGACAGCATGTTCGAGTACTGGAGAAGGATGCTGGGAAATGGTCACCTGCAGTTGTTACACAAGCATGTATGGAGCTCAGATCCTACATGGTGCAGACTCCATCAGGAAACTTAATCCGCAGGAATCCACATCACTTGATGGAAGACCAATCTAGAGCCTCAAAGAGCCCCGTGTTTACACACCTGAGGCCCCACAGGCTCCAATCGGGATCCCCACACCCCAGAGTAGAAGCCTCCCTATCGAAAGACTAAACACAGAAAACTCAAAAGCAACATACTACCCCCCCCCACACACAATCACAACAAATGATACAAATCAAGAAAGTAACACCCCTCCTGACAACACCTCCCGATCTGGCCGTACCATCCAGCCACCCAAAAGATTTGATGAATGAAACCTTCAGTCAGTGTGATTCCGTTCATTATTTTCGGAAAGGGAGATGTGATGCTATGACCCTAGTAACATCCCTGTGATGTCCCCAATCAAAGGGACATAACTCTATGAGTTATCTACCCTTAGGTATGTGCGCTCTTCAATAAATATATGTTTGGACGGCAGTCTATCTGCGACCAAGCTGTTGTTAACACGTTACCTTCTGAGTTGTTGTTCTTTCATATTGTTTGATACCCGCGAAACGTGAAGCCCCGACATTATACTGGCGACGAGAATTTCGTGACGAGCTCACGTTACTTTTCGGAATTTAATACAAAAATAAATCTTTTTTTTTTCCGGAATTAATACAAAAAAAAAAAAAAAAAATGGCCAGCGTTGGATTACCAGTTTTTCCAAGTTTCAGCGTACATGCGGACCAAAACACGACTACCGTTCGCTGGAAAAAATGGATAGACAGGTTAGAAAATTTATTTATTGCTATGGACATTTGCGACGACAAAAAGAAGAAAGCAACACTTCTTCACTACGCAGGAGACGAAATCTTTGATATCTTCCATGACTTCACGGACCATAGGTGCAACAAACATTTTGGACGACGGCTCTATAGTTTCGGGCGAGTATGAAACTGTGAAAAAATCGATAACGGATCATTTCACGCCGCAGAAAAACACGTCATATGAACTTTTCAAATTTCGACGGGCTATGCAAAACATGGACGAAAGTCTAGATCAGTACCATGCCCGACTACGGACTCTAGCCACCACGTGCGAGTTTGAAGATAAAGACAGAGAGATCCTAGCCCAAATTTTGCAGGGGTGCACATCCTCTAAAGTCAGAAGGAAGGCGCTAAGAGACAACTCTACGCTGAAACAAGTCCTGGACGAAGCTAGGGCAATAGAACTTGCTGATACGCGTGCTGCAGACATGGAACGAAATGAACTGCAAGCTATTTACAGCAACGAGAACCGCACGCGTCTCACACGTAGAAATAATGAAAATTTCAACGTCAACGACAGTAAAGACATTTGTTGTGGACACTCACGGCAAAATAGTCGCCATGACACCTCGAACAACAGACCACGAGGTGGACAAAAAAAAGATGGCGGACAGCGCGGCAAAATAGTCGCCATGACACCTAGAAGAACAGACCACGAGGTGGACAAAAAAAAGATGGCGGACAGCAAACATGTCACTATTGTGGATATTCTGCTACACACCCGACTTGTCCAGCCCGAGGAAAAGAATGCATGAATTGTCACAAAAAAACCACTTTGCAAGAGCATGTAAAGCAAAGCCGGTAAGAGTAATTCGTTTCACCAATCCTCCTCCGATATCTCCCTATACGTCCAGTGACGAATCTATTTACTCGTCCAACTAAGACACCAGGAGTCACCGCCCTTGTCAATAATCCAACTAAGACACCAGGAGTCACCGCCCTTGTCAATAATCCAACTAAGACACCAGGAGTCACCGCCCTTGTCAATAATCCGAATAAGACACCAAAAGTTACCGCCCTTGTGAATAATTCCCCTGTAATGTTTGTGGTAGACACGGGAGCTAGCGTAAACATAATTGCTGGACACGTATATGATGATTTAAAACACAAACCACGTATAAACAAAACAACGACCCGGATATTTGCATACAGGTCAAAACATGCCATACCCATCCGAGGATTTATCAATGCGTGCATAAAATTTCGGGATAAATCCTGTAAGGCTAAAATATTTGTGGTCGACAGCGAAAATACTTCAGTTGGACTGCAGAACCTCTTGAGCAGTAATTCTGCTGAAGCATTGGGAATGATAACGTTTAACTTCACGTTCCATGTGACGGTCCCAATTCAAGACGAGTTCCATGCACTGTTTGATGGAAAGATGGGAAAAATTTCTGGAGTTACCATTAAGCTCCACATTGACTCATCGGTTTTCCCCGTAACTCAGCGACACCGCAGGATACCCTTCCATGTGAGAAAAGATGTGAAGACAGAACTCAAACGTCTCATGGAAACGGATGTGATTGAGGAAGTCACGGGACCTACCCCATGGGTTAGCCCGATTGTCGTAGTTCCCAAGAAAAATGGTAGCGTACGAATTTGCGTCGATATGAGAAAGGCAAATGAAGCCATTCAACGGATTAAACATCCAATGCCAACCGTAGACGACCTAATAGCGGACTTAAATGGGTGTACAGTTTTCAGCAAACTAGACCTCTCTAATGCGTATCATCAATTAGAACTGTAAGAGCCCAGCAGATATATAACGACATTTGCCACGCATGAAGGTTTATTTCGTTACAAGCGACTAAGTTTTGGTGTGAATGCATCCTCAGAACTATTTCAAAAAGCTATATCAGACCTCCTCGGAGACATCCCTGGAGTGAAAAACTTATCAGATGATATAATAATATATGCACGTGACCAGTCATCTCATGACATCAGCTTGAGGAACACCCTGAAACGTCTACAAGAAGTAGGAGCCAAGCTGAACAAAGAAAAATGCCTTTTTTCTGTACGGAAACTGACTTTCTTCGGACACATTTTCAGTGAGAATGGAGTGTCCCCTTACCCAGAGAAAATCTCGGCTATTACAAAATGCAAGTCTCCAGGGAACATCAGTGAAGTCAGATCATTCTTGAGCATGACACAGTATGTGGCTCGATTTATTCCACATTATGCCACTATTAGTGAACCACTGAGACGGCTCACAAAAAAAGATACAAACTGGAGATGGACAGAGGAAGAAGAAGCAGCTGCAAACAAGTTAAAGGAAGCGTTGACTGGAGCTGAGGTGATGGCGTATTTTGACCCGAAGAAAGACACCGACATACTGGTAGATGCAAGCCCAGTTGGATTAGGTGCAGTTCTGACACAAGATGGGAGGGTGCTATGTTATGCCAGTCGTGCCCTCACAGATGTAGAACAACGATACTCTCAAACTGAGAGAGAAATGTTAGCCGTGGTATATGCAGCTGAGCATTATCATCTCTACTTATATGGAGCGAGATTCGAAATCACCACCGACCATCGACCTCTTCTAGGGATTGTGAAAAGTCTCAAACCGACAACAACAAGAATGGAACGCTGGCGTCTTCGTCTCATGCCCTACCAGTACAACCTGGTATACCGTTTCGGGAAAGATGACAAAAACCCTGCGGACTATCTGAGTCGTCACCCACAACACATACCATCTAAAGACAATGTAGCAGAAGCCTACATAAGATATATAGCTAAGAATATCATACCAAAATCTTTAACTCTTGAGGAAGTCAAACAAGCCACAGAACAGGACCCCCAGTTACAAAAATTCAAGGGTGCGGTTAAAGATGGACGATGGAATGACCCCCAGCTGTCAAGTTTTTCCCTATTCAAGGACGAAATTTCAACACACAATGGTCTCGTCATTCGAGGACACCGGCTTGTAATTCCCTCAAAATTGAGGAAGAGATCCGTCGATTTAGCCCATCAATCTCACCAGGGCATGGTCAAAACCAAACAACTGATAAGGGAAAAAGTATGGTTCCCAGGAATCGATAGACTGGTGGAGGAAACAGTACACGGATGCATTCCCTGCCAAGCCTCAGACCCAAGGCACATGAGCCGCGAACCCATACACTCCTCACCACTACCAGTTGCACCATGGACTGAAATCTCAGTCGATTTTGCAGGTCCGTTCCCATCAGGTGACTATGCGTTAGTCATAATCGACGATTACAGCCGATTCCCTGAGGTGGAGGTAATACCCTCAATAGCTGCGGGTACAGTTATTCCCCGTTTAAACATGATCTTTGCTAGACAAGGATATCCAACCATTCTAAAATCTGATAACGGTCCACCATTTCAAGGACAAGACTTTAAAGACTTAGCGGCACAAGCAGGTTTCAAACATAGACGCATTACACCTCTATGGCCGGAGGCAAATGGTGAAGTAGAGCGTTTTATGCGCACCTTAAAAAAATACATTCTTGCAGCCACGGTGGAAGGCCACAACTGGAAGACCCAGTTACCACATTTCCTAAGGCAATATAGAGCCACCCCCATACCACCACTAAAATATCACCATTTGAAGCTTGTACGGGCCGAAAAATGAACATCGGAATACCAAATGGTATCGAAAGCCCAGTAACAGGGCCGACACATAAAAGAATAAAAGAAAATGACTCCAAAGGAAAAGAGAAGATGAAGGGGTACGCTGATAGAAAGGCAAAAACAACAACTCTCAGCCTGGGTGATATGGTTTTGGTCAGGCAGAAGAGACAAAACAAACTGTCAACACCATACAATCCTAAACCATATACCATTACAAAAATGAAGGGAAGTATGATAACGGTGCAGAGAGGAAATCACAAAATGACTAGAAACTCTTCTTTGCTAAAACGCATAACACCTAGGAATGAGAACCGTGACTCTGATTCAGACTGGGAAAGTGAGTACAATTCACACACCTCAGAAGACCTGGAAATACCCAAAACACAAATAGCTGACCAGTTACCGAGACGAAATCCATCTCGGGAAAGACTGCCCCCAGCCAGATTCAAAGACTACATAATGTAAAATAAATAAATAAATAAAAAGAAAAAAGAAATAAATAAATAAAATAAGACAAGTTGTCCCACCAAGATGGGGAGGGATGTGATGTCCCCAATCAAAGGGACATAACTCTATGAGTTATCTACCCTTAGGTACGTGCGCTCTTCAATAAATATATGTTTGGACGGCAGTCTATCTGCGACCAAGCTGTTGTTAACACGTTACCTTCTGAGTTGTTGTTCTTTCATATTGTTTGATACCCGCGAGACGGGAAGCCCCGACATTATAATCCCCTACCAGAACTCTTCAATTAAGGATAACTAAGAAAGGGCACTTGTGCAGATGCGGGACATGAGCCGAAATTTATTTTAGAAGCGTTCCAAGGGGCAGACAACTCTGTTTTTTTTTAAGTACATATTTTCTAGCTTCTTCGAAAATGGACGTAATCCACGTAAATGCCTTAAAACTGTTGATTTTCACACATTTTAATTTCTGCGATAATTTAATATTTTAAAATATAAAAAAAAAAAATAAAAAATCTGTTAATCCAAACAAGAGGACTGTTCGTTTTGTTGGTTTTAAAATGAAAAAAATATACTGTTAATTTTCCCAAATTCTATTTTCTTCAATATACTGTTGAATTGTTATTTCTTGGAAAAATGTTCTATTAATTGAATTTGCATGACTTCTTATTTAAAAAGTGCATATTTTCTATTTTCGGAGAAATTGCGTACTAAAAAAAGCGAGTTGTCTGCCCCTTACACCATTGGAACTCTTCTAAAATAAATTTCGGCTCGTGTTCCGCATCCGCACAAGTGCCAAAGAAAGTGCCCCCCCCCCCCATCTAGCAGTTCAATAAAGTGTGCACATCGAGGCGCATTGAAATCCTATGTTGTGTGTTTGACTTGTTGAGATATTATAACAAAGGGAGGCTATCGCCAAAATGTTCATAAAGCCATGACGTCACCAGAAAAGATGGTGATTTCGAATCAGTTGCCTTATTGTTGACGAACTTTTCCTTGCAGTCGCGGCGGTAAATGTTTTACTAGTTTATTATTATTATCATTATTCATTCTTATCGTATATTCGAGTTCGATAAGTTATGATAAGTGTTATGCTGTGAACTTGACTTGGTTTTAATTTTATTTTTTTGCCTTTCCAATACTGACAATCCACATCTTCGGCTTATAATAACATTAATTCTCCCTCCGAACATATTCTTTTAATACAGTGTAACCCGGAAATAAGAGCACCGGATATAAGAGAAACCCGAATATAAGAGACATTGTCTCTGGTCCCAAATTACAGCCTGTGTTAATGTCTATAAATTAGACCCCGATATAAGAGACCCTGATATAAGAGAAACCCTGCTATAAGATACTTTTTCTCCGGTCCCGTCCTCCCCAATATAAGAGAGTTCGTTTTCAGTGACAGTGTGATGTCGTAAATCAGTCAAAAGACGTTGCTAAATGTTCTCACCTCATTGGTGAGTCTTTCTATGACCTTCACTATAGCCATATCCATTAAATATTCGTAAAAAAAGTTTTTTTTTGTTGTTGTTAGAAGGCGAACCCGGATATAAGAAACTTATTCTCCGGTCCCGACAGCTCTCTTATATCCGGGTTTGTGTACAATAAAAAATGACTGCCTTTTTTAAGAAAAAGTAATTTTTGACTGAATTATTTGTGAAAACTGATTGAAGAGTATTTTTTATGTCTATAACTGTTAAATAAACTAGTGTTCTGTGCGTAAAAAGCGTTATATGTGGTGTTTCCATACTTACATAAACAAAATAGACAATACCAGGATATAAGAGGAACCCGGATATAAGAGACTTATTCTCCGGTCCCGACAGCTCTCTTATATCCGGGTTACACTGTATAACATTTACACGTATATTGGTTAAATCCAAGATTTTTATGTTTTTGTGACTTGCTGTTGAATAGCGAAACAAATACCGCGTCACGTCACGTACGGATGACCAACTTTTTTGTTAGCATTTTATGCGAATTTCATTTTTTTTTTTAAATTTATTATTTTTTTTTTAAATTTATTTTTTATTTTTTTATATTTTATTTTTTTTATTTTTATTTTTTTAAAATTATTATTATTATTATTATTATTATTATTATTATTATTATTATTATTATTATTATTATTATTATTATTATTATTATTATAGGTGGTGGTGGTGGTGGTGTCCTTCGAATTATAGTTTAATATTAATAACACATTTGTTTAATATTTTTTTTAGTTTAATGTAATAATAAACAAATAATATTTCCATTGAAAAAACAAACACATTTTATTATTCATGTGTTTGAAATAAATAAAAACATATGCTATAGTAATAATACATTTTATTGAATTAATTTTAACAAACAAATTATCAACCGAAATTTCTTTTTTTTCTTCTTAATAACGTCACTTTTTATTACAATTCATGACATTTTCTAATCCCATATAAATGTTTCCCAAAACATTGCTTCATAAATCTGAAAGTGTAAATAGTATTTTTTGTTATTCAGAAATGCTAACAAAAAGGTTTAATTTTCATTTCTGGTCATCCGTACGTGACGTGACGCGGTATTTGTTTCACTATTAAACAGGAAGTCAACAAAACATAAAAATCTTGGATTTAACCCGTATATTAAAGAGTTTATTTCCAGATTGTTAAAATGTAATGATAAAAATAACCAAACAATCCGTTATTATGTTATTCTTTTCTGGCTCTCCAGAAGGGTTTGCGATCCCGCTGACTTCCGGGTTATCCTGCAGTAAATTTCAAGTACAGATGATCATAAATGATAAAAGATACCTTTTTTTAACGGAAAATTTAGAATTGTATCTTTAGTATAATAAAATAAGTTGTGAGCAAAACAAAGTATCAAATATATGTTTGTTTATATTTTTATGAAAGTATAACAAATCTTTAATTTAAAAAAATCTGTTTTTTTAATTGATATACATAAAGTTTTGAAATGTCTTAAGAATACTTGGAGACAAATATCAAAGACATTCGAAATTATTTAATTTTATCTAGTAAACAAATCAACTAAGTGAACAGTTTATTAGAATGCTCTGACCCCTATTTATGTCAGTTATTGGTATTTAACAAGAAGTACTGTGCTGAACATGAAGCGACTGATCAAACTGTTTATTCCCATTCTAGGATGTTTAATCTGCCTAAAAAAACTTTTCGTTTTTTTAGATGAAATTAATATAATTTTCTTTGTTTGTTAGTCACACCTTGTTCTAGCCACTATATCAGCTTTAAAACCTAGTTATGTCCATAGAAGGTGTATCTAAAGTCAGGTTCAATTACCTATTTATTTGAAAATTGTGCTATCATCATCATCATCATCATCATCAACCGGTTTATTTGTTGAATCAGGCCACAATTAATCCTCTGATGAGGGTGGGGCCTGATTGTCTAGTCTCGAAATCTAAGTCTTCCTCTCCAGTCTTTGGCAAGGCTTGATGGAATCCATAGGCCCTGAAGATCCACGCATCCTGGGATCTACGAAGCCCAAGACATTACCAGCAGCATTAGTGCTACTGGCACTGCCTTTCTTTTTTCCTGCTGTATTTCGACTAGACATTGTATTTAAGGCAATTTTACGGCTGGGTGCCTATCCTTTACCGACTTGAACACTTTTGGCAGTCCAAGACCTCCACCGTTCCCATCTAACTAGGGCTGACGTCGTTTCCACTTAAGCATGTACGAATGGTCATACATTACCAGTGAGTTGCTTATCAAGATGTTGTTGGTGAAGTATAAAACAAGAATTCCACTTGTATGAACAAAATAGTGACACATAAGTGAAGTAGACGTGCCCGAAATGTTGTTAAATATTTTTTTTTTTTTACCTGGCGAAGGAAGGAAAACAACGCTTCTGTTGAATTAATCAAAATAAAGAATCCTTTTGAAATATACTCGTGCGATAGTCGCAAGTAAAAAAATATTTACGTTGAGGGGAACACATGCAGAAAGTTCATCGGAGCACATTCCATTGAAGTACCTGTAAAACAAGCACAAGGATGCAACATTGCGGCAATGGGGCTGGAGCTTGGTAAATTGTGTGGGACCTATTAGATTAGCGGCTCTTTTTTGGACCCTGTCTAAGCGGGAGAGGCTAGTGGTTGGTTGGTGCACCAGCCCAAATGTTACAACAATACTCCATGCATGGGTGAAATGTGGCTTTGTAGAGGTATAGGATGCTGGCAGGTGCAACAAGTTTTCTAGCAAAGTAGAGGGAGCCCGCTTTCTTTGCAGCAGCCTTGGCAATGTCTTCTATGTATTTGTTCCAATTCATGTTAGGCTGAAGAGTTTGAACGTTGGACTCTCAGGTAGGGTGTTATTTGCCATGGCAATCGGTGGTTGAAGAGGTTTCTTGTAGTTTTTGAAGGAAAGGAGCTTAATGCAAATCTGAAATATTTTAATTTTCAAATGCGAGTAAAAACCCTTTTAAAATACTATAAAGCTAACATTGAGAATATTTATTAATTGTTCGGCCAAGGAGTTGTGTTTCTGTACGATTGCCTCCCTCCCTTTCGGTGGGGTGAACATGTTACTACCAAATGCCTTGTGCATCATTTGGTCATGTCCTATAGATTGGTCATGTCCTACCTATCCCAATAAACAGATAACACCGGTTTTATAAGCTACTACAACCTTTATTTGTTTAATTTACTTTGTGAAACAGCATGTTGAATTAAATTTGTCAATTTAAAAAAAAATATTTCAAATGTGTTCTTATTTCTTAAGTTTTGCATTCTGGGCCCACTCTGATAAGAAAACCGTTAATAAAGGGGCCAAGTCTTTGATAAGTAAGTGTCCCTCGAGGGGTTTAAGGAATATAAATTTACAGAATTTCTGTTTCACTTTACTTTCATCCTTTTCCATCCAATCAATGCTGAATACGTCCATATGCCCCACCCTAAAATTGGATATTATGAGATATAATAAATAAGAATACAAAAAGGTAAACAATGTTTTACCTGGACTCTTCCTGATAGTATATAATATATGTAATTTAAAGTAATTACAACAGAATGCCTAATTATGTTTAACACAACATTACTACGTAACCGTAAGATATTTGACAGAAACAAAAATAAACCCAATAAATTTCTGCTCCAACCCCTGAATCCCTATTTCTATTAATACTTATAACAATCAAGTTTCAAGTTTCAAATAAAGTTAATCGTTCTATTTGCTGTTTTGGGGTGTCCGATGCCAACGCAGACCCACAATATTATTTTGAAACTTCATTTATCCTCGCACAGCTTGAAAAATATTGATTGTGCTTTTTCGGGGTGGGGAATTCTTTATCTACTTTGTCCGTAGTTATATTTTAACCTATTCTCCATGGAAGAAAGATCCTGCCAACGGATGATGATGAGGGAGTAGATAATATAAACAACTAATGCACATTCAAACAATTAAAATTTAGTCGCATAACTTGCCTAGGTCAAATCCTCTGGTATATGAGATCTATTGATCAAGTTGACAAATATTTTCTCTGTTTCTTTGGCATTAGCTTTTCCAGGCAATCTATCATTTCTTCTTTGTAATCGACATTTCTATCGGGATCAGGGTTGCTCGACAGCACATTTAAGCCTCTGAAAAATAAACAAATAATATCAGTGACCACAAAAAAAATAATGGGGAAAGAAAGCTGGATGCTTCTTCGAAGACGCATGACTTTTAAAGTATCAATACCATTAAAAAAAACAAAAAAAACAGTATTATATACTTACGCAGCAGATTTAAATAAATATCCTCACCAAAAAGTAGGAAAAATGATCGAGTAGAATTTTAATTAAAAATAAACATCAGTTTCATTGTATTTTTAGAACTGCCATTGATTTATTACTTGTTAATGACAGACTGGGTTATCTCCCCCTGAATTTCGTATTTTTCGCTCGAATCAATGGCAGAACCCCCAAAAACGTAAAATGTCTACGTTTATAAATGTCGATTGACTTCTTCACTAACGTCTGTTGGTTGAAGTTTCAACCTTACTAACTTCTGTGCAAACCCTATCAATATATAACCGTGTTTTTTCATAGTGTTTTCAAAACTCCCCTTAGACAAAGGAATGGGTTTACCCAATATAACAGATCATTCAACCCAAGATGGATAACCAATGTGACATCGATACAAGAATTTCAAATTTTTAAAAATCTTTTATGCAAAAGTGGGTTCTAATGATTATATTTTTTCTCTCTGAATTTGATATCGGTTTCTTTATAAACCCTTATCTTGTTTGAAAATCTTCACTTTTTGTTGGAACCTCACCATTCTCATTAATCGAATCATTATCAAACTTGGCATCCTCGGCAATTCTATATATTTAAAAACCTTTCTTTATTGGTTCGATCATCTGGTTTTGCGGTACAAAAAATGCAACATACATTTTAAACTTGAGATCTTTCATGTGTTCATGTATGGTTAGTTTGATTATCAACAGCCGTATTTCCAAATTGAACACATATAGTTGCCAGTTCTGTCCGAGCTAGGTCTATTGTGGGGATAACCAAGTTAAGTAAATCGTGTTCTGTCTCTTTTTCTTGAATCAGATAGAGATGGAAAAATGTTCTACATTTATTTGGAGTGTGATTTGAGTATAAGCAAGCAGTCGTCACATCTTCAAACCATTTGATAAGCTTCGGTGAGGTTATTCCATACGTATACATGTTCTCTTTGGCATTTATCATACTGTTTGACTTCCATCTAACTTGTTAAGGCACTCTTTGAAAATCATTTTAAAAATCCTGTCTCCAAATCACTTGAGCTACTCCCCTTTGATGCTAGACTCTTCATCACAGATCCTACTGTCACCTTAAAAAGTTATTTGCATTGAAATGTAACACCTGTATTATTTTCTAACACATGGGATAACAAGTCAGTTTTTTTCCATCTATTTAATGTCTGGTGTTAAGAAAAAGTATTCCTTTCAAAGGCAATTTCTGTTCAATTTTGCATTATAATTTGAAAATAAAAATGACAGAGGAAGACAAATGAATATACAAAATTAAACTTATATAAAAGCACAAGAAGAACAAGAATTAGTTTTATAAGATAAATAATTCAGATCATAACACATGTTGCTAATTAGTTTTATAAGATAAATAATTCAGATCATAACACATGTTGCTAATTTGATGAAATTTTAAGGATATTTTTGAAAAATGACAATCTTCACAATAAACTCAGACTTATTTTCGAGAAAAATCTGCGTCCATTTAATTTTGAGAATACTTTCTCCGGGCTATGCAGTGGGTAATGATAATTATTTAATACTGCATTTAATCCTGTTGAAAAATCTGCACACACGCGAATCTCTTGATTTCTTTTTCACATAGACCGTGGGTGCAACCCACTGACTGTATTCCACTTTGGATAAGATATTGGTCGTCACTAGTCGGTCCAATTCCTCATTTATTTTTTCTACCAAGGCAAAAGCCACATTTCTTTTTTTCTTAAATACGGGCTGAACGTTTTTGTTCAGTTGAAATTGGGCCGCCATCTTTGTGTATCGACCAAGGCCGCCAGAAAAAAAAACTTTGGGGAAAGATTCTTTCAAATCCAATTTTAGTTTTTGACAAAATGTATTTATTGGTAACTCCCATAAATTGAACGCTTGCATCCAATCAGTGGCAAAAAGGTTATTAGTATCTTTTAACACGAGCATTTTTAACTTTCTGGTATTTCCCATTAGAGTCACATTTTTAATTATCTTACCCTCAAATATAATTATTTTACCAATCACTGTACTGGCTATCCTGATGGTCTCTAACAGCGTGGGTCTATTCAACCTGTTCAACGAATATAGATTCATTATTGACACGTCTGAGCCCGAATCACATTGTAGTTTAATATTTTTATCCAGGATTTTTACGTGCACATTTTTCCTTATATTAATGCATTCCTGATCATCTGTACTTGTGGTTTGTACCCGCGTTTTATTTCCTTTATTCATTCTACAGTGCGAACTTTTGTGTCAGAACCTGTTACAAGTCAGGCATGTCTTAAAATGAAATGGACAGTCCATATCCAATGCGGGCTACCGCAGCATGAATAGGGGCTCGGTGGCCATTTAATTTGTTTTTACTAGGTTAGCTTGTTAGCGCAGAGGCGCAGAAATTCCTTGTTTTGTTTTTAATTGTTTTTTGATGAGAGTTAAATTTCGAGTTTTTACATACTTTTTGTATGTGTGCAATGCCCGACTCTTTGATGTCTTTCGAATCCTGCTTAACACTCATAAATCTCTGGCAGTACTCAGCTAATTTCTGCAGTGTTAAGATCGGTTCATTTTCTAATTTATTTAGAACTTTACACCTTATTTCAGCGTCTTTTTCTGATACCAATCTTTGAACAAATATTAAGCATTTAAAATTATCGGCACTAAATTCGGATGATTTAAAGTCGTCATAGTGCTTATTTACTACTGATGCGAACGTTGAATAATCTTCGTCATCTTTTCTTACCAGGTTTAAACACTTCCAGCATTTGTGAAATAACGAAGTCTTTAGGCTAAAAAGCTCCGTTAAAAGTTAAACAGCTTCTGCAAAAGTCAAATCGCTAGTCTTTCAAGGCAGAATGAAATCCACGAACTTAGTATATTCGGTGGTGCTTATTCCTAAGTAACAGGCGAACCTTTTTAGAGTCTGCCTAATTTTCACAATAAATTTTATATGTCTTCATATCTTCTAAAATACGAAGCAAAAGTTTTCTCCTCATCAGGGGAATACGTGAAGTTGTGTATCGCACTCCACACGGCATTCTGCAAAAAGCATCATAGTTTTCGTTACTTTGGCCTCTAAGCGATATTGTTTGCGTTAATGTCTCAATCTTTTCGTCAGTTTCTTTCCTGTGTTCGAAAATCTCTTGTCAGTTTCTCTCTTTTGCTCTATAAGTCTGTCGTCGGCTTCTTTCTTTTGCTCTAGAAGAAGCTTTTGAATTCATTCTTCAGTTTTCTGTAGTCTCTCGTCTGCCTCTTTATTATGTTCGAGTTGCTGTTACAATTTGAAATTTTACTAATTCCGGAATCGTCAACTGAAATTCTTCCATATTTTAAAGTTCACTTTTTTGTTAGAAATAAATGTTTCCTTTCGAGTACGGCTTGTTAAAAAATTATTTTCTTAAGATTATGCTTGCTAGACGTAATCTTAGTTTTAAAAGAGTATGAAATCTGTTTTACTGGATAAAAAATCGCTGTTTTTAGTACACTTTTATGCCTAGTGCATAGCCATAGAATTTGCAGGCGGCACTTTAGTCAGAGAAAAAAATAAAAATATGATTTCATTTTTTTTCTTTCGGCAGAAGTAACTTTTTCACTTTTGGAGAGAAAAAAATCATGTGTCATGTGTCGGAATAATAATTAAAACCAAAATCACTGACCTTCAACTGAGAGAATAATAAGTTGGTCTCACCTGTTTTTTTCTTCTTTCTTTTTTCCACCGGTAAACCAGTTTTTGAATTAGGACGTTGTCTGCTGAATTTGTAGTCAATTTTTTTATCTTTAAGGTTTTTCATAATTTATTTTGTTGCCCGTTGCCGTGTCTATTTTAAAAAGTTCTGCCAAATATTTTACTGTAACAACACTGTCAGTCTTTGTAGTTTAAAATTTCAAATCCCACGTTGCCGGTCGTTGTTTGGTCCGTTTTTTGAAGGTCTCAAGAAAAAAACCTTAATATTGTTTGTGTGGTAGGGTCCCATGTAAGTTATCTTGTCGCCAATTGTTATGACCCTGTTTAGGATCCGGAATGAGAACATTGACACAGGGTTTATATATTGGAGAAAAGTATATACAACAGAGGAAAAAGAAAAGTGTTACATCAGTACTGACTGTAAATGTAGTCTGAGGTGTGCCTCAACGCTGGGAAGCCTATGCTTCTAGCACTTATTGAGAATGAACGAGTCCAAATGTTCGTTATAGGTATGGCACCATAACACTTAATAGATTTTTTTGTTAAATTTTGATACTTCTCATGTTACTATGTTTGTTTATCTGTGTACAACTTAGCGTCCACATCACTTGACCTATCATTCCTACATGATCTTACTTAGAACTAATTTAATTTTAATATATCTGCTTCAAAGAAAAGGTGAAAGTCACACTTTTTGGTGACAACTTTTGTTCTAATCATCATAGAGACTCGTTACTTAGACCAATTTGTAGCCAAGTCCCCCCTGAAAAGTTCAATCATGCTCGAAATCTTTCCTAATTTGATCTATGAATCTGATGCTCTTTGGTAACAGAAACTATCAAATAAATAGTTTTTGAGTTATCAACGTTCGCATGGCATAACCTTGGGAATACTTCATGCAATATGAAGAAGTAAGGTCAAGATCATATTTGCCCCATTCTTGTCTTTTTCAGGTGGAGGTATGCAATCTCACAACTGTCTTATGTTCTTGTTGTGCATGGTACTTTGGCCCATCCTTATATTGTCAGGCAGAAGTATGCAATCTCACGACTGACTTATATTCTTGTTGTGCATAGTACTTTGGCCCATCCTTATGTTGCCAGGCAGAAGTATGCAATCTCACGACGGACTTATATTCTTGTTGTGCATGGTACTTTGGCCCATCCTTATGTTGTCAGGCAGAAGTATGCAATATCACGACTGACTTATATTCTTGTTGAGCATGGTACTTTGGCCCATCCTTATGTTGTCAGGCGGAAGTATGCAATCTCACGACTGACTTATATTCTTGTTGTGCATGGTACTTTGGCCCATCCTTATGTTGTCAGGCAGAAGTATGCAATCTCACGACTGACTTATATTCTTGTACATAGATATCATTTTAACTTGAGATGTATATACGATTTTGCATAAATTTCAAGTTCAATATACAATAATTGTCAACTTGTATTTGAAAGAACTCTATCCCATATTTCTTTGGGTTTGTATTCTTCAGTCGATAAATAATAACACAAGTTTTAAACAGTAATTTATTGAAAGTAAAAAAAACATGTTTAATAAGATCACATATTTACTATCATTGTCATCATGTTTTACAACAGTAATTTTACATTGGGAAGAGCATTTTATTAAATCTATTAAACTCTCTGGAACAGAAAGAAGATTCGTCTAATGGATCTCCATTTTCTACCATGACAATCAGTGGTCTATCTAGATTTTCATGATTTATCAGATTAATTTCTGGTGACTTTAATGTTCTTCTCCTTATTCTCTTCAGAGATCTACCTGAATTGTTAGAGAAACATAGTGTGATTGATGTAGGACATACATTGTTTTGACTAATTATACCATTTCTGTTGTGGGTTTTTCCATGTTCAGAAAAAGTTTCCTTGCTAAAATTATTTTTGTTGTGGATTAAAGAGAATTTTTTTCACGATCCATCACAAGTTGAGTTAATAATTACTGCATCGTGAGTTAAAATCGAGTGAATTGCACAATGTCCCAATCAATTAAGCATATCTAGTCAGATATATATCTTGTGTAATGGACAAAAGATGACAGATGCAGATATTTTGTCTGTACCTAACTCTTCAGATGCATTAACTATCCGGGCAAGAAACTCATCTTTTCAGCAAAGTTAATGTTTCTGCTGGTGGTGGCCATTACACAGAAAGTTTAACCTATTCTCAAATCCATATGTAAAAGTTAGATAGTCGATTTGAATTTGAGTGTGAATAACGTGTCGGTGTCATTTTCTGATGAGTCTGTTTCACTTGGAGTTGTGGTCTGTGTTTCATCACAGAGAACTGTTTATTCCTCTCATTTACCACATTTTTATAAAGTCGAGGAAACTTTTAATTAACTTTTGTCTTAAATATACTGTTTTATATGAGTGAGCATCAACACCGTGCATTTGCCGTATCTAATTGACAAAGTCTTTCAACTTTTTCAGTCTCATAATTTGTGTGTGAACTAATTTGGCAATAATCTCAAATAATTTACTGTATGAAGTAAGTCCAGTTCGTTGATTTGGTCAAGTAATGAGTGAAGTACCAGTAATAAGTTCTTGTCATTGATATCCACACAATCTTGATTTTTTATTTCTGTGAGGAGTGTTTCATTTTCTCATTTTAAATTAATAACATTCTACAAGCTTTTTACATTTTACAAGCTTTTCTGTTTCTTTTGTCAAATACTCTGCACACTATAGTTTTTACTTTTTATCAGGCAAAGATGGCTGATCAACATTGGTGGTTCATCTAATTCGGTAATTGTTGTTATCTTGAGATAAAGACTGGCTAGAAATAAATATATTCATAGGTTTAATGTGCATTTGAAGTCAGTAACTTACACGAAAGTCTAATTTAAAATAATATCTACTCATTATTGGATTAATTCGAACATTTCATTAAACCTTGTATAATTATTTTTGCATAGTTTAAGAACATCTGTGGAAAGTATTTCTATTTTCCACAGATGGGAAATTCTTGGAAAGAAATTCTGCTATTTAGTTGTAGTAGATATTACTTGATTGTAGCTCTCGTATTTTCCACCTATTTCTTTTTCGAATGCAAATCGTGAAATTGTATAATTATTTAATTTTTTAATCTTATTACCGAGAAATCTTGATTGTACCATTCTACATCTTTAAACTAGTATATAACCTTAAAATAGTATATATTCGAGATAAAGATGTTGCTATAATTGTTTCATAAATTTGTAATATCTTGTTATTATTGTTTTATTTTTTACTTTTATCTTTATCTTATTTTATCTTATTTTACTCTATATTAAATACAATATCATATACTTTCTACTTACGATATAGGGCATAATATGTAAGCACTATCCCTATTAAAAATTCAAATATATAAGATTTGCATTGAATCTGATCCATAGTGATAACACACCAAGTCAGCAAGAGTCACTGAAATTTATTTTTTCTCAACAGCTAAAGCGTTATTTTAGACATTTTCTAAAATCAGAATAATAGAAATTAAATGTTTATCTTGATTTTAATATTTTATGTTGATTTTAATATTTCTCAAAGGACATAAAAATAGTGCAATTAGTGCAAAAATTAATTTTATCCATTCTGAGACGGGTATTATTTTGGTATCCATATAAAGTTAGGCATATTTATATGTTTGTGTCTACAGGATTCACTCTTAAACTAATTAATTGATCATTATGAATTTTGGAATCATATGCTAGGTGTAAATGGTCCTGTGAGCTATATTTAGTCTTATATATATATATATATATATATATATATATATATATATATATATATATATATATATATATATATTTCGGCAGCAAGTAATTTCTTATACATTCGTCGTTAAAGACCACAGAGTTTTCTCTCTTCACTATCTTTCTTGTTAATTACTCGACACAGCGAGCGATTCGTCGGTTTTAATTGGTGGAGTATGGCACCTAATGTTGTATCGTGAGCCATTCCTTCAGCGCTTTCGGTCTCTCAATCGTCTTCAGCTTTGTTGCCACTTGGTATAAACCACGATTGGATACGTTATTTGCTTTGAAGAGTTTAATTAGTATAATCTAAATTATGTTTTACAGAAGGATTTGTGACATTAAAAAGCTTAATAAAGTCCATAAAAGGAAAATAATGTTTAATAAATGAAGATTTTATTTTTCTTATGGTCTTTTGTATAAAAATCAGACAAATTAATAAATGTTCCATAGGTTTCACAGGTTTCACGAACGTTTTCGATTCTTTGTCGAATCATCCTCTTTAATACAAAAATACTATAAGAAAAATTGAAAAATTAAAAAAAGTTATAATTAAACAGACGAATTATGTTGTTTTTAGCAATGTGTGTGTGTGGTTGTTCTGTGTAAATGTAACAGTCAGTAAAGTTATAAGAATTTTTTTTGCTCATTTGAATTTAAAATCCTATTGTTTATTTATATATGCTCTGCTGTTAAAATAATTAACATCTATAGAGCTTTAACCTTGAAAGTTTGACTATTAATAATATATATACGAGAGGGAAGCAGATATGTATTTGGCAAATCAAATGAACACTCATAATTAATACATTTTATTTATCATTTATTAGAAATACGAATAAAATAGCATTTTATTATAAAAATAAACCCATGTTTATTTAAGAATTTTATTTTTATAAACTGTAAATCATTTTGTATATTTGTTTTCTCTTGTTTTTACAGATAATCAAGTTTGTGAAATACATTTTCAGGCATTTCTAACTGAAACAACAGGAGAATTTAAATCAGCAACAGACTGAAATATTCAAAATTGTAAAAAATAAATCGTGATTAAATAAACAGTAGATCTTCACACATTTTAAAACTTTCATATTACATCAGTGTGGCATACTATATATATATATATATATATATATATATATATATATATATATATATATATATATATACAATATCTGTGTGTATTGTTGAGAGGTATGTGACATTTAGAATGAAAATCCATATTCGACTCGATATATACATGCAATTATTATTAATTGTTAAATAAATGACTTTTCTTGCTGAGAAAATTAAAATATACTTTAAATTCTTGTATCATGTGTAAATGTTAATTCTTAAAGAATGTATATTTGCATTGATACATGAACTATCTGTGTAACATGCTTGATTTTTTTACATTAGTGATGACACATTTTGCTAACATGTCAAAGTTGAAGAATAATATGGGAGCACAGATTGAGAAGAAAGCATTTTCTTGCGAGATATGTGGAAGAACATATTCACAGATGGGTAAATTTAGAAGACATATTCGAACACACACTGGAGAGAAGCCATATTTTTGTGAAATATGTGGTAAATCATTTGTGGAGAAAAGAAATTTAAATGAACATATCCGAACTCATACTGGAGAGAAGCCATATCCCTGTGAGGTATGTGGGACTTCCTTTACACAAAAGTCAATCCTGAAAACACATGTTAGGATACACACTGGAGAGAAACCATATTCTTGTGAAGTATGTGGTAAATCATTTTCAGAGAAAGGCAATTTAAATCACCATAATACAACTCATACTGGAGAAAAGCCATATGCTTGTGAAGTGTGTAGGACTGCATTTACACAGAAATCATCTTTGAAAACTCATATGAGAATACATACTGGAGAGAAACCATATTCTTGTGAGGTATGTGGGACTTCCTTTACACAAAAGGGTTCCTTGAAAGATCATATGAGATTACACACTGGGGAGAAGCCATATGCTTGTGAAATATGTGGTAAATCCTTTTCAGAGGAAAGGAATTTAAATCGACATATCCGAACTCATACTGGTGAGAAGCCATATTATTGTGAAATGTGTGGGACTTCTTTTGCACATAATTCACAATTAAAAACACATACGAAAATACATAATTGAGAGAAGCAATATTCTTATAAAATATTTGGTTGGTCCTTTTTGGTGGAAAGGAACTTAAATGAATATATCCGAAAGAAAAGTAGACATTCTTGTAAGGTGTGTGAGACTTATTTTACACAGAAATCACCCGTGAAAATACATGAAAATATACACTGGTAAAAATTGGGAGAAGCCATATGCTTGTGAAATGTGCTGTAAATTAACCAAAAATATTTGAATACCGAGAAGCCATTTTCTTGCTAAGCATATACAGTCTCCCTGTTCACGTAAGCAACAGTTAGTGTGTATGACCACACATATGTGGCACATCGTGTTTTTCATCTAAGTTGGCCGAGCACATGCAAACACATTGGTGAGTTTGATTTACCTACTAGGGAGTTTGAATCACCTACTAGACACTTTCCTCGAGTGTCTTCGATCTCTCTGTACAAGGGTGTATCAGGACAACCTGACATGAGGATATTTCCCCTACAAGTAAACCCTGACAAAATATTAAAAATAACATAGTATTCGAAGTCAAAATAAGATCCTCTTGACACGGCTATACACTGACTCGTACGAAGAATGGTGCGCCTTTTCACAGTAATATTACCTCAAGTAACAGCATTTTGTTGGATACTTCACCAGACTAGAAGAATTCTTGTTCTTGAATCCGGAAAGACCAGGAGACCACAAGAAAGATATTTTCATGTGAATCACATGCACTTTCTTTTTTAATTAAGGCAATCGTTAAGTATAATATATGTTTACACAGTGGAAAGAGATTATATGTATGTTTCTTTTTTGCACAGAAGCCGTTTCTACGTTAACCACATGTAATTTCTTTTTCAATTAATTCTATCTTTAAGTATATGTTGACAGTGGAAAGAGATCATATTCCTGTAAAGTTTATGAAAGGCTTTTTTAATAAAGTAAAACTTAATAGAAGCATATACTGAAGCATTTACTTTCGATCAATTTCTTAGATTTCTATGTATAATTCTTATCTATATTTAATTGTTTTTCATGAATAAAATAATTGGAAGGATTCTGAACTACCTATATTTCATGTACTCACAATCAATAAATTGACACCAAGAAAATCATTTAGGTGCAGTTTCCGATAGTCACTGTTTAAGTATTAATCTCACTCTACAGACAACAACTTTAATTTTTTGCAACCGAAGCTTCACCGAGCGATTATTCTTATTTTTTTTTAATTTCTTAGCAATGAAATGTTCAGAATTTTGACATAATTTTAAAGTTTGTACTCAAAACATACGGTAATAGATTATTTTTTTTAACTCTATGTATCTTTAATAAATGCAGTTTTCTCATGTAAAAATGCACAAAATAAAGTGAAAATATCTTCGGTTTTATTTGGGCCATCCAAAAAGTTTGTTTCCCTTTTAAATCAATTAAGTATCTTGTAAAAGGCAGAACCCATGCTTGGGATGTTCATGTATTGTCGCCATGATAATTCCCTGTGTGACATTTATCTCCGGGGATATCTCAAGTGGTCACTGCCTAGGTGGTTTATGACCTGTGAGAATCACCCGGCCAGGAAGGAAGAGATGGGAGGGGAGATCTGACCCATTGGGCATGACAGGAAGTTGGGTGTTTTGGGAGAGCTGGCGGGCATTTGAAGCAAGGTGCTCTTTGAAGCCGCATGATCCAAGTTGGGCCTCTTAACTAAAAGACTTAGTGGGAATTATTTAGATTTCGCCGGGATACAGAGATCTCATTTGAAACTCTGCTATTCAAGTTGAGAACACGAATATCATGTACAACCAACAAATAAATGTGTTACTTGTTGATAAATTTAACTCATGGTTTTTACTTGGCACGAGTGTCTTTGTTGCAGCACTGTTGTGCGGAGATGGTTACAGCCAATGCAATGAACGCACGAACAAAAACATGTATACTTACATTTTCACACTTATATCACAATATGCATCATAAGACGGATAAATATTTATATTTTTTACAATAGTTTAACCTATCGTAGCCGAGGGAGTCACTCAGTGTTGTATTAAAAATATTAAAAAAATGAATTTCAATTCCAACTTTATGCGTTACTATTTTATTTAATCCGTTATGAACATATTCTGATTTAACATATTTTAAAAACTATTTAGGAGAATTCTTGTCTAATTATAAGACTCAAAGTTAAAGCCAGCCCATGTCGAACATAGCTATATAAACGATATCTCTCATCAAACAAAAATCAGAACATGAAACGTGACAACGTCTGCCATCCCCACTCTGATATCAGTTTCGTTCAGCACCGACTACGATTCACATCTGCAAGTCTTATCACCAACTACTATTTTCATCTTCAAACTCATATTTCTATAGTTCTAATAAGAATCTTCGTAATTTATTGTTTGAAAATCTGCCGTAAGATTTTATGATCATCTTCAATGAGAAAATGTCTTACATTAATGAATTGATGAAATTTATTACAAGCGAGCGTTTCCAATTCAAACGGACAATAATTAATTTTGTTTTGTAGCAGTTACCGAACGTGACGTATATAGTACAGGTGACCACGTGTCTCCATGTGTCTGTTGTAGCACTGCATATGCGGTGATTTTTGTTTATCTATTTGGATCGTAACATTGAGAATTAATATGTTTGTTATTATTTGTTTCAATTTTTCTATTGCTTCTATGTGAGATTTGTTGAATGGCCACTGTACTTCATTGTGTAGAGGTTCTCTTAATAATGTAGTTAATTCAGAGTATTTTGGTATTAACTTGCACAAGTCGTTCGTCATTCCTAGAAATCTTTAGATACCTTTTTTATTTTCAGGCATTCGTGTAATAGCCTTTATTTTCGAAGAGTCTGGTTGTTATCCCTTCTTGGGTCATTGGGTGACCTAAGTATGTCAATTGCGTTGTTGCAAATTCGCATTTTGATTTGTTTAATTTCAAATCTTCTTTGCGTAGTTGGATGAAAAGTTGTTCAAAGTATTTTCATGTGCTCTTCTAAGGTTTCTGACCATACTATAATATCGTCTTGGGAATTTCTCTTTCCTTCTATAAGTTTCGTTACTTGAACTTGGAAAACTTCGGACGCACTGTGATATACGATTAAATAGAGAATTGAACGTTAATAATTCTAAACTTTCGTCGTCAGAGTTAAGGTTTGATGCATATAATTTTGTAAAGTATTTTGGGTGGTTCATTTCTGCTAATATTTCTTCAGCAGTGTGTAGCTTAAAATGCCCCCTTTCTATTACTTTGTTCAGGCCCCTGAGGTCTAAACATAATCTTAATCTGCCATTTTGCTTCTCAACTACGACGAGGGAGTTTAGCCAATGTGTCGGTTTCTGGATAGGCTTTATTACTCCCATCTCTGTTATTATCTTCGAATTCTTTCTTCAATTTTGGTTTCCTATCAAATGGAATATTCCTTGGAGAATTTACGACTGGGTTTTCATCCGGGTCTACCGTAATATGAGTTGTAATTGGTAGTTTGTCTGATTCTATTAAGCGACTGGGTTTTCATCCGTAGTATGATGTGTAATTGGTAGTTTGTCTGTATCATTGAAACAATATTTGTATGATTCTATTAAGCCTTTGTGACATGATGAACTCTTCAATTAATAAGAGTTCTCTCCCCCTTGTATTAATATCGGTGTAGTTCTGCAATATGGCTGAAACAATAAACATGGTAAATCTATACCTCGTGTTATCGTTCGTTACTTATGACTAACAAGTAAAATAAAACATCTCATGGTGGCAGCGGTAAAAGAAACCAGACGGACGAGAAGTCACAGAAAAGAATCAAGATAACCTCACACAGTGAGTAAATTGAAAAAAAAAAAGAATTTCCTTCTTTCTAAAACGAGAAAATACAAAGGAAGCGCGAAAAAAAAAAAAAAAAATGGCGTCTTCAAATATAACATTACCCGTTCTAGACTGGTCGAACGAGAACAAGCACGAGGCATACAGCGAATGGGTGGATTTTATGTCCTCGTATTTCATAATCAACAATGTTGAAGAAAAGTTGAAATACAACTACATTTTGCTCAGCACCGGACCAAAAGGTCGTGAACTTTAAAAAAATGCTCAGCTTACAAATGAGCAGAAAGAAAACTCCGAGAATATATTTTTAATATTCGAATCCCACATGATTCAAAAACCAAACAAATGGGTCGAACGTTTGGAATTCACGTCAATGCGACAAAATGAAGACACAGTGGACGACTACCTAGTCAAGCTCAAAACTAAAGCCGACAGATGTGACTTCGGAAATAATAAAGACGAACGCATCTTAGAACAAATTATTAAAGGGCTCAGGAGCGCTGAGGAAAGAAGAAACCTAATTGCAAAACCAGACCTAACCCTCAAATCAGCCATAGAAAGCGTTAGAGCATATGAAATCACAACAAAAGATAACTCTCGATACAAGGACGCTAACGAAGGGAGAAATGGGGTGTATCACGAAGTATCCGTGAAAAACAAACCCTGCACGAGATGTGGTAAACACCACAGGAAAAGGAAAGAAGACTGCTACGCCTTCAACAAAACGTGCAGAAGGTGCAACGGTTTACACCACTTCGAGGAATACTGCCTAACAAATATGCAAGGCCGGAGAGACTCGAGAGATACTTCTTGCAAAAACAAAATAAGGCAAGAAAATAGCTCATATAAAGCTAAAAAACAAACCCCCCAAACGGATACAAAAAGCAGAGTTTCCAAAAAAAAAAAAGAATAAATACAACGTCAAAGGAAGACAACGAAACAGACCAAGACGACGATTTATACCTATACGCAATAAATGCAGAGAACGACGACCGTGAAGAAATTTTCGCGAACATAGACTGTGAGGATACAGAAAATAACGAACATAAAATAAAAATGAAGGTCGACACAGGGGCAAACGGAAATATTCTACCTGTTAGAATCTATAAAAAAATGTATCCACAAAATGGCGACAGAAAAATAAATAAACAAACGAATAGTCAAAGGGAACTAACTCATGGACATAAAAAACAAGAGTTAACTACCTTGTGGGCTGCGAATGGTACGAAGATAAACCATTATGGAGCAATAATTTTAAAGATCAAACACAAAAACTCTGCAACTATCGGAGCAAAATTTTTCGTGTGTGATAGCGATGTAACCATACTGGGCCTAAGACCAAGCATCCGACTAGGTTTAGTAACCGTCAACTGCAGCATAACAAAAAGGCACTCACCAAAACAAATTGAACATATGGAAAACCTCGCTGAGGAATACCCTGACAGATTCCAAGGGATAAGGAAATTCCAAGGCGTTCAAAAAATACATCTTACCGAAGATGCAATACCGGTAGTACAACCGCCAAGAAAATTCCCAGTGCACCTCAGAGACGAACTAAAACAAGAATTACACAAAATGGAACACCTGGGTGTAATAAAAAAGGTTACAGAGCCCACAGAATGGGTCAACGCCATCGCATGCAGCAGAAAGAAAAATGGAAACCTACGGATTTGTCTAGACCCCAAACCGTTAAATAAATACATAATAAGGACACACCATAAAACGCCAACACTAGAAGAAATTTCACACAAATTGACGGGTGCCAAACACTTTTCGAAACTGGATGCAAAACATGGCTACTGGGCAATACAACTTGAAGAGGAATCAAGCTTACTCACCTGTTTCAACACTCCGTTCGGGAGATACAGATATTTGAGATGTCCGTTTGGCCTAAAGATGTCGCAAGACATTTTCCAACAAAAAATGGACCAAATATTGGAACCATGCAAAGGAGCCATAGGTATATCAGATGATATATGCGTGTATGGCAGAACAATACAGGAGCACGATCAAAACCTGTTAGAGACAATGGACACTGCCCGAAAATATGGTCTAGTCTTCAACAAAGAGAAATGCACCATCAGGCAAAAACAAATAAAATTTTATGGTCTCATCTGGGACGAGAACGGATCTCACCCAGACCCCGACAAATGCGATAAAATAAAATCGAAACCAGCACCAACCAACAAGGAAGAACTCCAACAATTCTTAGGTATGATACAATACCTAAGCCCATTTATACCAGATCTCAGCACCAAAACAGCGCCACTGAGGTCACTACTTAAAAAGGATGCAAAGTATCAGTGGAACGAGACGCACGACAAGACGTTCCGAACGATAAAAGATCACATCCACGAAAAACTCTGTCTAGCATATTTTGATCCCAATGCAGACACAACTATCCAAGTAGATTCAAGCATGATAGGACTGGGTGCAACACTCATTAACAACAACAAAGTTGTTGCCTTCGCGAGCAAGAGTCTGACTGAAACGGAATCACGTTATGCAAATATAGAACGTGAACTACTAGCAGTAGTATTCGGATGTGAGAGATTCCACACATACATATATGGAAAAGAAATAATAGTGGAAACAGACCACAAGCCACTAGAAAACATTCAGAATAAGAATATAGCGCAGGCACCCCCACGACTGCAAAGAATGTTATTAAGATTGCAACCGTACGATGCACAGATAAAATATAAACCAGGAAAAGAAATGTGTATCCCAGACTACTTGTCAAGAAACCAACCAACATTAGGTAAGGAAATCGAGCTTGATGTAAACATACACACTGTTGACATTACAGCTCAGAAACAGACCGAACTACAAAATGCAACTGAAGCAGATGACGAACTCAGAACACTTAAAGAGATGATACTAAATGGATGGCCAGATGACGTAAAAAATACTCCTAAGATAATTAGAAATTATTGGTCACTGAAAGAATGCCTATCCGTACAAGATGGTATGATCACAAAGGGGCAATCCATAGTCATACCCAAAAGTATGCAACAGATGGTATTAATGAGGATCCACGATGCTCACCAAGGCATCGAAAAATGTCAACTCAAGGCACAAAATAGTGTATTCTGGAGAGGAATGTCCAAGGACATAGAGGAGCTAGTAAGGACATGCGAGATCTGCAGAGAATATCAAAGGAAAAATCAAAAGGAAACTATGATTATCAAAGAACATGCAACACGACCGTTTCAGTATGTTGCTGCAGATATTTTTGATTTTAACAATCAACAATTCCTACTGATTGCTGATCAATATAGCAAAATGCCCTTTGTCAAGACGCTGAAAAGCACAACAAGCTTAAATTGCATAGAATACTTCAAAGCAATATTCGCTGTTCATGGCATACCTGAAAGGCTATACACAGACAATGCAAGATATTTTGTCTCCAACGAATTCCACAATTTTGCCACAGAGTGGGAATTCACTCACATCACATCAAGCCCCAGGTACCCACAATCAAACGGGTTCATAGAACGAATGGTCCAAACTGTAAAAAGAACATTCACAAAAGCCAAACAATCTAGAATGGATTGTCAAATGGCCCTTCTATGCCTCCGATCAACCCCACTTGACAGCCAGTTACCATCCCCGGCAGAAATCCTATACAATAGGAAAATAAGAACAAGGATACCAACCTTGCTAAATTCATATACCCCAAAGGATGAGGAGATCAGACAAAGATTGTGCAGCAAAAGCAAAAAACAACAACAATATTATAACAAGAGCGCAAGAGATCTCCCAGAATTAACTATTGGTGGAAAAGTGTCAGTCCTACAGGAGGATGACACCTGGCAACCGGCGACAGTGGTCGACAGATGCACAGAACCACGCAGCTACATTGACAAGATGCAAGGAGATGGAAGGCTACTGAGGCGCAACAGACGACACTTACAAGAGTTGTACAACCCTCAGAGACAAACAGCTATCAACGCATTCGCCCAAAATACCAGTTGGGACAATATAACATCACTCCCCCAACAACACACAAACTCATCAGAAATCGACACTCTATCTAATATCGACGACAGAGAAATTCCATCAGCCAACCAAAGACAACCAGTGGAGGCAAACCAACGACCCACAAGAACACGGCGAACCCCCCTCAAGTACAAGGACTACATAATGTATAAATAAAAGACAAAATAAATAAATCAATACAAATCGAAAACATCTATCTGAGAAGAGGGATGTGACATGATGAACTCTTCAATTAATAAGAGTTCTCTCCCCCTTGTATTAATATCGGTGTAGTTCTGCAATATGGCTGAAACAATAAACATGGTAAATCTATACCTCGTGTTATCGTTCGTTACTTATGACTAACAAGTAAAATAAAACATCACAGCCTTGTATATCCATCTTGTTTATTATGTGTATTCTTTTTATTAATTATAGTGTAGGGGTGTGGACCTTTAGCTTAGTAAGATATTGTGTCTTAGAGAATATGCAAATATCCACGCTTACATTTAGAGTGTTAAAGACTCAATTTTGTAGAGACGCGCGATCCATGCGGTGAGAATTTAATTGTGATACATATTTGTGAAAAACATAAAATGGTTGAATAAAAGATAAGGCATGCATATAGTTGAAGGAAGAATAAAACGTAGTTTAAAATTAACACAAAATATTTATATATGTACAAAATCTTACATGGTGCTAAAATGTTTATTTTGAAATGTTCATTTAAAGTCAGTTTCAAGAATAGTAGTAAGCAAGTATGTGCGACCATGTTTGTATGCATGTGTGTAGTTGTACGGATTTTGTGCGTGCACGTGAGTTGGGAATTCGTGTAGGCATGTGTGTGTGTGTGCCTTTGTCAGCAGTGTGTGGTTGTACGCATGTGTGCGTGACAGTGTGGGGTTGCGTGCGATGAAGAATGATAGCAGTGTAGGCCTTTGTGTATGTGTGTAAGCATGTACGTGTGTCTAGCAGCCTCCCCGCACCCGAAAGCGGGGGGTGTAGTTGGAGCGAAACGTCGCGTTCGGCTGTTTTCTTGAATAAGGACAAATAGAAAAGAGAAAGTTTGGCGCTTGGTGATTCTTTTTATATTGGCCGTGCCGACGTAGTTGTAAGCAACCCACGTGATTAAGGTTTTTGGCTTTTTTGCACCTTTAGTTTTGTTTTGAGCGTTTAGTTATTGAAGTGAATTTGGTATTACTTTCTGTTTTTCTGGTTACGCCGATATGAAATATTAGCATGTTTCAGCATCAATGACTGCATTTACAATTGTTCCTGCTACTATGAAGTACGAGTTTATTTTTGCACTTTTACTTTGTACGGTTACGGTGCAGCTACACGTGATGAAAAGAGAACTCTTCTATCCCCTTCTATGTTTCGGAAGTGAATTACTTCCCTTGATCACTCTTTCTTTTTTTAGTCAGCCATTGTTTTCTCGTAGAGACTATATTCCTGCGTAGATCTTTGTCAAATAAAGCTTCTTCAAGCAAACTAGGGCTTCTTAAACTCATTCTATTCTATCGTTTTGACTAACTCATTACAATTTATTCAACAAAGATCTAAGATGGAAAAATACCTCAAGCCAGAACGATTGGACTTAGACTCGTCAAAACTGGACGCGGCCGACACGTGGCGACACTGGAAGACGTGTTTCAACATTTTTCTTGGCGCTGTCAACGGCTCTCAACTAACGGACGAGTTAAAACTGAATTTGTTAATCAACCTCGTGTGTTTGTCATTTTTAATAACATAACGGATATTGGTGATTATCATTCGGCTATAAACGTCCTGGAATAAGTTTTTGTCCAGCCCCAAAACAGCTTTTTCTGCCGGCATTTATTTACAACTCGTCGGCAACAGGCCAACAAAAACGTGGACCAATATTTACAGTCTCTAAAAACACTCTCTAAAGACTGATTTCCAGACCATGACAGCTATAGTTTGTAGACTGTTTGTAGACTGACCGCCATTACAAATATCCCTTACCACTCTCTGTTTACCAATCTAACATCGGACTGTTGCAGGATAGCTGTTAAATCTAGGAGACATGCCCTACCTGATGTTAAATTGATCCAATCGGAAATCTCCTGTATGCTAAAGGTATCATAGAGCCCTGTCAATCCCCGTGGCGAGCCCAAACACTTGTGGTATCACCTGAAAAACACAAAAAGAGACTTGTTGATTACTCCCACACAAGAAATCGGTTTACTCTCTTTGAGGCTTATCCCTTTCCTCGAATAGAGGACATGGTAAATGAGATTGCCACTTACAAAATATTCAGCACTCTTGATCTAACCAGTGCTTACTATCACGTTGCTATCAAGCGGGAAGAACGAAAATACACAGACTTTGAAGCTTCTGGATCTCTGTATTAGTTTCGTCGAATCCCGTTTGGAGTAACCAATGGAGTAGCGAGTTTGCAACGAGTCATCGATGACATCAAGCGAGAAGACCTTCGAGGAACCTATGCTTACATCGACAACGTTACCATTTGTGGAGAAGATCAGGCTATGCATGATACTAATTTGATAAAGTTCATGAATGCAGTAGCGAAGTAGGATTGACGCTGAACAAAGACAGTGTAACTACTCACTTACTTCTGTAGACTTGCTTGGGTATACAATAAGCAAGGGCTCCGTAAAACCTGACTCTGATAGGCTCAAGGGATTGATGAATTTGCCAGTACCTCAAGATCTTCCTTCTCTTCGCCGAGCAATGGAGATGTTCTCTCACTATTCTAGGTGGATCTCGAACTTCTCTGAAAAACTACACCCCTTTACCAAAGTTACCAATTTTCCCCTCACTAGGGAATAAGCAGACGCCTTCAGGTACCTGAAGAAGGAAATTGCAAAATCATCCCTGATAGCCATACTCTTCACTCTCTCTCGAAGTCGAAACCGATGCTTCGGAACATGCGATTGCTGCCTCTTTAACCCAAAACTCTCGGTCCGTGGCTTTCTTTTCAAGAACCTTAACATCTGCCGAGCAAAGAACTTCTCTGTTAAAAAGGAGGCCTATCAGTGATAATGGACCACATTTTAGCAGTTCGCTAGGGCATGGGATTTTGAGCATCGCACCTCATCACCCAGGTATCCGCAATCGAATTGCCTGGCTGACCGTTGAGTACAGACCATAAAATCGGTTATCCAGAAAGCCACCTCAAATGGGTGTGATCTGGATATGGTTCTGTCATGTCTTCGAACAACTCTGATAGACCAGATAATCCCGTCCCCTGGCGAGCTGCTGTACAACAAGAAATTAGTTGGGAATCTTCCAGTAAGATGTGCCAACCACACTGCACAAAGAGAGTAAGTGATAACTCGCCTATACTAAAAGCAAGCTGAACAAAAAAGGTATTATGACCAGCACGCCAGAGATATCCCCAATATGCAGGATACTGGCAAATGGTCACCCGCAGTTGTCAGACAAGCGTGCATGGAGCCCAGATGGTACATAGTGAAGACCCCATCAGGAAAATTTATCCACAGAAATAGACAGCACCTGAGGGAAGACCTAGCTCGGGCTTCAATAAGCCCCCAGGTTTACTCATCTGAGGCCTCACAGGGTCCTATAGGAAATACCATACCCAGAGTAGAAGTAGGCCCTATACGAGTCCTTCCCATCAAAAGAGTAAACACAGAAAACTCAAAAGCAACATACTAAACACCCCCCCCCCCACTCACAACCACAACAAATGATTCAAATCAAGAGAGTAACGCCCCTCCTAATCACACATCCCGATTTGGTGTACAATCAAGCAACCCAAAAGATTTAGCGAATGAGACCTTCAGTCAGTGTGATTCCGTTTATTATTTGGGAAAAAGGGGGATGCGATGTTATAACCCTAGTAACACCCTCTACTGAAACAATTAGCGAGAATTAAGAAAGTGTTCTCCTCCTTTCTAGCAGTTCAATAAAGGATGCTAATCGAAGCACATTGAAATTCTATGTCGTGTGTTTGACTTGCCATTTATATATATTGAGAACCATAACGGTTAGTATGGTGGTAGGAGGTTGCAGTAAATGTGTTACGCTATACTTACTATCCCTCCTCAACTAATGTACGCTGCACTTATCGTTCGGACTGACGAAACGTCGAGGTAAACGCCTAACACAACACCACAACTACGGAAGTCGAAATAATGAGAAAGTTTTTTGGAAGCGCCGGCCAAGGCTCGTCTCATAAAATCGATTTAAAGTTCTTAATATCTTTCACAGATGCATGAATAATTAACAGTTTTTAACAACGTCTCAACATTTTATCTTTCATAATCGTTCTTAACTTTTTTATCGTAATTATATAAATGTATATAAGCTTTATACTTTTCTATGTTAATTCTTTAAATTACATCAAACACTTTTCTTTTTAAACAACTTATTTTAAACACTTTTCTTTTTAACACATTTGGTACACTTTTTCTTTCTTTTTTAACTGTCACAGATTTTCTTTTCACTTTATCAAATTAGGATCCGAAAATGTTATACACAAAAAGTTACCTTATAGTTATTTCTTCGTCTACTGGTCATCGTCGTTATCTGTGGCGTGAATTCATTCATCTCTGGCCGTGATCGATTCTGGTGGCCTTTGTTCTATGGACAATCTTTGTTTGCATGCAGGAGACAAAACTCGGAGAGAGGTTTTTCTCAGAGAGAGATTCAATTATTTTATTCATCTGTCTTGTGCTGTGTAGGGATTTCCATCCATTCGTCTCACTCCATTCTTCTCTCATTCATACCTTTTGTTGCGGGGGGGGGGACGGATGCATGAGGATATATGTCGGATCTCATTCGAGATCCAGACCATAACTTTTTGGCCCATATTTTCATGGGTCCGCTTTCTTCCAGGACGAGCGGCTACATCGTTGGTCTGATCGCTCTCAGCTCCCAAAACGTACTCTTTCAAAACTCCAGTTTTTGAGAAAAAACAAATGACGTAACAGACACTTGCCTCGCGTCGACCAATCAAATACGACATTCAACAATCGTTCCATATCCCTGTGTCGGTGCCGAATTTGTCACTTTGTTATGGTTTGACAAAATGATTCACTCACAACAGGTGGAGATAACATTTATCTAACAGTTATAAAAACCGTTTTGTGTTTTTCTTTCATGAGACGGTTTCGTTACTTCCAATAATATAGAGGAGTTGGTATTAACACTGTCTTATAAGACCAACACAATTCTAATAATTTTCTATTCGAAAATTTTAATGTTTCAAGATTCCATTGACATTTCGAAGTATCACAAAGTAATTCATTTAGTTTGGGAACTAAAAAAAAAACGATTTTAAATTCCCGCTTCGTAATGGCCGCCGTATTTGAAATTGAAAATTTTGACCGGTGTCCCCCCGACACCGGTCAAAATTTTCAATTTCAAAATAATAAAAAATAAAAATAATAAAATAAAATCCCCATTATATTTTTGCCATTTTTTTGTTTTTTTTGCAAATAATAAGCTGTGTTTCAGCAATTTGTTTAATTATTAACAAATAAAAAATCAAACTTTTTTATAATTGGAAGTTATTTTTAATTTATTAAAAAATATTTTTTGCTGAAGAACACAATACGAACCAAACTAAATCGACTTTTGCCGAACTAAATCAAAAACTTGATGAGGGTTGGTTTAGGATAACGTTAGGATTATGTTAGGATTAGTTTGGAGTTAGTTATGAGTTAAGTTAGGGTTAGAGTAAAAAATAGTTAGGTACTTCTACACAATACGAACCATTTTTTTAAATAGTGTAATCAAACAAATGTAATTATATTGTAAAGTAACACAATTTTTAACAAAAAATAAATTCCAACTCTTTTTAATGAATAGAATTTTTTTTAAATTTAAAATATTATAAATTCACATTATTTTTATTGCCTAACAAATGAAACACGATAGTAATGACATATCCCATACTGAATATTGTCGAAGCAGTCCAAAATAAAAAGAGATGATTTTTTATTAACATAATCATCATGGCCATGTCTTCACAAGGCATCGGCGACTATGGTCCTCAACATTGTCCTATCATCCATTGAACGAAATAGTCCCATTGCATTCCGGTTTGTCCACCTACACATATTGTCCATAAACTTATATCTTGGTCTGCCCACTGACTTACAGTCTGGCACTCTACCAATAAGAACTAAATATTCGAGTCCTTTGTGTCTGTATATATGGCCAATAAAAGTCATTTGTCTTTTCATTAAAGTCTGCATGAATTGCCCAGGTTTGTATCCAGATCACCGGCGTACAGAAGTACAGAGACATTCGAAAAAAAACAAAACAAAAAAGACTGAGGAACTTTTGCTAACTTCCTAAGTGCGTATTATAAATAGTATAAAAGTTCATATTATCTCCCCTGAACATTTCCCTTTTATTCGTGTATCGATGAAATTAGTTTTTCTTTTATAAAATAAAAACTACTTCATTAATTTACGTGATGTTTGGTATAGGATATACTCAGCCCGTGGCAGGTACGTACAACAAACAGGTATTCCTAAGTTTGTTTTATTTTTTTCGTACTTTTTGGATAAACACCAGATCACCTCCCCATTGGTTACATGCTGATTCCAGTCTATATTCAGCATCCAGCGAATAAACCATGTCTTCACGGAAATAAGTTTAGTTCTAATTTCGGACATATAATCCAAGTCTCACATCCATACAGCAGAATGGACCAAACGTACGCTCGAAGTATCCTCAATCTGGTCTCCTGCAAGATGGTACAAGACTGAAGAACAGAAGACCTGACAGTATCCTATATCTCTACAAAACCACCATCCGCCCATGCATGGAGTATTGTTGTCACATCTGGGCTGGTGTACCATCCACTAGTCTCCCCTTCTTAGACAAGGTCTAAAAAAGAGTCTCTAATCTGATAGGTTCCTCACTATCCACAAAGCTCCAGCCCCTGTCCCATCGCCGCAATGTTGCATCCTTGTGCTTGTTCTACAAGTACTTCAATGGAATGTGCTCCAATGAACTTGCTGCTCTAGTGCTCCCTCGACGTAAATACACTCGACTAACCCGACAATCAGCTAAATCCCATCCATTCACTGTAGGGGTCCTGAGATGCTGGAGAGCCGTCTACTCCAATAGCTTTTTTTCTTCGAGCTGCCGGCCTTTGGAAATCCCTCCCTTCTCCTCCAACTGTACCGACATGCAGAAATTTAAAACTAATGTCAACAGACATCTAGCTGCCAATTTAGGATGATCCCCTAAAATACCCTAATTATCAGTCTACAGTGGCAACTTGCTTTGTTTTGGGTAAAGTCAAGTAAATTCGTGTGAATCAACATGGTACAACTTTGTTGACCGGCTTAATTCTGGTGTTGGCATTCTTGCAGGAGGGACCACGCAATGGTTGCTAAAACTCCTAAGTGAAAGTGATATTATGGAACCGACTGGATTCGAACTTGGCACACCCAGGTCGTTAGTCCATATCGTTATCCACTTGTCCACCACCACCTAGTTAAAAAACAAAAACCACAAAAAAACGCACTCTTTGACTGGGCAAGTCTAGATTTTACGTCTGCCCTTCACCTTCCATCTGATGCTATCGCTGACACAAGGTAGTTAAATGATTGTACTTGCAAGACTGCATTGTCTCCCGTCTTGATTTCACAGGCATTCGAGGTTTTCCAGAAATCGTCATGCAAAAGGTCTTTTTAGCATTCAGTTGTAATTGGTATCTTTTGCTTTCTTTATGCACTAAGTTAAGAAGTGTTTGCAAGTCTTCTTCACTCGATGTTGCCATTCGTAGGGTATCATCACCCAGTTAATGGATTCACACTGGTCGAAATTTCCGATTTCAGATATGGCCGCTCTGACAGCGTGGGAATTTTCGGGTATTTATAACGACAGCTAACATAACGAAAATAGGGCTAACAAACAAACAAATAGGCAACAAATAAATGTTACGAAAGGCAAGATAAGGTACTCTTCTACGAATCTGGATAAGTTTATTTGTGTTTTAATTTATCTTAAAGCGTATTTTTGTTCGAAACCAGCCCGGTGTTCATCTGTTCAGTTAGAACGGAAAAAAATGGCTGTTCATGCGCTCAGCACGGGGATCCTTGATAATTGGTGAAAAATCGAAAAATAAACAAAATAGTGTTAGAAACACATGCAATAAATGTTATCAATCGTAGGAAAATGCAATGTTCTACCAGTATTTTGCTTGATTTCATTTTTTTTAGCGATTATCGAAAATGTAATGTTAGCCATTTCTTTTTGTTCTAATTGAACAAGTGGACACCAAGTTTATTTTGAACAAAAAAAAAAACGCTTTAAAATAAGTTAAAACACAAATAAACATTGCTTGTTCGAATAATTGTGAGTATTAAAGTATTGTAGTAAAAATCTTCCTGAGTCAATACCCTGAAAGAGGTCCGAGGCAGCAGTCGGGGTGGGTTGCAAAAGGAATTGCTCCCTTAGCGACCCAACCAATAGGTCTGGTAACAATATGTAATGGGGCAGAGAACGGATTTCTCTGCGGGAACAACCATCCAGCGTCTGGTCTATAGTGAGTCGAATAACGTACTGGTCATCACCAAGCTCTAAAACACACTAACACACCCCGGTGAGAGGTAGAACCTCAATTTATAGGCTTGCAACTACCTCCCACCCCGACTGCTGCCTCCACCTCTTTCAGGGTATTGATTCAGGAAGATTTTTCCTACAGTATTCATACCATATAAAAAAAACATTATTATATACTTACGCAGCAGTATAATCACCGAAAATTATGAAAAATTATCGAGTAGAACTTTAATTAAAAGCAAAAACCCATTTTGTTGGAAAGCCTCAAATCGACATTTGCAAACGTAGACATTTCAATTAGTTTCAGTTTAGCTTAAAATCGGCACTTCTGAATTTTAACCGTCACTCGGACTTTATTTGCTTTCCTCTTTTGAAGGCAGGGGCAGACAACCAACCGGAAGTAACAGAATTAGATTAAAAAAAAATTTTATTATCCAAAATGACAATAATAACAGCGAACAATGTATCGTTATTGAATATGAAAATATTTTATTTAAATTATTAAATAAAATATTTTCACTTATAAAAATGTGTTTTTTTTTATTGTATGAATTAAAACTTTCTCAAAATAGTCAACAGTGATTTTTAAAATGAAAATTTATCATTTAGATGAATACTTAGTGATTTTAGTCAGTGATTTTTTTTATTGTATGAATTAAAATTTTATCAAAATAGTGATCTTTTAAAACGAACATTTATAATTTAAAACGAAAATCAAATTCAGTCTGACACTTTCGGTTGACTGGGTTGAATGAATGGAACTCTTCAATTACGATTTCTGATCACAGTAAGTGACGGCTAAAATGCAGAAGTGCCTTAAAATCTATAGGGGAATTAATTGCGTTTGTCACAGTCTACGCTTGCAAATGTCGCTTGATGCTGTAGCAGTTACCTCCTCCTTTCAAAACATAACTACACCGATTTGCCGGTAGGTGGCGCTTTATCACCGACAGGTGGCGCTGTAAAGCGACACCAGAGTTATCTGCCCTTCGGACTATAAAACCCGCGGCAAAACGGAAATTCTCTCTCTTCCTCACCGACCAGCCTCGGCAGACAGACGCTGACACTAGCGTTCCGTTTCACTCTTCTCTGGTCGACAGAACGACGCTAATACACTAGCGCTTCGTCTCACGCTTTTCTTTTGAACTGGTCTCAGCAAAACAACTACCAACACACGTTTCTTCCGTCAACACGTGGGCAAACTACGGTAAGAGTTCTCAACTCGTTTTCTTTGTGTGCGGCTTTCAAAGACTTTTCCTACGCCGGATTCATTTCTTCTTATACCTTTTCAAGAACTGTTTTTCCATCGACACACATGCATACATCACACACTTCATCATTCCACGTACACACACGTTCAATAAACGTTATTTGAACTACTTCATTTTTGTTTATTAATTATTACTCTGTCTTTTGCATGCAACATTGCTTGATTTACTAAACACGTTTATAATCGGGGGAACACGACCCTCGATCCGAACATTGGTGACCCGACGTGCAAGCTTTGTTGTATGGGACAGAGTAATTAATTTCGTACAAGAACAAAAACAAAACAAAAAAAAATATCATTTCTCGTTTTTTCTTTCGTGGTGAAACGAATTACGCACCCATCTTTTTCCTTTTTTTTCTACCCACGTGGTAGAAATATACAAACAAACAAAAGAAAAGAGGCCGCCATTATTTTTTTCCTGTCAACGTGGAAATAAACAAACAAAGAAAAACAAAAACATTTCTCGACTTCTCCGAGTATAAAACAAATTACAATTTCATTTTTTTTCTTCTTCTCTCGGAAAATTATATACAAAGAAAAAGACAAACTTTTGCCAATCCTTTTTTTTCCTTTTTTGACGAACAAAAGGACCTTACAAGACGCCACTTCCTTTGTTTTGGACACGTGGAGATAAAAAGAAAACAAACGCTCACGCTGCCCATCTTTTTCGTTACCACGTGTTGATAAAAAAAAAATTCAAAGAAATGCCGCTATTTTCCCTAACCACGTGGAAATGAAAATTCAAAAAAAAAAAGAAAATACGAATATTTTTTTTTTCTTTCTTTTCAACAACAAAGGAAAGAGAAGCCGCCATTCTTTCTCTACGTGGAAACTAACATTCAAACAAACTAAAACGAAAACAAAAAACGTCATTTCTCGTGTGAAACAAATTACAGCTCCATTTTTTTTTCTTTTTCCCTTCTACCAACGCGTTGGAAATATATATATAAAAGAAAAGAAAACTACAACACACGATGCTAAACACGAACATCACTAAGCCCCAAGACTTAATACTGGTTGTAAAAAGTCAGGCTCAGCAAGCACCAACATCACCCTTCAAGGGCTATCAACCCTCTTCAACAACTGGACGTTCGTTGATAAACAGGAGGAAACATCAACTTGAACAACCACATTTTCCCGGACATTCATCAAGCACCAAACATTTCCGGACATCACTGACGACACTATGGAAGAAATCACACCAGTTCAAAATGAGTACAACTGCACAAACACAGCTAAATACTCAACAACTGGACGTTCGTTGATCAACTGGGGGACACATCAACTCGAACGACGCACACCAACACCAGTACAGACCCACTTGTACCTGGACCTGCTAACTCACTTGCAGACATTTGTGCATCTGATTTTGACCATAGTGTACCACCAATCTCAACAACTACATGTTTGTTCATCAGTTCCACAACACGGACTAATTAACATGAACAAACTCAACAACTGCACAGACTCACTTGTCGTCATTCATCAACAATTGCACAGACTCACTTGTGCTCATTCATCAACAATTGCACAGACTCACTTGTGCTCATTCATCAACAATTGCACAGACTCACTTGTGCTCATTCATCAACAACTGCACAGACTCACTTATGCTAATTCATCAACAACTGCACAGACTCACTTGTGCTCATTCATCAACAACTGCACAGACCCACTTGTGCTTATTCATCAACAACTGCACAGACTCACTTGTGCTTATTCATCAACAACTGCACAGACTCACTTGTGCTTATTCATCAACAACTGCACAGACTCACTTGTGCTCACTCATCAACACCGCACAGACCCACTTGTGCTCACTCATCAACTACCGCACAGATTCACTTGTGCTCACTCATCAACAACCGCGCAGATCCAAGCACCAAACATTCCCGGACAACACTGACAATTCAACGTTCGTTCATCAGCTCCGCATCACGCAGACTAATCAACATGAACAACGCCACCAACAAGTGCAAATTCACTTGCACTCAACATTTTTCGACCGCAAACTCACTTGCGCTCAAACTTGATGCAGACCCAAACAACACGCAGATCCACATGCGTTACAAACACTCAATTCCGCAGACGCACTTGCGATCAATCATTCAATACAGATGCAGAAACAGAAATAAGTAGCGTGCACACTACTTTTTTCTATTCTTCAACAGCAAAACAGACATACCCACAAAGAATGCTTCTCATCTACAACTGTACATATTGAATAATATTTTCAATATTTTTCAATCTGGGGGGGAGTCCTTGTAGCAGTTACCTCCTCCTTTCAAAACATAACTACACCGATTTGCCGGTAGGTGGCGCTTTATCACCGACAGGTGACGCTGTAAAGCGACACCAGAGTTATCTGCCCTTCGGACTATAAAACCCGCGGCAAAACGGAAATTCTCTCTCTTCCTCACCGACCAGCCTCGGCAGACAGACGCTGACACTAGCGTTCCGTTTCACTCTTCTCTGGTCGACAGAACGACGCTAATACATTAGCGCTTTGTCTCACGCTTTTCTCTTGAACTGGTCTCAGCAAAACAACTACCAACACACGTTTCTTCCGTCAACACGTGGGCAAACTATGGTAAGAGTTCTCAACTCGTTTTCTTTGTGTGCGGCTTTCAAAGACTTTTCCTACGCCGGATTCATTTCTTCTTATACCTTTTCAAGAACTGTTTTTCCATCGACACACATGCATACATCACACACTTCATCATTCCACGTACACACACGTTCAATAAACGTTATTTGAACTACTTCATTTTTGTTTATTAATTATTACTCTGTCTTTTGCATGCAACATTGCTTGATTTACTAAACACGTTTATAATCGGGGGAACACGACCCTCGATCCGAACAATGCTTCCCGACAAAATGGATTTTTATTTTTAATTAAAGTTCTACTCGATAATTTTTCCTAATTTTTGGTGAGGATACTTACCTGCATCGTAATTATATAATAATGTTGGTTTATGGTTGTAAAGTCGAACAGAATGAAGGAAGAAAGCGACCACGTGTTTGCGCGTGTTGTCTTACCTGCTGGGATGATCGCGGGGAGGGCGGAAATTAAATTAATGGCGGCTGTGGTTTTTTGTACGATTATTGAGCGATGACGTCAGGCCTCACGTGACTGTTTTTTCTGACCACCGATTGGCTGATGATGAACACTTGGACAATAAAAGGAGTATGTTCAGAAGATCAAGGGAGTGTCTATCAACTGCATCAGTGTGATTAGACGTCCGACGTGCGTGTGTTAATCAACTGCCGTAGTTGCGAAACGAATACAATGGTATTGATAATTTAATATTCACTGTTATTTGAACAAACACGAAATAAACGTATCCAGGTTAGTTGAAGAGTATTGATTTACTCCTCTCCAGGAGTTAGGCACAAGGCCAGTTTTTATCTTACTACCACAAGTAGGATGTGATCCAAGGTCGGGTCGGGAAAGTGGGACTTGAAAAGCCAGCACCCGAGAAGGTGAGCACTCTGGCCATTAAAAATTGCCTGGGCAGCCCCGTCGGCATTCCCCGGTAGGGGCGCCTCAGGCAGTAAGCAATAAACTTACTCCTCCCCAAAGAGGGGAGGCGAAGCCTGGGAGGGTGGACCTCCTATAACTGCACAGGACAGACCCATAGACCGGCGTAAATCAAGCCCCGAAGGCCAAGACAATACCAGTCTATGGGGTGCAGTATCCATCGGAACAGATACTACACTTTGATCTTAGCCAAAAGTAGTAACTTATCTTGCTTTTCGTAATATTTATTTGTTGCCTATTTTTTTCTACCAACTTTTCGTTCTGTTAGCTAAATATCCAACTTTATTTTAATGGGATTCTCATAATTTCGTTTTAAACTAATTTTTTTTATTTCAATAAATATTTTATTAATAATAAATAAAATAAGTGTATGAGCCACGTAGAGGCCAAAACATACAGAGAGATTAACGCGAAGAAAGAAATCAAAATATCAGTTGAAGAAGAGCGTCTAACCGAAAGGGGAGATAATCTAGCTGTTTATTTAACACGATATTTCATTTGATCGAGCCATCTTATTTTCATTTTAAATTTATAAATCATATAGTCGTTATCTTATTCTGGTTTAAAGCAGACACATTCATTCATACAAAGATTTGACGAAGAGTAAGTATTAATGTCTTATTTTGTTCCATTTTATAAAGTAAATGCTTCATACACTGATGAGATATACTTTCCCGAAAATAACACTTTAAAAGTTAATCTATTTTATTCTTCCAATTGTATTAAGGTTGCATTTATTTCAATTAATATTTTATTCGATTCCCAAAATTATTCTCTTCATTTTAATTTTAGAAAACTATGACTTACATAAAGCAATAGTATTGTTTTGAAAGTCTGACTTTGTTTTTTTAATCGGTGATATTGAAACCTCTGCAACATACACTAAATGAGATATACTTTCTCGAAAATAACATTTCTATATTTCATCTTAGATACATTAATTAAATAATAAATTCGATTAAAAACATTTGCACAGTTGATATATTTTTACAATTTTGATTCGTGCGAAATTTAGTAAATAAGGTTAAAAGGTAGTATAGAGTCCTTTACATGATGCGATACAAAAATTGTGTATAAGCAGTAAATATTGTTTCCTGATGTTGTTTTTGTTAAATATGAGTTAATTTTGAACAATTTCCAGTTTAAATCTAATTAGTTTTACGCATGTTAGCTTAAAAAGAACACGTCTGAAATGTGTAAATAATCGCGAAGTAGAGTCGTCGAAGAACCGGAAGTTGGAGAAGAAATGGTAAATGCAAAAATCGAAACGTTACTAGGTATTAATGAAACGAACTAAAGTCTTGTAATGAAATTATTTCTAAAACAAATAAAGATAAATTTAAAATATGCATAAAAATATTTGGCTTTCCAGAAGGGTTCGCGATCCCGCTGACTTCCGGATTATCCTGCAGTAAATTTCAAGTACGGATGATTATAAATGATAAAAGAAACTTTTTTTTAAACGGAAAATTTAGAATTGTATTTTTAGTATAATAAAATAAGTTTCCTTTTTAATGAAAATATCACAAATCTTTAATAAATCTGTTTTTATGAATCAAATATGTTGAAATGTCTTTTGTTTGTTTTTGTTTATGAAAATATCATAAATCTTTAAAAAAAATTCTTATTAATCAAATATGTTGAAATGTCTTCTTTTTATTGATATAAATAAAGTTTTGAAATGTCTTGTATTTTGTGAAACAACAACATAATATATGTATTTTGATTTTTTTAATGAAAATATAGGTTAGTATTTTAATAGTAATTTTTAAAGCAAATGTCTTTTGTATTTTGTGAAACAGCAACATAATTTAAAGTATTTAAAAAGAATAATAAAAGCGTATACAATAAAGAATATTGCCGAAATAATTTTGTTTTATTCGGCGCCGCCAGAGAAATTCTTGTTGAAGTTGTCAGCGCTAGACATTTCAAAACAGACTTTTTATTAAAGATTTGTTTATATTTTCATAAAATATAAACAAACATATATTTGATAATTTGTTTTGCTCACAACTTATTTTATTATACTAAAAATACAATTCTAAATGTTCCGTTAAAAAAAATGTTTCTTTTATCATTTATGATCATCCATACTTGAAATTTACTGCAGTAAAGTCAGCGGGATCACAAACCCTTCTGGCAAGCCAAATATTTATTTGCCAACGTTTCTTAAAATTTATTTTTTTAAATATACAAACTGTAGTAACAAAGATAATTGATGCCTGTCTCCCCCTTGGAGTAATAATGGAATGTTCTACATTCGTGTATATTAAGAGTGAATGTTAAACACTATTTGTCTAGGTAAGCAACAAATGGTTAAATAAAGCTTATCCTTAAGTTATATTCGGCGTCCAGTTTTTATTACAATTTATTTAACCATTCGTTATGGAACGTTACTTGAAACCCGATCGTCTAGATCTTGATACGGCCGACTCGGAATCTACTGACAAATGGCGGCATTGGAGAAAAATGTTCGAAGGATTCCTTACAGCTCTACAGTTATCTTCAAACGCGGCTTTAACAGGTACTGAAAAATATACCCTTCTTTTACATCATGTCTCTACTGCTATTTATAGAAATTTATCTGAATGTGAAAATTATGAAACTGCGGTGGACATTTTAGAAGCCATGTTTGTCAAGAAAAAAAATACTATTTTTGCTAGACATTTACTTGCTACCCGGCGTCAACAACCAGAAGAAAGCCTTGAACAATACCTTCAGATTCTAAAGACGTTAAGTCGCGAGTGTGAATTTACAGCCTTAACTGCGAACCAAGCGAGAGATGTTTTTATCAGGGACGCATTTATTAATGGAATACAGTCCAACCAAATAAGACAAAGACTACTAGAGAATAAAAACCTAGACTTACCAACAGCTTATGAACAAGCTCTAACGTTGGACATGGCACAGAAGCAGTCTGTCTTCTATTTACAACCCGATATTTTGGGAGCTGCTATCGTAGCCCCTCCTCTGCATGTTCAAAATTCTTCCATTGTCCAAGATGCTGCCACCCCCCTTTCTAACGATCACGAACAACTTATCACTGCCGCCTCAGCTGGATCCACATGCTACTTTTGTGGCCTTCGTATACATGCTCGTTCGTCCTGCCCGGCTCGAGATGTTAGATGCCACAAGTGTGATAAGCAGGGACATTTTTCGAAAGTTTGCCGGTCAGCTTCTCAAAAAAAACGTTCGGCTACTCTTGCTACTGTAGCACCAATTACAATATCAGCTGCATTCCCCGGCTGCCTCTCAAAAACAATCGTGAGGGTAAAAATCAATGGATTGACTATTCATGCGCTTATTGATACAGGCAGTTCCGAAAGTTTTATTAATGCCAGTATTGTAAAAGCAAATAAATGGGAAATATTTCCTTGTTCCAACCAAATATCAATGGCAAATTCATCTTTATCGTCCCATGTAATTGGATATTGCATGGTTAACCTGAAACTAAAAGGAAACTCCTATCAAGGGATCAAATTATCAGTAATGAAAAACCTCTGCTGCGAAGTGATTTTGGGTCACAATTTTCTAAAACAACATTCATGCGTTGAAATTCCTTTTGGTGGCCCCAAGCCAGTCCTAAGCGTATGTGGACTAGCAGCTGTCAAAGTGCGGCACCCGTCACTTTTTACAAACTTAACTCCTGACTGCAAACCAATAGCAATAAAATCAAGACGCTATTCAGAAACGGACAAACAGTTCATAGCAGCAGAAGTAACAAAACTACTTAAGGAAGGAATTATAGAGCCAAGTGAATCTCCATGGCGAGCACAGGTCCTCGTAACAGCCACTGAAAATCACAAGAAAAGGATGGTCATTGACTATTCCCAGACCATCAACAGATACACATTACTCGATGCCTATCCACTGCCTCGTATTGACGAAATGATTTCTAATATTGCAAAATATCACACTTTCAGTACTTTAGATCTCAGAAGTGCCTACCATCAGGTACCTATCAAGCCAGAGGATAAGCCCTACACGGCATTCGAGGCCTGCGGTCGCCTATATCAGTTCTGCCGAATTCCTTTTGGGATAACAAATGGTGTGGCTAGCTTCCAGAGGGTAATAGATGAAATAATCTCCAATGAAAAATTGAAGGGTACTGTTGCATATATAGACAATGTCACAGTATGCGGACATAACCAAGCTGAACATGACCACAACCTTAAACGATTCATGGCTGCCGTCAAGAAATATAATCTGACTTTGAACAGTGAAAAATGTTCCTACAACTTGAAAAGCATCAAATTATTGGGATACATTGTCAAAAATGGCACCATGACGCCGGATCCCGAGCGACTGAAACCGCTAATGGAATTACCAATCCCTGGAAACATGCCCTCTTTACGACGAGCCCTCGGTATGTTTGCTCACTACTCCCAATGGGTTGCGTCTTTTTCAGAAAAAATACACCCATTGACACAAGTATCTACTTTTCCGTTGTCCTGTTCCGCCATCAAAGCATTTCAAAACATGAAAAGGAACATTGCTCAGTCTGCCATTTCTGCTGTGGATCCTTTTATCCCTCTATTAGTTGAGACTGATGCCTCCGACTGTGCGATAGCTGCCTCACTGAGACAATCCGGTCGTCCTGTAGCTTTTTTTTCAAGAACACTTTCGCGATCTGAGCGACGACACTCTGCAATAGAAAAAGAAGCGTACGCCATAGTTGAGGCATTACGAAAATGGAGGCATTACTTAATCGGCCGACATTTTGAATTAATCACTGACCAAAAGTCGGTCTCGTTTATGTTTAACCCAAAAACAACGAGTAAAATAAAAAACGAGAAAATAGCGAGATGGAGAATGGAGCTTTCTTGCTACTCCTTTGACGTCACTTACCGCCCTGGTAAGGAGAATGCCGCGGTCGACGCGCTTTCAAGGGTGTGTGGCCTGGTAACTGGCTCAGATGATCTTCAGTATATACACAGGGAATTGTGTCACCCAGGTATCACAAGAATGATTCACGTAGTCAGGAGCAGAAACTTGCCATATTCTGTTGAAGACGTAAAAAGAATTACGAACTCTTGTCGGATATGCGCAGAAAATAAGCCCAGGTTCTACAAACCTCCTCCAGCAACACTCATTAAGGCCACACAGCCTTTTGAAAGACTTAACCTGGATTTTAAGGGCCCTTTACCCTCTAAAACTAAAAATAAATACATGCTCACAATAATAGACGAGTACTCAAGATTTCCGTTCGTCATCCCCTGCCCAGACGTAACGGCTGCAACAGTAATTCAAGGCCTCTGCTCCATTTTTGCCGTTTTTGGAGTGCCTGCATATATACATTCAGATCGTGGGTCTGCTTTTATGTCGGACGAACTCAAGCAGTTTCTGCATGAACGAAGAGTAGCTGTAAGTAGAACAACTCCTCACAATCCTCAAGGAAACGGACAGTGCGAAAGATACAATGGTATAATATGGAAGACAGTACAGTTGGCGGCAGCAAATCGCAATAGTCCGATCTCCGATTGGGAAAGTCTCATCCCCATGGCCTTATACGCTATTAGGACTCTATTATGTACAGCGACAAACGCTACCCCACATGAGAGATTCTTCTCGTTCCCACGACGAAGCTCAGCAGGCACATCACTTCCCTCGTGGCTTGCACAACCTGGCACAGTTTTATTAAAACGTCATGTTCGTCATAGTAAACATGACCCATTGGTAAGCGAGGTACAATTAATCGAAGCGAACCCTCAGTATGCACTGGTCAGAAATTCAGAAGGAAGGCAATCTACTGTCTCCTTAAGGGATCTAGCCCCAGCAGGAAATGTATATGAACGTAGAACTGCTTCAGATGGATATAGAGCTCCGGTTCGTGGAACAAGTCCGACCCTCTTAGGTGATCGTGTGCCAGATACGTCAAGTTCAGAGTCCCAACAAAACGAATCTGAATATACTAACAGAGTCGTCTCTGACTCTAGTTCGGACGACAGATGGGTACCACGAAAGCGGTTTCACCCAATATCTGAGACAGATACTCAATCTTCAGACACCAAGCGACCGAAGCGCCGTAGAAAACGAGAGCGATTTGGAGCAAGATATTTTAGCCCTAAACCAGCCACACAAGACAGTCCCGAAACGTCGTCAGGTCCCGAGGAGCCTAGATTAGAAATGGATGTCGGGCACGAACAACCAAGACGCCCTCAAAGAACCCGCAGGAGGCCAGGTCGATGGGATGATTTTGTTCCCTACGAATAAGAAGATAGATGGGGGAGAATGTAGTAACAAAGATAATTGATGCCTGTCTCCCCCTTGGAGTAATAATGGAATGTTCTACATTCGTGTATATTAAGAGTGAATGTTAAACACTATTTGTCTAGGTAAGCAACAAATGGTTAAATAAAGCTTATCCTTAAGTTATATTCGGCGTCCAGTTTTTATTACACAAACATAAGATTGTTATAAATATCGTGAAAATTAGACTCGGATAAACTAAACAATATTTTTTACAATTTATTTTTAAAAATAAACAACCATAAAATTTAAATATGTATTAAAATTGTTATTTCACAAGATTTAAAATAATATTTTTAAAATAAGAGGTAAACTTAAATGAAACCTAGTTTCATTAATACTTAGTAACGCTCTGATTAGCAAGATATAAAAATCTTATCAAGAAATCATGTAAAATTTGAGATACATTATAGAAACACAGAAGTGGACATTTTTTGGTAAAGGAAAGAAAACCCGGAAAGAAAAATGTAATATTGCTGTTTACTTGCTAAAGTGTAAGGGCAGTACACATCGAGATGATTCCGGATATGAGTATATTGTCCTTTTTCAGACCATAGTCAGATTCTCTCACGTACATGACCTTTTTGGGCAGTGGAAGACTATTTAGTTGGCTTTGTCTTCTTTCACTATCGAACAAAACTCGGATCCTGTAACATTTTTATCGTCTTGCTCTGGGGAAGCTTGGGAATGTAGCATTAAGACCTTGAAAGCCTGCGTCTCCAAGATTATTGGTAGCGGTAAGTTGGATTATTTTGCCTTTATGACAATTGTCTCTGATATTCAGAGGGCAGTTAATAAGCGACATCCTCACTAATCAGGAGTCCTCTGGAAGGCAACTAGCGGTTATCACCCCTAATATGTTTCTAAAGTTCAATAAGAAGCCTGGGTTAGTGTTTCAAATAAGAAGGGATGATCTCTTCTCCTTGGTTCCTCCCAGCCGGAAAAAAATTATTTAGACAATGCAATATTGGAAATGATGGTTGTCAAGATTTTCAGAACTTTCGTACAATTAGTACCTTCTTGATCTTAGAGAAAGATCTTCGGGAAGATCACAGATACCATTCCAGAACCGCGTTCAAAGGACTGATGTAGTCTTGGTCAGGAGCCTTCTAAACCAACGACCCTTTTGGATGTTGGACACTGTACTTGATGTCTTCTCAGGACAAAATGAAATGGTGAAAATGGCTCATATAAAACAAAAAGATGGTCATGTGAAGGTTAACTCCCTGACGCATCTTTTTTTAACATAGATAGGAACCTAGGTAGATATGTAGATACATAGGTAGCAATATCAGTAGCATTTATTTTTTTGTTTCTTTCAGTTTTGTTTTACAAATTGACGTTCTGCCTTTTTCTGAAAATAGTTGACAGCCTTGCCGGCTGCTATTTCTACCCCTGGAAATTTCTCGATTATTATTTGATGACCCCCAACGAGTATAAGACTGATTATGCTGATCCTTTTCTGCCTGTTGCTTCAGCCAGCAGCCGAGATTCGGACCTTCAGGCTAAGAGCCGGAACGATCAGGTTGTGCTCTACTTGTAACACACCTCTGTGACGTGTTGAGATAATCAAATTAAGATAAAAAAAGAATATTATTGATCGAGTTTGTAAAATTAAAACAAAATATAAACAAACGCATGCTTATGACATGACTTGAATAAGCATGAGAGAGGAGAAAGGCAAGACGAATGACAGTTTTCTCTCTTTCTTAACGTAACCGAGCAAAGAGAGAGAGAAGTGATTAGCAGGAATATGGCCTCAGCTGATGGTAGAGACTACTGTATTTCTTTCCGTCTTTTTCACTTGCGCCCATAACGACTTAACAGGAGTAAGAGGGGGAGAAGGCGAATTAATAATGTTATGAAGAAGAAGCAAGGAAAGAAAATAAAAAAAGGAAATTGGAAGAATTAGCAGGCGATAATTTTGCTTTTGGCAGTGATTTTTGTGGGGAGTCAAGTCTGGAGTTTCTGAGCAAGAAATTGAAGAAGCGAATTCTGAAGTATAGACTGCGATGATGTGACGAAATGATGTAGGAGGAAAAGAAAAAAAACATGATTGTGTACACAGATAAAACTATTGGCAGTTACATTTTGCAAACGATGTCTGATCTCCCTAGAAAAAAACATTTTGCATTATTAATTGCATTGAATTATATGTTTGTTGCATTATTGTATTATTGGCTGTTCATTTTTAATTACTGCATTTTACCAATTATATCATCTTGTTAAACATCGCCATATAATTCGGGAAACTTCTGCCGGCAAATATAAATCTGAATTTTGTATGCGGGTTGTCACATTATTTAGCAGTTCTGTCTGGGATATTGATACCACGTGACACCTCCAAGTAACCAGGACAGGATATGCTGCGATTCATGTGATGAATGTTAACAGTTTGAGTGTGTTAGTATTGCAATAGTTCTGTATACAAGACAGAAGTAATATTGTTGCGATTGTGAACCTCAAAGACGGACGGGTAAACCTAATCTACTTTCTGCCCAGTAGTCCTGGATATGAATAAAGTTACAACTGACAGCAGAGCTCTAGATAAGGAAGAGGCTGAGGTTACCCTGAACAAGTGTTACCCCGACTGATGCCAAGCCAATGTACTTCTCCATGTACTTCCCCATATAGTGCCACACATCTATTTTCATATCTGTCATATTTAGAGTGGGGTAGTGTGTAGAAAAGGATTGCTGATTTATGAGGATGTTCTTTCAACACCGGAGGCGAAAGCTGCTTATTTCAAAGAGTAGAAGAAGGCGTTCAATTGTCATAAATCTTTCCTTACTACTGGAGAGATACCTATGTTACTAATGTTTTTTGCAACCTCGCTCTGGTTACGGGTCATCTTCAAGTTATCCAATTTTTCGACAAGAAAATGACAAAACCGTTTAGTGAGTTTGGTTCATAGAGTGCTATTCCACTGACGAAGTTGATCGATGAGCAAGTATAAAATATATTCTAAACATTTTTTTCTGTGTTACGATGTTTACATTTTTTTAATTTTCAGCGCGGAAAGGCACTATGTTAGTAAAATATTTCAAAAAAGAATAAATTTTCAATAATTTTTACCATTTGAATTCAAATTTTCGAAAGTTAATTTCGCTTTTTGTTGTACAAAACTGATCTTTTTCCATAAATCATGACAATATTACGAAAAATGTTTGTATGTTTAATTTCGTTTTTAACACTAAGTATGTCGGTTGCCTCTAATGATATCTCGACTTACATAAATCAAATTGGAAGAATGTTACCTTGTTGTTATATTAATATATATTTTAATTCGTTTCATTTCAAAGATAACATACATTCTCAAGTAAAAAACACATTTTAAACGATGTTTATTCCAATATACTTGAGTCAAGCAGAATTTTAACATTCTATAAAAAAAGGCTAAACAATCATATCATTAAATTAAATTAATTTCTTTGTAAATTATCCGAAAATAAAAGGTGGAATACAAAAAATATTATGAAACCTAATATTAAAAATGAATTAATCACTGACAATTAATTGATTTTTCGTAAAATGTTAATCGGTTTGCCTTCAAAATGGTTGATTTAATGGTCCCAAAATATAAACACTATTCGTTTTTATTTACCATTATTTTCGTAGCTTAAAAATCCAAACATAAATCATCAGAATTTTATTAAATGTGTCGATAAAAATCCATAATCACGCTCCCCATGCGCATATAATTTCCTTAATTTTTTCTGCATGTTCTTAATTTACTCATCACTCTGGATTTTTAATATGAGTATGCCAATTTTCAGAATAAAATGAAGGAAAAAGTGCATGCACACACGAGCAGGGGTCCGTGACAATAGATTGTTTAAAAGTTTATTCTTTTGAATGCTCTAAAAATTACGATGATAATATTCTACTTTATTCAGTGTATAAGTTGTAATTCGTTTCTTTGTTTCTTCACAAACTACTCCTAGTGTTTTGGAGATCCCCATAAATGTATATAGTCTGAAACTATATTTCTCACTGTATTTGGATAAGTATATTTCATTTTGATCAAAGGGGTACAACATTATGATAGAAGTGTGTTCGCACTTGACATCGATGAAAAGAAAATACGTTTTTATTTATAGCTTCAAAATTATAGAAATTAAAAAAATGAGAATGAAAATATAAATTAGCGCTTCAAGCACGTGTAGACATGGATCCACATGGATTTTCGAGGGGTTCGAAGTTTATAAATAAATTGAAATTTGTTTCGCTTCATGTCAATTTACTTACACTCAATGCTGGGTATATCATTGGGCTTTATTCTACAACTTAAATACTCTTCTATGTAAAAAGTATGGTTCTCGTTTCATCCCGCAATAAGCCATATATATATATAAGCTGCTGTTTACTGCTCGCTGCATTTACGCATAAATAGAACTTAATTTCTCCTATATCACGTGATCATTTCTGATGGCCGTGGGGATAAAGCAAAAGCGTGTCGAGTTTTGGTCGACTCTGTGAACCTGGTTTGCACCCTGTGACCCTCTGAATTTCACACTTCCTACACTAATGAAAGCGTAAGCTTGATATGCTGGCGTATGTAGGTATCAATAATTTAATATTTATTTGTAAATATAAAATTTGGCAAAGGTTCTAAACACACACACACATATATATATATATCAAAACGCTCTCTAAGACCATAACTTTCGCCCATCCACCATAATCACAGCCCCCCTTCCTCTCTACCCATCCTCCTTTCCGTGCATACACCCCCCACACACAAACATTCCAACTTACTTTTTCCCCTTCAATCTTGAACCGCAGCCATCTGGTCAAACACCTCCCCCCCTCTTCCTCACCTCCCTCTCTGCCATCCACTTTACCCCTGCTCATCCCCCACCTCTTTCTCTTACCACCAGCCACAGTAGTCCTGGCTCACCCCATCCTTCCATTTTTTCCCCACTCATTCTTTTCTACATTCATTTCTATTTCTCCAACAAATACGGACGTCCACCCAGCAGTTGGCCACTATTTCATTCTATTTTCCCCAATATGTCTACCCTACATGTATCTGTACTTGCATGACATTTTTTCTCTATTTTATCATCCTGATGAAGTCTTATAAATAAAGACGAAACGTTGATGTACACATAAAAAACATCCATTTTTTGGTTTTCCTTTTTCATTTTCCCATCACGTCGGATTACTTTCATCCTTCTCTTCCCATATATATATATATATATATATATATATATATATATATATATATATATATATATCGTACATGTATTGTATACGTTTCTGTAAATGTAAATCCGTAGAAACTCAAGTGTTTATAAAAAGTGCTCAATAACAAGTAGAGCTGTTTATAAGTATAAATTTTTATTTATACAAACATTATTGGTTACATATGTGCATACATGTTTCTGTTGCACTTTTCCCAGAAAGTCAATCTCATCAGATCAAGAATTTTCGAGAAATGGCCATTTCTCGAAAATTCTTGATCTGATGAGATTGACTTTCTGGGAAAAGTGCAACCGAAACATGTATGCACATATGTAACCAATAATGTTTGTATAAATAAAAATTTATACTTATATATATATATATGAAAATAAGAAGGTAATAGAAGTCTGTATTGAAATGGTGAGTCATTGTTTTAGTAGATTGTTTATTTGAAAATAAACTATAATGCATAATTTCATTAGTAAAACTAGATGTTTATATGTCGTAAAGATTTCTGAAATATTAATTTTTTCTGAAAATATTTTTAGAAAGAAAAATAAAATTATTTTAAAATGTGTACAGAATATTTTTTCTAAATAATAAAATAAATTTCTATATAAAATAGGATCTTAATTTGAGAATTTCGATAATATTATTAACATTAAAAAATATCATCATGTATGTTTATTTTCTCTTGTTTTTACAGATAAAAATTGTTGGTGATTTATAACTGAAACAACAGGAAAACGGAATAGAAGACAGAAACATTCAGAAACTTTTCGATGTAAAAATGCTAATGATTTGAAGACATTGATGTTTCCAAATTTTAAAACTTGGTGATATATGGAAACAAAATAAATATATAACCATATTGCTGAGAAATCTGTGAGATTTTATATAAACAATTAGGTTTCATTCAACTCATTCAAGTTAATATAGTTTTCCTGGTAAATAAATTGCAGTTTTGTTGTTGATAAATACAAAAAGATATATATATATATATATATATATATATATATATATATATATATATATAAAATACCATTTATTTTTGTACCATGTGTAGATTATCATTTTTTCAGAATTCATATTTGCACTGATATGTCAAATCTAATCTTTCGTTAGAAATCTGACTTTTAAAATGTCAAAGTTGAAGCATCATAATGAAACAGGGATTGAAGAGAAGGCATTTTCTTGTGGAATATGTGGAAGAGCATTTTTTCAGAAAAGTCATTTAAAGCAACATATCCGAACACACACCGGAGAGAAACCATATTCTTGTGAAGTGTGTGGCATTTCCTTTGCACAGAAGTCAACCTTGGAATATCATATTAGACTACACACTGGAGAGAAACCATACTCTTGTGTAGTGTGTGAGTCTTTATTTACAAGGAAGTCAGACTTGAACAAACATGTGAAAATACATGCTGGAGATAAGCCATATGCTTGTGAAATATGTGGTAAGTCATTTTTGCAAAAATCTCATTTAACCAGACATATACGAAGTCACACTGGAGAGAAACCATTTTTGTGTAAAGTGTGTGAGTTTTCCTTTTCAAGAAAGGAACATTTAGTAATGCATATGAAAAAACATACATTGAACGAAGCCATATCTTTGGAAAGTATGTGGTAGATCCCTTTTTTTTAATAAAGTCTGTGTTTGTCAAAAAGAGAATCTATTATAAACTATAAACATTAAACACATTTTTTGAAATATGTGGTTCGTCGTTTTGAGTTTCTGTTTAATCTAGAGAGAAGCCATATTTAAGTGAAACTTCTTTAATTAAAGTGTAATATATGTTGACACAGTGAAAAGAAGTAGTGTTTCTGTAAAGCTGGTGAACACATTTTTAATAAAATCAAACTTTATAAAAACATTAAAGTCAAACCATTTACTGCATCTTACAAAAGATACTGGCGAACTATTGAGAAATGCTTACAGTCATAACAAATGTATACATATATATATATACATACATATATATATATAATGTTATGCTTAGTTATAACAAATATAAACATTTATATTTATATATATGTATATATATATGATATGCTTAGTTATAACATATGTAAACATATAAATATATGTATATATATGATTAGTTATAACAAATGTAAACATATATATATATATATATATATATATATATATATATAATATGTAGCAGCATAGGCAATAGCTCGTTAAAGTATTGACTTTTGTAGCATCTTTTAAAAGGTGATAAGATCCACGCTGGCAATTGTAATAACATTTTAAAATGTTATAAAATTGTTTAAATAGTAAAAACATTAATATTGAATAAAAAACATGTTTAACTAACAATATATATATATATATATACATATATATATATATACATATATATATATACATATATATATATATACATATATATATATACATATATATATATATACATATATATATACATATATATATATATATACATATATACATATATATATATACATATATATATACATATATATATATATATATATATATATATATATATATATATACAAAATTAAAATTGCTAGAAAGTTCGTTAATAAAATACCCTCTGCGAAAAATACTGATTAACGAATTTCTGGACCAGAGTAAAATTTCCTAAATAGAATATTTATTTTCGAGCCTGTAAGCTGTAATGAAATCGAGTTATTGTGTGCCTATGCAATATGCATGCTACACACGAAATAGTTTTCATATGTAGTTTCTTGTTAGAAAGCTTTCCAAGCTAGAGAAATAGTAAACATTCTAACTTTTCTTTATATATAAGACTAAATGAATGAATAAAACACAAAATAGTTTTCATATGTAGTTTCTTGTTAGAAAGCTTTCCAAGCTAGAGAAATAGTAAACATTCTGACTTTTCTTTATATATAAGACTAAATGAATGAACAAAACGGTTTTACACCACTTTTATTTAAAGATTAAAATATAATATAATGATGATGTTAAGAAACTTGATTCTAATTTTGATCAAAATCCATTACATGATTAAACTTAAGGAGGCTTAAGAAGAAATTGAAATTCAGACAATATGGCTTAATTGCTGTCAAATTAAATGCAAATCGTAAAATATAGTGCTAGAACTTATACTTGAGTCTTTGGGGTATCCAATCATATTCAAACTATCTCCCTTTCTCATAATATGGCCCCAAAAACCCGTTAAAATGAAATGTATTAATTTATATATTCATAACTTTATATAAATATTATTATGAGATTTTGTTATATACATTTGAGTTTTAGTACTAACTTTAACAGTTTATGAGTGTAGGTTAGTAGTACTATTAAATATGCTACACATAAACTACATATGCACTCAAAATTTGTAGTAATATTAAATATGCTACACATAAACTACATATGCACTCAAAATTTGTAGTAATATTAAATATGCTACACATAAACTACATATGCACTCAAAATTTGTAGTAATATTAAATATGCTACACATAAACTACATATGCACTCAAAATTTGTAGTACTATTAAATATGCTACACATAAACTACATATGCACTCAAAATTTGTAGTAATATTAAATATGCTACACATAAACTACATATGCACTCAAAATTTGTAGTAATATTAAATATGCTACACATAAACTACATATGCACTCAAAATTTGTAGTAATATTAAATATGCTACACATAAACTACATATGCACTCAAAATTTGTAGTACTATTAAATATGCTACACATAAACTACATATGCACTCAAAATTTGTAGTAATATTAAATATGCTACACATAAACTACATATGCACTCAAAATTTGTAGTAATATTAAATATGCTACACATAAACTACATATGCACTCAAAATTTGTAGTACTATTAAATATGCTATAAATGTAGAGTTTAACGTAAGAATTTAGTAAGACTGTGATGAGAGTGTAAAGGATAGGACTGATGCCACTCATAAAAACAGTTGGATTTGATCTTAAGTTGAGGTACTTGTTTGTTTAGCCACATTTGTAAAATAATGAGTCACATGTTTTATTTTGGCGCAAAAGACAATTAAGGGGTCAGAGAAAGGTGGATACAGAAGAAATCATCATAAAACTCAGATAAAACAGCAATATACGGATTCTTTGACAGAGTGCGATAAATGTCTATAAATGCTGGTTGATAAGTTAGTCATAGCTAATCAAACGACTGACCTTTCATGGACACAAGTGACAAGACATTGCGAGAGCGCAGCTCAAGTCAATTAAAGAGAAAAACTTGAGTTCAAAAGAGAAAAAAATTAAGCTGCATCGTTAAAATCAAAGGAAACCTGCATGATACAGATAGAAGGAAAAAAATGAATGAATAAGGGAAGTTGACGGCCAGTCACCGGTGAGAGAGAAAGGGGTGCAATACTGGCTGACACACGAACGACCGAGTAACAGAATCGGGTAGGGTTTAGTATATAAGGCCTGGCATGGACGATTGAAGGCAGTTCGACTTGAAAATCCGACAAGCGAGTGATTCCGTTAAGAATACCCACGTGGCGATGCAACAGGTTTTCTTGGAATCAAATTGTGAACTCTGAAATTATTTTGCCAAGGAAGATCGTTGGTTTTTTTTTCTCTAACTTTCGGTGTAAAATTACTACACAAACCTTTTGAAAAGAAGCTACACTATCTCCCCGATTGATCGACCAGGGGAGATTACTCTAATCGCTGAATAAAAGAAAGGTACATTTTCACCAGACAAAAGACTTTTGCTAAAACCAACAAAAACAAGTACTTAACCTTTTCGTAAGTATACGCATCTAATCTAAGAGAGCTTTGGGAGGAACGACACTGGAGTGAAGAAGGTATAAAAAGACATTTTTTGTAAAAGACTTTTATTACGAACACACAAAAAGGATACATGTCCAATCTTTTTCACAGGTGTATAAATCAAAAAGAAGAATAAAGATAATAATTTCGTCATTTTGGTGTGACCACATTTCCCGAGCGACAGGGTATTGCAACAACAAAGCGAATTGGTAGCCATGAAATAACACAAGATCAAACCAGGGAACACAGACAACGTGAGAGAAGTTCCGAGGAGCAGTGAATTGGAAGAAGGAAGAGACAATTAAATCAACCATTAGAGAACGGTCGAGGACAACACAACTGTCCAAACAAAAGATCAGGACCAAGTAGGCTGCTTCTGTTTTGTTACTTCCTGTGTCTTCGGTTCAATAGAGAGAAGGGTCTAATGGAACGTTCTGATGATTTGGTACAATATCTAACAGACGAAATTAAGGATGCGGCAGCCTCCGTGGGTGGATTTTTAAAGAATATCTGCCCCTTGCTGAGGAAAAAGGATGGTGGTGTCGGGGCGTAGTTTGAAGCAATGAATCGATATTTTAGATTAGTGTTTTCCTTTTTTCGCCAGGTAAAAAAAAAATATTTAACGACATTTCGGGCATATCTACTTCACTTATGTGTCACTATTTTGTTCATACAAGTGGAATTCTTGTTTTATACTTCACCAACAACATCTTGATAAGCAACTCACTGGTAATGTATGACATTTGTACATGCTTAAGTGGAAACGACATCAGCCCTAGTTAGATGGGAACGGTGGAGGTCTTGGACTGCCAAAAGTGTTCAAGTTGGTAAAGGATAGGCATCCAGCCGTAAAATTGCCTTAAATACAATGTCTAGTCGAAATACAGCAGGAAAAAAGAAAGGCAGTGCCAGTAACACTAATGCTGCTGGTAATGTCTTGGGCTTCGTAGATCCCAGGATGCGTGGATCTTCAGGGCCTATGGATTCCATCAAGCCTTGCCAAAGACAGGAGTAGAGAGGAAGACTTGGATTTCGAGACTAGACAATCAGGCCCCACCCTCATCAGAGGATTAATTGTGGCCTGATTCAACAAATAAACCGGTTGATGATGATGATGATGATGATGATGATGATGATGATGATGAGTGGGTACAAAGGAAGACGCAAGGAGCCAGACGGCACTGGTAATGACAGGGGGCCCAGTGGGAGTCTATATAGATTAATGACATAAAATCCACAGCTTATCTGGACTATCTTAAGGGAGGCATTAAGGGAGAATTAAGGTTTCGTAGATAACGTTCAGACAGCGGCCACAGAGCTGACTAGTATTGAACAGGGAAGAACGGAGGGATTACAGGACTATATGCAGAGATTGGTTGAGATAGTGAGGGAGCTGTAGTGTGGCAACAAGTAGTGGACTAATGGATTCAGAAATAAAAATGGCAGTTTTTAGGGATGAACCACAATCCGTGGAGGCGGCGAATCAGACAGCTCTCGCAGAAAGAAAATAGATTTAAACCAAATCTCAAGTGTGAACATAAAACGATGGAGATTTGCCATGCTAGGAGGAGGGTACAGATAGACACGGCTGTTCTGCGTGGTAATAGACGGCATAATAGAGGTGCGGAGAGTGGATCAGTATACAGAGACGGACAATCAGGGAAAGTCAGATGTTAGCGATGTGGTAGGGAAGGCCACATACAGCGATTTTGTCTCGTACGGCTGTCAGGAAACATACGTCTGTTCACAAAGAGCCTGTTGAATGAAATTTTGTGTCGATAAGAATAGGGAAAATAGGTATAGGGCCTAAGTGGACACAGAGGCAGATATCTCAGTTATTAATAGGGGAGTATATAAAACCTTACAGCAAAAATCTAAATTATGAAAAAAAGAGTTAACGTTGGAAGTGGCCGACAGGTCTACGTTATGTATAGACGATGTGTCTAGGCTGGAGGTTAAAGTGGGAAACCATGTAACGTCACACAATTTTACGTAGTGAAGAATTTAAATAGAAATATGATATTGGGAAGGGACTGGCTCAGACAAAACGGAGTCCGAATGTACTTCGATTTCGGGAGCTGAGGTTAAATGGAGAGTACATAGAAGAGGATATACATGTCTCGTCGGCAGTAAGAATGGCGGAGAACATAACCCTAAACTAGATCACATGAATACGTGCACCGTATGGACCAGTTTAAAAAAACAGGTATGGTAGAGCATATGGGGTGGACCAGATAAATAGTGGCTTTGTATATCGGTCGCTAATGCGATGTTTAGGGTAAAGGGCTCACATAGATTTCAAATATTGATTATCAATAATTCGAACCAAACCCTAAGAAAATGATGGCTGGTAGCGAAACTTACTGGGTTGGGTGACATACAAGACATTAAGTTGATGGATACACGAAATATATAGGTTACTGAAGAAGATTTAGAACAGGTAGGAGTACCGGAGGAATTCAAGGTCGAAGTTAATAAATTATTGAACAATGATACGGATTTGTTTGTAATGGAAGACAGAGATTTAGGTAGAATCAGTACGATGAAGATGAGCATAGATACGGGAGCGTCCTTATCGCAAAAACAACGATAGTCTATGAACGACGCCATCGATCAGATGATCGAGGCGGGAATCGTTGAGCAATTGAGAAGCCCATGGGTCTTTTCGGTGATACTAGTCGAAAAGAAAGATTGGAGTAAGCGATCACGAAGAACAATGCCCACCCAAACCCGGTCATTTATGATATCCTATCCAGGCTTAGGTTGTCGAAATCTTTTTCCAAGCTCAACCTAAATAATGGATATTGGCAGGTTGGGGTTAGGATGAGGATAAGGAGACGATTGCAGTGCCTAATAAGGAGGCAGTGATGGTGGCACATCTTTTAATAGAGGAGATTTTTCCCTAGGTTCGGGGCACCTATTCAGTGGGTGACCGATAATTGTCCAGAGAATATAAACCAGACGATGAAAGATACATTGAAAAAACTGAACACACTGATTAAGAAAGTAGCCAATAATGAACAGTTGTTGGACCTTCATATTAACCAGATGTTAGCAGCCATTAAATTCCATGTTGGTGAATCAACGAGCTTCTCACTGTTTTACTTGTTCTATAGTAGGATTGAGGTTTTACCACTGGATAATATGCTGAGACACGACGGGTATTTTGCGGCGATAATCATCACACTCTGACAATCCAAGAGATGCATCGCACTTTCTCGTTAGTTAGGCACAATCTAAAGAAGGCCTAGCGAATGATAAGTCTAAGGAAGTGGAGTTTATGATAAGCGATCTTGTGTATTATAGGAATAACCATAAGAAAAATAAATTGTACGAACGATGGAGGCAGTACGATGTGATCATTGATAAGACCGATAGAATTAGGGATCAGTTAACCAGGTACATTCTAGTCACCTAAGAAAAGCAAATATCGATGAATAGGAACTTACAAGCAGGGATAGGCCCATGAGGAGAACATTGGTGGCAGAATCCGAGATTTCAGAGGAATCCGACGTCGAGCCGGATGAAGGAGAGAATGACGTTCTCATAGTGATTCAGATGAAGAAAAAACAGTCGGAAAAAAATTAATTCTGCGTATGATATAGATGAGGAAACAGAGTCAAACGATAATCGAATATTAAAGAGGTCAACAGTCAAACAATAAGGGGTCGTGGAAGCCATGCGGTTGTACAGACAGAGATCATATCCCAATAAGAGAAAGGCCGATCATTAGGCATAGGTTGAAGAAAGCTGAGGAAATCGCCCTAGTGAGAATAACAGTATTAGGAATGTATGTGAAGTGACTGAGACAAGAGAAATGGAAGATGGGAGAGCAGAAAAGAAAGAGCATCTGAAAAATCTGATAGATATTTTAGCAAGGTTGTTATGATAATGTAAGGGAGCCCAGTAGAAGTTCTTGTAAATGGTTAGATTTTAATGTCAGACGATAAAGACAGAAAATATTGGGGGAAGGGAGATAACTCTACTGAAATTAAATCTTTATAATTGACAAGATATGCATTAGGAAGTCATGCTGTTATGGCCGGGAGAGGGGTTTCTAACAAACGACGATCTCCTCTGTGTGCATTCGGCCAGGAAACGGAAGAAAAAAGAGCGAAAAGAGAGTGTGTGACTTGTTTTATCGGGAGTCAAATCACGTGTGGTCAAGCTGACCTGTTGGTCCCTGATTGGCCGGAATCTTCGGCCAACGTGCTTTCACGAGATAACCTCTTCTCTATCTCAGAGACAAAGAAGAGTTGAGAAAACAGAGAAGGAAAAGAAGTCGCAACAAATATCCCTTGGCCGGTAGTAGCGTCTGCTACACTGTAAACGAGTTGGTAATGAAGATATTGACGAGAATACGTTCTCGTTTAAGGATATCTAGTGGCGTTTTACTACTTGATAGCGTCCACATGGATCTTGGAGCATTTTCAGAATGTGCTTTTTAACGAGCAGAGTGAAGTGTCAGTCACACGAGCCAAGTGGTTGGTGACATTTACGATCGATCTCCGATCCTCTGACGAGATATTCAGCTCGTGGATGGAGAGCGTACACACCTCCCACAGGAATACCATTATGTAAGAACTCTTCAACTTAGTAAAGAACGGATTTAGGGATATTCTTATGGAACATGATAAACTTCCGGCCATATATATGGATTATAACTCCATGCCCCACAGAACCAAGCACTCTTTCTCGCCATTTGTTGGCGGCACTCTAGGTTATCTGTTTGGGGTGACCACGGTCAGTCAGTTAAAAAGGCATTAGTGAGGTAGGAGAATACACAGGACAAGGTAGTACATATAATGGAGGAAAACATCTCCATTGTGAACATCACGAGGCAGGAGATAGAAGTAAATAGACATAAAATCAACGATGTAATTGGGAACTTAAATCAGGTGGTAGCGGTCATTGAAATCACCACAGGAAATACAAATACGAATATATTGAGTATATAGGCAGTTATATATATATATACATATATATATCTACATATATATACATATATATATATATACATATATATATATATATATATATATATATATATATATACATATATATATATATATACATATATATATATACATATATATACATATGTATATACATATATATATACATATGTATATATATACATATGTATATATATACATATATATATATACATATATATATATATATATATATATATATATATATATATATATATATATATATATATAGGTGTTAAATGCGTATTTAGGGTGTAAAATGATGCTTGATAGACTCAAAAGATATTCCCAAGGCGTTCACAATGCGTTGAATCATCTGGAACTACATTGAATATGTTATCAGTAGGGTATTTATCCCCGAGCAAAATCACCCCACACAGAGAACTGCTACGCAACATAGCCAGAACTTAAAGTTGGCGAGTGATCCAGAAAGGAACTATTACAATTTTCGGTTCAGAATCCGTAGTAGTAGTAATAAACGTTCCGCTTCTGAAAAGGGAACACTTCTATATAATATATAAAATGCTGAATTTTCCTCTTCCAATTCCCTCACAGACGGATATCCGAAGGGTCCAAAGGTCTCAGCTAGATTCCAGATAGATTCCGTAATGATTGCTGTAAACAAGACAAACAGCAGCTATGTGCTGATGAACCGCGCGGAAGCAGCTCATTGTTCCAAGGTGATGTCATGCATGCGATGTTTGTTTACCTTTGGAACTTCCGGTAAGTATCTGCCTTTTAGAATGTCCCCACTTCCTGTCCCCACTTCTAATGGCGTCTTATATACCCCCGTCTCTGCTTGTTTGTAATCCAAGCTACGGCGACAACAGAACTTGGTGTCAGAATTGTGAAGAAATGACACAAAATGTTTTTCACGTTTGATAGTGATATTTGTCAGGTTTAGGTGACATTACATTCGTCCCGGGGAAAACCCCACGTGCTCACAGCCATACGTCGAGGTAAGAGAAATTTGACTACGGTTTTGTTTATTTCTCGCCATGGACCCCCCCATATACTAACACAAAGGATAGACTGGTCCTGTCAACACCTGGGGAAAGAAATGGACATTTTTTTTACATCAGGCCACATTATATTTTAGTGGAAGACGACGTGAAAGTAAATTACGTACTTTTGTTGAAGGGCAACAAAATTATATTTTGTCAGACCACTGTAAATTACCTCTTTCTGTGGATTGGCGTGGAAGGGCAAAGGATTAGCATTTTCGCTATTACTTTGCTGTTCTCTCTTTCCATTATTTCTTTCTGTGGGAGATCCCGACATATCACGCACTAAAGTGTAACCAGGGTCGTCCTTTTTATTACTTTGATCCAAACCCTAACTCCGAATATTCATTTTGACCTGCTTGATCTCGCATTGTTTCGTCTTCTGACGTTTCATTCTGTACAAGTTGCTCTAATAACTCAATAAAGATAAGAGTCGTAGCGATTAGTTCATTTTGCTCTTCGTATTTACCCTGGAACCTTATCTGGTCTGCATGGGTCAACACACTATTTCCGTTTTCTCTATTTATTATAGCTGTATTGTGGCACGATAAATTCTGTCCTTTTTGGATTTTATTCTTTGTTTTTTTTATATTAGATTTTTAACTTGTCGAATACGACATAGTTTACGGAGCTCTAATTTGTCTTCCCATTAAAGTTGATGGGCTTTCTAATCTTCCCGCGTGTAGAATTGTTCGATAACTTAAAAGTAGCTTTGGTAGAAAAACTTGCAATTTTTCTTTTTGCTGAGTACATGCTTTTAGTCCGGTTTTAACGGTCTGTACCATTCTTTCCACTAACCCATTCAATTGAGGGTGATATGGCGGTGTCTTATACGGTTTACATCCTATTTTCTCCAACCGTAAATCAAGACCTTCGTCACAAAACTCTGGACCATTGTCAGATACCAGCGTTTTTGGAATGCCCATTCTAGAGAATATGACCTTTAGAATCTGTTTTATGGTAGAAATTCTTTTGTCCGGCACACGTACTACTTCAGGCCAGGCTGATAAAAAGTCTACTAATATTTATAGGAGTCCAACTCCAGAAATGTACGCATGATACATATACACACTACTCCATGGCTCTACTTCTCTGAGCAATGAATGTCAAGTATTCTGTGTAAAATTTCTAAATTCTCTACATTTGTTGCATCTTTTTATATATTCTTCGATATCTCATAAATATCCCGGCCACCATGCTTCTAGTTTTATTCTTTTTTTGTGGCCGCTACTCCATATATATATCATCATGTACACATTTTATCACCAAATTTCATTTGTGTTTTTGGAGGAATTATCAGATCTTCATTACCAATCACTCCATTTTCTATCGTTAATTTATGCCTTATTTCTTCATAAGGTCGTTTTGCCGTGGAACAATTTGTTATTCTCGATGTTATAACTTTGGGTAATACTTTGCTTGGAGTGAATATAAATTCCAATAGTTTATGATCACTTCTCAAGAGAATTTTTTTTCTAATTAGAAATTGTCTAGCCTTGGTGGTGCACCATACAATGACCAATGCTTCTGTCTCTATATTTAAATAATTAAATTCAGTGTTCGTTAATCTTCTTGATAAATACATGATCGGATATCCTTCTTGTAATAATATTCTAGATCTCGAATGTTCACTTGCATCTGTTGTTAATGTAATGTCTTTTTTTGGATCAACAGTTTTACTACTAGTTTGTTTGCCATAACTAATTTCAATCTCTCAAAAGCTTTTTATTGTTTTTCTGACCAAATGAATTCAACATTCTTTTTTCTTAGATTTTCAAACGGTTCAGTCAGGTCTGTATATTTTGGTGAATAAAGTACTTTTTTGTTTGTAGGCATAGATATTTTAAATATTTTTTCTATTAAAGCTTGATCTTTTGAAATGAAATACCCTACCAATTATATTGTACTACTATTGTTAACTCATTCTTTTCATTTATAGTCATTTCCGCATTTCCTAATTTATTCAAGATGATGTCAGTTTTCTTTTTTAATTCAATTTCATTATTTACTCCTATGTAAATATCTTCTCTCCAAACCTGTTCGATGGCTTTCTGAAATATGGCGCGTGCTGTTTTTATTCTATATGGCATTGTTTTCTATTTTAGCAACCCTATTGGCGTATTTATCGTTGTTACTTCTTTGAAATTATCATCTATTGGAATTTGGTGGTGTGCCGTTTTCAAATCTATTTTGGTAAAAACGCTCATTCCTGCCAGTGCATGTAATGCAACTTCCACATTAAGTATAGGATACGAATCCGTGCAAACCTTGTGGCAACAAATGTACTGGTAATTTTCGTCCTTCATAATAAGAGGGGGTAACTTTTTTTTAAATTTGAAACTAGTTTTGTAGTTTTTTAATTTTCCGTTTTTTTTTCATTTTCATCTCATTAATTAGTTTGGTAGAATTTATTTTAAGCACATCGTTTCCCAGGAGTATGTGGTTCTATTTACAAATTGTGACAATAATAGGTATTACCTCGAATTTGTCTTTTAACTCTAACGAACCTTCAAAGTATCCTAATGTTTTTTATGACCGATCTATCAAATTGGCGGAGTTGAACACTGCTCTTTCGTAAAGTCGGCTTTCGAATACGTTCTCCAGAAACTTTTTGACATAAGCGTTATCTCACTGTTAATTTTGACAGAAAATATATCTTTTTTTCTTTGTTGAATTTTTTCAATATTCTTATTTTAGTTTTTTGAATGTAAATACTTCCCTATTTGTTTCATTTTCTTCAACTGCTTCGACGTTTTTCTTTTTGAGCTTGCATACTGCTTGTTCATTCTTAAGCAATTTGTACAAGTTTTTCGAAATGCTGGGAATTTTCCCCTTTGTATTTCGTGTTGAAGTCCAGAATACCAACATTTGTTTCTTTTTTAAGATGTACGTATCTGCGACTATTTGTTCGCCTGGTTGACTTCTATGATCGTTGTACTTCTGTATCAATTATTGTTGCTGTATAAAATCAATGCATGTATTCAAGGAAATGTTTCCTATTTGTAACTGTTCCATTATTTTATTCATCTGTAACGCATTTCACATACCTTCAATTAATCTCTATTAAATTAAATCTTCGATAGTCCGTTCGTCTTGCTCGAGGTTTTCAAAATCACAATATCTACTTGCATTTCATAGACGGTGTAGATATTTGATGATTGCTTCGTCAATTTCTTATTTCATTGACATAAACTTCGTTGTTTCTACCAGGACTAACTTTTTCTTAGGTTTCATGTTTCTTTTTATGATCTGACTTATTTTTTCGAAAGTCAGGTCTTCTAGGTTCATGGGATACAATATAGTTGAGACTTTAATAACGGCCTCGCATCCAGCTGTAGCCAAAAATAAATCTGTTATTTCATTTTCCCCTCTAGTTTTCTTTGTTGTCTTTAAACTTTTTAGTCATTGCACTCGCAGCGAAGCATCTTATCCATGTGTCGACGAAGTTGGGGTCCTCGAGAGACAATTGGGATTCTATCGGTGACGTTATCGTTGTGAAGTTGTAAATCAGTTTCTAGTGTACTTTAATAGATTTACTCATATATATATAATACATATATAAAATGTGGCACAAAGCCAAAGGAAGGGCGGGTAAAGGTCGGTCTTCTCTACCATTTACTAACTGATCTAATTTAGCTAGTGTCATTTGTGAGTATCATTCATCAAAATACTACATTTATGCACCATACACCAACAGAATTCATACCATGACTATTCTACTTAAAACCCATATATAAATAATATGCAATAAGGTGGTTGTAGCAATAAAAAATTCATGTACAATAGAAAATGAGAAATATTTCCAATGAAAAACCAGACCCTCCATTTCAAAGCTGTGGAAGATATGCAGATTTACCTATCGAAGAGAAGGTTGATGCAAGCCGACACGTTATATTAATTACATTTCTTTTAAAAATGTCGAAGGGTGACCTGCATCTCTGGTAAATAAGTCACCTATATATAATATGTCACCTATATTGGGGAATTATTAAAAATAAATTTCGAAAAAAAATACGGGTGGGGCATAGCTAAAAATAAAATGGGACACTAATGAAATCATTCATGCACTAGCTAAATTTAGGTTGATCCCACCTCCTCTCCCAAAAAACTTTCACCCTTCTTCTAAGTAGCACCTTACGTCTACAGTGGCGGCCTGCCTTGTTTTGGGGTGAACTAATCTAGGCTGAAACGAGTCGTTGGTAATGGTCGTTTATGAAACTAAAATGTCTCTTTTTCCCTTTCCCAGCAAGTAACACGGTCCTGTCAACGAAGTCTTTCTCTCCCTACGATCAGCGATAAAGACGATCCCATCAACAGACTCAAAAGGCATGGGGCAAGAATACACTGCCTGCTACTGTCTTACAGTTACTACACGCCGTCTCCCCTTTCCTCCTCATCGGACACAGGACAAATAGTAAGCTTAAACCCTTTCTTTCTTTTCTCTGTTTAAGTACCGTCTGACACAAATTCCTACCATTTCGTACACTGCAATAAAAGTGTAGAGAGACGGCTCATTTTCTCTAATATACGCGCACACCAAAACACGTGTGCTTTCCAAGAGACATTTTATACAAACAGTAAAAGGGACATTTTCCTGTACACAAAACTCAGACTTTCATTGAGGAATTTATACAATTTAAATGAACCACGTTAAATAAATTGTTATGTTTATATGAATTTTGAGTGCTGGCTTTCTTACTTTTTGTGTTGGTTACTGGCGTATTTTTACTCGTTCTTTCATGTTTAACGTTTAGAGTTCGTTAGTACCCGCCCCCCACATAACCCCAAATTCATTGCCTAAGGCACGCCCAAATACAACTCAATGCCAGCTGCTGTCAACCGACAAACACACGCCATTCTCCAAATTCTGCCGGTGGGAGTCTCCTCCTCTCAGCCCTAAAGCAAATTCTCAAGGCGACATTGGAAAATTCGAATAAGGTTAAGAGATGTGAAGGTTTCACCATTATAGAATTCTTTCAAACGTGTTGATTATATAACGTCTCTCGCAATCGCTAATAAGCTCAAAAAGACAAAACATATTTCCCTATCAGTTGTCAAATCCGAAAAGCTACAGACATTAATCGGTTCTAGGTCAAAAAGCATTACGTTCAAAATGCAGACCATGAAACTTTCAAGAAACTTAATCAGCGGCACAATAATGCGGCTATAAAATAAGGCGTGACTCAGAGTCTCGTTTTCATCACTGCATCGGACGATAGTATAGGAGTTCGTAAAGTCAGCTGCATAAAGTCTCTTGCCGACCCAGAGAGCATTTCTTGTCAATTTTATATGGTAATAAACACATCGGGAAAACTCTAAATAACTTCTGCTGAATATATTCATTAAACAGAGTATTAACGTTATGTTGTCAGTTTTATATGGTCATTCGTGCATCGAAGTAACTCCAAATAACTTCAGCTTAATATATTTATTTATTAAAGCATTCACTCGATTCTGTCAGTTTTATAATAAACACATAGGGATAACTAAAAATAACTTCAGATGAATATATAAATAGAAAAAAGTATTCCCTTTATTTTGTTATTTTTATATGATAATTAATACATGGAAGTAACGCTAATTAAATCCAGATTAATGTATTTATTAAACAAAGTATTCACTTTATTTTGTTATTTTTATATAGTAATAAACAAATGGAAATAATTATAAATAAATCTATCTCAATATATTAATTAAACAAAGCATTCACTTTATTTTGTTATTTTTATATGATAATTAATACATGGAAGTAACTCTAAATAATTCCAGCTTAATATATTTATTAAACAAAGTATTCACTTTATTTTGTTATTTTTATATAGTAATAAACAAATGGAAATAATTATAAATAAATCTATCTCAATATATTAATTAAACAAAGCATTCACTTTATTTTGTTATTTTTATATGATAATTAATACATGGAAGTAACTCTAAATAATTCCAGCTTAATATATTTATTAAACAAAGTATTCACTTTATTTTGTTATTTTTATATAGTAATAAACAAATGGAAATAATTATAAATAAATCTATCTCAATATATTAATTAAACAAAGCATTCACTTTATTTTGTTATTTTTATATGATAATTAATACATGGAAGTAACTCTAAATAATTCCAGCTTAATATATTTATTAAACAAAGTATTCACTTTATTTTGTTATTTTTATATAGTAATAAACAAATGGAAATAATTATAAATAAATCTATCTCAATATATTAATTAAACAAAGCATTCACTTTATTTTGTTATTTTTATATGATAATTAATACATGGAAGTAACTCTAAATAATTCCAGCTTAATATATTTATTAAACAAAGTATTCACTTTATTTTGTTATTTTTATATAGTAATAAACAAATGGAAATAATTATAAATAAATCTATCTCAATATATTAATTAAACAAAGCATTCACTTTATTTTGTTATTTTTATATGATAATTAATACATGGAAGTAACTCTAAATAATTCCAGCTTAATATATTTATTAAACAAAGTATTCACTTTATTTTGTTATTTTTATATAGTAATAAACAAATGGAAATAATTATAAATAAATCTATCTCAATATATTAATTAAACAAAGCATTCACTTTATTTTGTTATTTTTATATGATAATTAATACATGGAAGTAACTCTAAATAATTCCAGCTTAATATATTTATTAAACAAAGTATTCACTTTATTTTGTTATTTTTATATAGTAATAAACAAATGGAAATAATTATAAATAAATCTATCTCAATATATTAATTAAACAAAGCATTCACTTTATTTTGTTATTTTTATATGATAATTAATACATGGAAGTAACTCTAAATAATTCCAGCTTAATATATTTATTAAACAAAGTATTCACTTTATTTTGTTATTTTTATATAGTAATAAACAAATGGAAATAATTATAAATAAATCTATCTCAATATATTAATTAAACAAAGCATTCACTTTATTTTGTTATTTTTATATGATAATTAATACATGGAAGTAACTCTAAATAATTCCAGCTTAATATATTTATTAAACAAAGTATTCACTTTATTTTGTTATTTTTATATAGTAATAAACAAATGGAAATAATTATAAATAAATCTATCTCAATATATTAATTAAACAAAGCATTCACTTTATTTTGTTATTTTTATATGATAATTAATACATGGAAGTAACTCTAAATAATTCCAGCTTAATATATTTATTAAACAAAGTATTCACTTTATTTTGTTATTTTTATATAGTAATAAACAAATGGAAATAATTATAAATAAATCTATCTCAATATATTAATTAAACAAAGCATTCACTTTATTTTGTTATTTTTATATGATAATTAATACATGGAAGTAACTCTAAATAATTCCAGCTTAATATATTTATTAAACAAAGTATTCACTTTATTTTGTTATTTTTATATAGTAATAAACAAATGGAGATAATTGTAAATAACTCCAGCTTCATATATTTACTAAACAAAGCATTGACTTTATTTTTATTTTTATATGATAATTAATACATGGAAGTAACTCTAAAAATCTCCAGCTTAATATATTTATAAAACAAAGCATTCACTTTATTTTGTTATTTCAATAATAATTAATACATGGAAGGAACTCTAAATACTTTCAGCTTAATATATTTATAAAACTAAGCATGAATTATATTACATCGGTTTTTTACTGTGATTAATAAAGGGGAAAATTCTAATTAACTTCAGTGTACAGTATTTGTTAAACAAAACATGCACCCTCTTTAATCTGTTTAACTAGGATTCTAGTGAAGGGAGCTTACTCTTATCAGCTCTTAGGTATGTGCAAAAATCGTCGCATCTTGTGCGGACTATGCTTATTAAAACGGATTATCATTAATTATTTAATTAGTTTCCGTGAAAACTTTGATTGTGTTTGAAAGATAAAAGCCTGCATATATACGCGTGAAAAATAAATTATAATGAAATATGTAATCACGGCGGCTGAAAAACCTAAACAGTCAGTGAATTTTGAACTTTGACAAAATTACTTGTACAAATCTCTTGAAAGATAAATATAAGTTTTTGGGAACTATTTCAAAGATAATTATTGAATTAAAGTCATAAGATACCGAATTAAAACAAAATTCCCACATTTTACTAAAAATTAGCAAACTTATCCCCCAAAAGTCATAAATGAGTAAAATCCGGCGTCACATAATCGGCAAACGACTTTGTTTACCAATTGACTATCGCTATGCAAAATATATGGAAGACAAAAATGTCATAATTTATAATTTTTAACTTTATATATAAAAATGGTTTTGTAATAGTTTATAGAAGCTGAAAAATTATTATCCATTAATTTCTTTATTCTTTTTAAGGTTATAAACAAATTTAAGTACCCTTATTTTGTTATAATAAAAAGAGAAAATGCTTATTTAATTAAAATATTTGTGAGTGTACACAATTAAGATCTTATTTTACTTTTAACTAAAAGAGTTAAAATTATTAATGACGTCTGTTTACCAATGTTTTTCCTTAAAATTTGAAATAAAACTTTTTTTTAAATATAAAAAAATTATTTTTACGTTACGAACTGCGTTAATTTTATCATTTTTTTAAAACATGATTTACAACTTTAGTTACTCGATTTATTCTTAATGTGTAGTAACGATAAATTACATTGATTCTTTTTAAAATGAAGTGTATTTTTTAATTTTAAGTGTGAAAAAGTACATTTAAGTCAATGACTACACTGACAATTTATTCATTGAAAAAAAGTTATTTATTGATAAACAGAATTCAATTTTGAAAGAAAATGTAATGTTTTAATTTTCTTTATTTATTAATAAATAATTGTTTTTAACTTAAATATTTATTAATGAAAAAAAGACAAAACAAATACAAATCTTTCAAAATAATTGACGATGAATTGTGAAATTAACGAATTGTTGAATCTCTAAAAATAAAAAATTGAGAGCGGTGTAAAAGTGAGTGGTTATTGGAAGGCTAATCCCACCTGGTTATTACAGAACGGGGCTACCATACCAATCAAAGTGAATCGTTAGTAGCAATTATCCAATTTTTTTACTTACTTTTTAAGGGTAGTTCTTAGGTCTCAAATTTGTCAATTTTTGGTTTATTTTCAAGATTATATTTCTTGCGCTAGTGATGCCACGTTCATGTATGAAAGGAAAATATAATCATGTCGCATTTTTTATTTTTCCAGAAACTCTAATAATTAAAATCACATGAAATATTATTTGCAATTATATTATTTTTTTGGTGAAAATATTGATTAAACAATGCTTTATTCAATAATAATATCGCTAATTCAAAAAATTAATTTTTCTTCGAGTTATAGTGATTTTGTTAAAACAGAATTTAGAGGCCTTTTTCGTAATATATAAAAAATATTTAAACATTTTTTAAATTCTTAACATCTACAATGCTTTCTTTTTCTTAAAAAACAACAAACAAACAATGCATTTTTAAAAATTAATATATAAAAAATATAACTTTAGTAAAGGTGTATTTTGTTAAAGAAAATAATACATTTTCACTAAGATTAAAAAAAATAATTGTTTCATTAAACTCCGTGATTGTTGATTAATAAATATTGAAAATTTAATTACAATTGGTTGATTTCTTGACTTTTAGTGAATTTTTAAGTGAAGGAGGGGTCAAAATGTTTTTACATTTTGGGAATCGGATATTGATTTTGAACGTACCAATTAGCTGTAGCGAAATATATTGATCAAACTCTATTTTCTCTATTTGATACTTAACTTCATCTTAATATATTCTTTAAACTAAGTATTCACTCTATTTCGTCTGTTTAACACGGTAATCAGTCAAGGGAGATAATTCGAATTAACTTCGTAATATAATTATCACACAAAGCATTCACTCTATTTTTTGTTTTTAATACGGTGATCAGTCAAGGGACATAACTCTTATGAACTTTGTAATATAATTATCACACAAAGCATTTACTCTATTTTTTCTGTTTAATATTGTGATTAGTAAAGGGAGATAACTCTAATTAACTTCGTCATACAACAATCAAACAAAGACCACACTCTATTTTTTCTTTTTAATACGGTTATCAGTCAAGGGAGATAACTCCAATAACTTTGTAATATAATAATTAAAAAAAAGCATTCACTCTATTTTTTGTTTAATACGGTTATCGGTCAAGGGAGATAACTCTACTTAACTTTGTAATATAATTATCACACAAAGCATTCACTCGATTTTTTCTGTTTAATACGGTGATCAGTCAAAGGAGATACCTCTAATTTACTTTGTAATATAGTAATAAAAAAAAAGCATTCACTCTATTTTTTCTTTTTAATACGGTGATCAGTAAAGGGAGATAACTCTAATTAACCTTTTAATATAACAATCAGACAAAGCATTCACTCTATTTTTTCTGTTTAATACGGTTATCGATCAAGGGAGAAAACTCTAATTAACGTCGTAATATAACAATCAGACAAAGCATTCACTCTATTTTTTCTGTTTAATACGGTTATCGGTCAAGGGAGAAAACTCTAATAAACTTTGTAATATAATTATAACACAAAGCATTCACTATAATTTTTGTTTAATACGGTCATATTGTGATAATGAATGGTGATTAATCTAATAAACTGCAGCTAAATATATTACTTAGACAAAGCATTCACGCAGTTTTGACTGTTTAATATTGTGATAATGAAGGGGAGATTACTCTTATCAACTGCAACTAAATATATATTCATTAGACAAAGTATTCAGCCTCATGTTGTTATAATGCAATGAAAGTTACTCCAAAAAACTGTAGTTAAATATATTTATAAGGCTAAGCATTCACTCTATTTAGACTGTTTAATATTGTGAAAATGCAAGAGAGATTAAATATATTTATTAGACAAAATATTCACACTCGTTTTACTGCTTAACATAGTGATAATGAAAGGGAGATTACTCAAATACACTTCAGCTTCATATATTCATTAGACCAAGCATAAACACTGTTTTAACTGTTGAATATTGTGATTACAAAAGAGAGATTATTCTAATCAACTGAACTTAATATCTATATGAGACTAAGCACTCACTCTGTTTCGGCTGTTTAACATAGTGATGATGCAAAAAAGATTACTCTAATAAACATTAATTAAAATATTCATTAGACAAAGTGTGAACCCTGTTTTAACGGTTTAATATAGTTAAAATGTAGGGAGATTACTCTAATGCATTGCAGCTAAATAGTTTTATTCAACAAAGCATTAACCATGGTTGGACTGTATTATATTGTGAAAAGACTACTCTAATCACCTGTAGCTTAAAATATTAATTAGAATAAGCATTCACTCTGTGTTGACTGTAATCTCCCGTTCATTACCACTATACTAAGTGGTAATGAACAGGAGATATATTTATTAGACAGAACATTCAGTCTATTTTGACTGTTTAATATGTGGATAATGCAAGGGAGATTACTCTAATACACTGCAGTATAGTATATTTATAAGACAAAGCATTCATTTAGTATTTACTGTTTAATATAGTGATAAGACATGCGAGATTACTCTAATACACTGCAGCTTAATATATTCATTAGACAAAGCATTTAGACAGTTTTGACTGTTTAATATTATGATAATGAAAAGAAGAATACTCTAATCAACTGCAGCTAAATGTATTCATTTATCCTGTTTTAACTGTGTAATATTTTGATGAGTTGAGGGAGATAACACTAATCAACTACAGCTAGATATATTCATAAAACAAAACAGTCACCCTGTTTTGACAGTTTTATATTGTTATAATTTAAGGAAGATAACTCTTAATTACTGTCGCTAAATTTAATCACTAGACAAAGAATTCATCTTGTTTTGATTGTTAAATAATGTAATAAGTCTAGGGAGATTACTATAACAACTGCAGCTTAATGTGTTGTTTAAAAAAATCATTAACCTTATTTTGTCTGGTTAATTAAATGGTAAAAAAAGTGAGATAACTCTAATCAACGTTATCTTAAGATATTTATGAAGCAAAGCATTCACTTTATTCTGTTTGTTTTGTAAGCTGATAAGTAAAGAGAGATAACTCTAATCAACTGCAGCTTAAATATATTAAATTAGAAAAGCATTCCCCCTACTTTGTCGGTTTAATAATGCTATAAATGTAGTGAGATGACATCGACAAAAACAAAATGCCAACTTGTCCGCAATGTCATCCCGGCTCTTACTCATTCATACGCATCCGGCACTTATTCTCTCGCGCAACTGCTTTTGTATTCCAAAATTTTTATTTTCGCTACTATGTGCGCCATGTTACCAATTTCCGGTCGACATCTGCAGGCTGCATTGCGTTATCTGGGACTCAGCAGCGGCCATCTGCAACATCAATTTTGATGATGTAGGCTGACACCAGGCGACTCTTGCTATCTTCTTTGGTGAACTTAGTCTTAGATTAACGACTGACGTTACATTGCCAGCTTACGCCTACTCCATCTGCGCAATTCAGGATCTGGTTGAGAGAATTCTACGTGAAGCATCCGAATCTCCTCTCGACTAACTGATCTACGACCTTTCCACCGACTGGAGGGGAGCTTGTCTCGTCGTTCCGGAGCAGACAGGAAGAGCTGGTTCACGATCAGGATGAAGACCAGAGTCGAATCTGTAAAAACATCTTGCGACTAACACCGTCTGGCTTGCCTTCAAGCTGCAAGTTCGTTCGATTCGTTGCGTGACTAACATATTTCCCATCATCGGCTGTTGGTAACGTGGTTGATAACGATTGCTTGAAATTTGCCGTAGCTCTGCGCACATGTTCTAGAGTTTGTAGCAATCACATGTGCCGTTATGGCCAGCCGGTCGACATATATGGACTCCACACCCTTTCGTCTAGAAGGCGTGCCGGCAGATTTCCGAGGAACAGCGTTGTCAATGATGTCGTCCAACGAACACGAGACATCGCTGGCTAAAAGTCGATCCTCAAACCGGTTGGCCTTGACAGAGGAGATGGCAAACAAACTGATAGCGTAACGATGTTTTCCTTTACAAACGGTAAGTCACTAATATGGGATGCGACTTGTGTCGACACTTTTACGCCTTCGTCAGTGATAGAATCGGCAACAAACCCTGGACATGCAGCAGCGTCAGCAGAGAGCCGCAAATGGTAAAAATATGCCGATCTTCTCGACAGATTTGTTTTTCAACCGATCGTTGTGGAGACGAGTGGAGTGATTGGCTCTGTCACACGCGACTTCCCCGGCAGCCTTGGTCTATTAATCACGCGCAACACCAGTGACAATCGCGAATTGTCTTGGCTTTACGAGTGTCTCTCTATCGTTTTTATTCGTGGAAACGTCTTGAGTCAGCCGGACATTCGAAGCAAACTATTGACTGTGATACGATTATATATAAGGAATCGGGATTTCTTGATATTGAACTGAACAATGTCTAAGTGACGAATAAAGGATTTATTAATTATTTATTGAATTATTAATCTTATAGTTTACTTTTTCATCGAATGGATCAGTGTAATATATTTGTTTCTTATTTTTTTTTTTTACTTGTGATTGAATAAAAAGATTATTCTGTTAAAAATATATATTTATTAAACAAAGCATTAACACTATCTTGACCATTTCAAAGTTAAGGGCAGTAACTCTAATCTATTGAAGCTTGATATATTTATTGAACAATACATTCACTATATTTTTTTAATTTTACGATGATAAGACAAGGGAGATAATTCGAATTGACTTCATCTGTAAATATTTATTAAACAATGCATTCACTCTATTTTTCTGTTATACCCTTATAAATCAAAGTATATAACTCTAAATAACTTCATCTTTATATATTTCGTTAACAAAGTATTCAATCGATTTTTTCTGTTTTATACGGTTATAAGTAAATTGAGATACTCTAATCAACTACAGCTTTATATATTTATTGAACAAAGCATTCACCCTATTGTGTATGTTTAATATGTCAAGGTAGATAACTTTGATAAACTTCAGCTAAATATATTTATCAGACAAAGCATTTACCGTATTTTGACTGTCTAATAATGTGATAAGTCAAGGAAGATAACTGCAGCTTAATAAATAAGACAAAGTATTTACTTTATTTTGTCTGTTTAATACGGTTATAAACTCGATAGATTTCTTTAAACAAATTAAATACATTATAAGTGAATGCAGAAAGTTAGCAAAAACACATTAAACGTGCATACGAATGGTGCAGGCACACACCGAAAAACATAACATTTCTAAGACATCAAAATACAAAGACCGGACATGATTGTAAAGAAGAAGGGAAAACGCAGGCAAATAGTAGATTTCTCAGCACCAGGCTGATAAACTTAAGAAAATACATACAAATTGACAAATCAAGCTTAGTTTAAAATAACATTTAATTTAATCTGTCAAGCTTTAGTTTTAAATAACATTTAGTTTATGTGTCACGCTTAAGTTTGAAACATTATTATCTTTGGTCTGTCATGCCTATGTTTGAAATAGCATTTTACTTTATCTGCCAAGCTTAAGTTTAAAATAACATTGTCTTTTTATATCAAGCTTAAGTTTGAAATACAATTCTTTTGGTCTGTCATGAAGAAGTTCGGAATATTATTATCGTTCGTCTCTCAAGCCGATGTTTGAAATGTCATGTTATTTGGTCTGTTAAAGTTAAGTTTGAAATAGTATTTTCTTTGATCTTTCACGTTTAGGTTTGAACTAGAAATTGAGTCTGTCAAGCTTTTTCCCTGTTATGTCAGACGTAAGTTTGAAATTACATTTTCTTTCAAGCTTACTTTTAATATAATTTAATATAATTTTCTTGGTGTATGACGTACATAACTGTTAAATAACATTATCTCTGGTCTATCAGGCTAACGTTTGAAATAGTATTGACTTGGTATGTAACGCATGGTATACCATTTTCTTTCAAGCTTATGTTTTAAATATCATTTACTTGAACTGTCACGCTTATGTTTAAAATATTATCTTTCTTTGGTCTATCAAGCTTAAGTTTAAAACAGTAGTTTCGTTTGTCTTTTACGTTTCAAATATCAATTCCTTTCGACTATCAATCTACAATTTCTCATGCTTAAATATGAGATAACACTTTCTTTAGTCTGTCAAAGCTTAAGTTAGAAATACTATTCAAAATGTTTCTCCAGGATTCAGTTTGAAATATTTCCTTTGATCTGCCAATCTTAGATTTAAAATAGGATTTTAAGCGCTAAACGCACAGATTGAATTGACGCACATTAAGAATTTCCTTTCTGCTTTTATCATTTGAAATAATAGAAAACAAATGTCTTTTTTGTTGCTTTTACTGTGTCTGTCATAAACGTAACACATTAGTTGAACCGATTGTAGAATCATAATTATCACATCCGGATGTGTACGTGTGCATACTCTGCCTAATGGATACATTAGCGGACTAAACAATGCACAATGCTTAGTTCAAATTCTATCAAATCGGTTGAGATGTTAATAACCAACAATTCTCACGCCAATTGTCTGAAAAATAATACGTTATGTTTAATTAATCGTTTACAAAGACACGGTTACTGCCGTTATTGTAAAAATAATAAGTTATATTTAATTATTGTAAAAATACTAAGTTATATTTAATTAATCGTTTACTAAGACACAATTACAGCCGTTATTGTAAAAATAATAAGTTATATTTAATTATTGTAAAAATAATAAGTTATATTTAATTATTGTAAAAATAATAAGTTATATTTAATTAATCGCTTACTAAGACACAATTACAACCGTTATTGTCAAAATAATAAGTTATATTTAATTAATCGTTTACAAAGCCGTTATTATAAACATCTAAAATTGTTGCATTCGTTTTCAAGATCTTCGAACTCGTTTCAAAATAATAATAATTTTAATGTATTATTTTAATTGTTACACCGGCCGTTCTAACAGAAGAATCGGCTCTCACTATAAATAGTGCGAGTAGACAATCACCAGGGAGAAAAAGGACAGTATTGTAACTGTCTAGCCGAGTGCCAGTCAGTTTCCTTACCTTTGTACCTTTTATGTTAATACACTTGTTATCTTAACCCAACCTCGACTTGACTTCTACTTTTTACTGTTGGACTACTTCACAACAGATTGGCGACGAGAAATAGAAACGATATCACTGCATAAAATCACCCAAAGTGATTGATATACAAGGATTCGCAAGATCTTCACGGAAATACATCTTCGTCTTTTCAAGCAGATATTTGGATTCGCAAGGATTAACAGCAAATGAATCACTCCAAAAAAGAAAAGAAAAGTTTGACTTCCTTCCTTTTTGTTTCTCTTCAAGTTCACTGACTCGTTAAGATAAATGTTATCCGCGTCAACTATTACATATTGTGTAAGTTTGTCGTTATTATTAGGACAACATCTGATATTTGAGCAAGATCTGGATTGACTATTTATTAAAACGGTCTACCGCAGAATTGTCGAGGGCAAAGAAGGACGGACAGTGAAAAATATATATTCGCGTAAGTCATTTGTGCTTCTAACAAAGAACTGTTAAATAAGCAAGTCGCATTTTTGCAAAATGCAAAGGGGTTAAAAAGATTTCCCATAAAACTAGTCTTATTAGGCTTATAGCGACGGACTTGGTTTTGTAAAACTACGTACACATATATAAAAAAAGGAAAAATGATTTTTTTTCTTAGTTTTGAACTAATTTCATTAAGCCCGTTGTGGGGAAAACTGATTTTTTTTACAAGTGTAATTTGTGTAGTGTATAATTTGAATTCGTGAATGATAGACACTAAATTCAAAGATTCTCTTTTTCAATTAGTTAAATTCCAAAACGGAACAAAAGTTTACGTGACAAAGACAGCAAGCTGAACAAAAAATGGAACTTCAAAGAAAACAAATTGAAATTGAGGAAAAATTTAAAAGATAGTTGTTGGAACAGCAAAAAGTCCAAAGAAAAATGCATGCTGAACAAAAAGAGCTGGCGACCACACGGGAAGAAAGATTTCAGGAAAGACTGCTACAACAGTATAAACACTTCGAAGAACTCTTGATAAACACACAGGAGGAACAGAGTAAATTTCTAGAGGCAACACAGTTAACGAAAGCAAACGAGAACCATAATGCATTCACCCAGACGGCTGTGTGGAGCGCTATCGAAATTTTCAATTATAATCCAGAAGACGATGTCATTTTTGCTCACTTCTATAGAAGATATGAGGATATTTTTGTATCGGACTGCAGTACATGGACAGACTCTAAAAAAGTTAGATTTTTGCTAAGAAAATTAGGAGCTGCCGAGCATACAAAGTTCGTGAATTTTATCCTTCCAAAAAAGACTAGTGAGTTGAACGTCCAGGAGACAGTTACTTTACTAACAGAACTGTTTTCTACAAAAACTTATCTTTTCTACAAGAGATATAAGTGTATGGATGTCACTAGAAGTAAGGAAGACGACTACACTACTTATGCAAGTATAGTAAATAAACATTGCAACGATTTTAAACTAGAGGAATTATCATCGGATAATTTTAAATGTTTAATATTCATGCAAGGTCTGGTGTTAAATAAAGACTCCGAAATCAGACGTCATGATTTAAATAAACTCGAAAGTGAGTCATTTCTAACAATACAAAACTTAGCGGAAGAGTGTGAACGTTTTGTTGCGTTGAAACAGGACAGTCGTGACATAGAGGAAAACAGAGTGTCGCACATTAAAAAGATTCATAAAAAATTGACTTACCCAGAGAAAAAAACATGGGAAAGATCCACCTGGACCGTGTTGGAGGTGTAAAGATAACCATTGGTACAATGAGTGTCCTTACATATTGAAACAATGTGACAACTGCCACCAGATAGGAATAAGGCATCACGTTGTAGGAAAAAATCTGGTAGAAAGACAGCGATTAAACTTACAAATATTGAACCTGAGGAACAAAATATCCGGAAATATGTACAGGTCAAAATGCTTAAAAAAGTAAGACTACAACTTGATAGTGGGTTTGACATTTCCATCATTAATGTACAGACATGGAAGAAGCTTGGGAGACCCACTATGATCAAAACACAAAAAACGGCGAGAAGTGTCAGTGGTGAAAAAATAACCTTCGAAGGGGAATTATTGACGAATATTTATTTCCAGAATAAGACCGAAAAAGCTAAAAATTTTGTCATGCGAAAATCGAATAACCCCTTTGGAACCGATCTGATTGAAAAGTTTAGACTATGGGATCTGCCTTTAAGCTCCTTTTGCCAAAAGGTTGAGGATTCGAATGTGCCGGCAGAAAAACTCAAAAGGGAATTAAAAGAGAATTTTCGAGACGTATTTTCAGGCGGTCTTGGAAGGTGTACGAAAGCGGTAGCAAAGTTTGAAGTCAAAGCAAATGAACTGCCTGTGTTCAGAAAGAAAAGAAATGTTCCATACGCCGCTTTAGAGCAAATAGACGGTGAATTAGAAAGACTCGAAAACATGGGTGTCATTTCAAAAATTAATCACAGTGAGTGGGTTTCACCTACACATAAGAGCTAGGAGATTTGGGTTTGTGCCGACTTCTCCACATGCATTAAAAGATCACCATTACCCTCTTCCGAGCCCTGAAGAAATATTTGCGAAACTGAGTGGAGGAAAATATTTTTCTAAAATCGATCTCAGCGACGCTTATCTTAAATCCCTGTCGATGAGGAGTGTTCAAAACTGCTATGCATCAATACCGATAAGGGATTATACAAATTTAACCGACTTCCTTTTGGGGTCAAGATCGCCCCTGCGATTTTTCAACAAATTATGGACATTATGTTAAATGGGATGGATTTCGCAGTAGGGTATCTGGACGATGTGTTAATGAATAGCGCTAGCAAAGAACAACACAAGACTCATGTAAACCAAGTATTAAAAAAATTCGGGATTATGGGTTTAAACTCAAAGATGAGAAATGTACTTTTTTCATGGAAAAAATAAAATACTTAGGGCAAATCATCGATGAACAAGGAAGAAGGCCAAACCCAGATAGGGCATGTAGTCAAGAGAAGAAAGAGGGAGCCGAATTCCTTTGTAAAGGTTTTATTCACAAAAGTAAAACACGAAATAAAGTTAAATGACGAAGCATTTATAGTCAACGCCTGACGGAAGAGTTCATTCAATGGGAGGAGGGGTTAAGAATATTACACTTTTCCCTTCAAGTTTTTTCTTTTTTTAACTCCTTTTTATTTAATCATTTTTTTCTTCTTATTTATTCATTTTTTAAAACCTTTTTTTAACCTTTTCTTTTACCTTTTTTTCTCTAATGCCTTATTTAGTAATGAAGTCTTTGTATTTCTCAGGAAATTTCCGTATTCTGCCAGATCTTCGCAGTGGTTCGGATGGCATTTCGCTCTCAACTGGCTCCACACGATGTGTTTCTTCTATCTGTTCAGAATATTGTATTTTTTCTTTTTCACTTACTGGCTTACGTACGGGTGGCATGCAAACATCCTCTAACGTGTTGTCTCCATTAATTGAGTTGGGAGTCAAATCTCTAACGTTGACGGTAGTTTCGATGCCAGAAAGTAGTCGTACATGGGCATAATGAGAATTAATCTTCAGTAACGTAGCAGGTGTAACCGGAGGGTCATATTTACTCGACCTAATATGATCTCTGACGTATACTTAGCCTTGTTTTTCCCACAGGGGAATAGAAGTACCAGAAGTGGATTTACGGCTGTACTTAAATAGTCTATCGTGAGGGGTCGTATTCGTAGCTGTGCAGAGCAATGATCGAATTGAATGTAGAGCATCAAGTAGAATATCTTCCCAACAGGATAGTCTCATATTGCGAGAATGTAAAGTTACTTGTATGGCCTTCCATAGTGTGCCGTTTAGTTTCTCAATTTGGGCATTGCCTTCCGGGTGATATCTACTCGTCTTCGATGTCGCAATGCCTTTCCCATGTAAGTAATTTGTAGTTTCCTCTAACAGAAAATCAGTCGCTCTATCTGTGTGAATATATCGCGCATACCAAATATCGCAAATAGTTGATTCAGACATTGTGTGACCGTTTTGCTTGTCATATCTTTACATGGAAATGCAAAGGGAAAACGAGAGTATTCGTCGATTATCGTAAGTAGATATTTGTTACCATGTGTGGACGTAGGCAGTGGTCCCTTGAAATTCATGTTTAATCGCTGAAACGGTAGTAATGCTTTTATGAGAGTTCCCTTGTTACCGGTAAAGAATTTGAGTTTTAAATACTGGCAAGACGAGCACGAATTAGTTACACCTTTTAATTTGGTCGAGTGAGAAAAGAAAGTTTCTTTTTTTGCAAAAATGGAATAGTTGTGTAATGCCTGAGTGGCATAATTTCGAGTGTAGGTCTGGTTGTTTTTGATAGTGTACCAAAGTAAAGTTATCGTTGAGACTGAAACGATGCTTTTATTCTTATTAAGCGTGATGTTTAGCAACCTCATAAAATCTTTGAAGATTGTAGTCATGCTCTTTTTGGGGGTTTCCACAGATAGTAACGTTATCTACATAGACAAATGTATCTACTAATTGCTCCCCGCTGACAATGCCATCAATGGTTCTCTGGAAGGCGCTTACTCCATTAGTAACCCCGAACGGTAGGCGAGTAAACTGGTATAATTTACCATCCACCTCGAATGCTGTAAATTTACGATCATCCTTACTGATGGGGATTTTATGGTATGCTGATTTAAGATCAAGAGTAGTAAAAACATTATACCTGGCTATTTCCTCGACTATTTTAGATATACTCGGTATCGGATAAACGTCTAATTCTGTAAATCTGTTGATTGTGTCACTATAATCGATCACCATTCTTTTTTTTCGGTTTTCATTTGATGTTACTAGAACCTGCGCTCGCCAAGTTGAAATTGAGGGTTCTATTATTTTTTCCTCCAACAATTTTTCAGTCTCTTTTCTTATGAATTTGCTATCAGCAATTGTGTGGCGACGTGACTTGGTGCTGATTGGTGTTGTGTTCGTAGAAAGATGAGAAAATAATGGGGGAGGAGAAGCGTTCATGGGTGGGAAAAATATTCCTGTAGACTGCCCTGATAATAAGTTCGTCCTCTGGTCCATCAAATTTGAAGGTTGCATTCTTATATCTGCAGAGAATATCTTTCCCTATGATAAAGTCGACAAATAAATTCTTAATGACCTCCACTATTACGTTAGAGTGTACATTATTGTTTAGAGATATATCGACTTTAGTTTCTCCCACAATTTTAGCACACATATTAGGGTCGGCCAATGATATTGCTTTTTGTTTGGGAATAATTTTAAGGTTCATTTTTGTTGTGCAATATTACCGTTAATAAAAGTCCCTACACTACCAGAATCCACCATGGCATTGACAGTGGATCCATTTATTTTACACTTAGTAAATGTAATGTCTTTTTTTCTTCCAAGTCCCGCGAGGCTAGGGAAATCAGTGTCTTCATTCAACACTACCGACACAGAGGATTTACAGACTTTGGCCCAGTGTCCTTTTTTCAAACACTTATTGCCATTTGAGTCACGGGCCGGACAAAGGTGACGCGGATGACGAGAATTCCCGCAGAAAAAGCAAATTTCCTTCGGCCTCATTTTTTTGAGTCGCTGCCAGACTTGTATTTTCTCTTGAAGTGATTATTGGCGCGGAAATCATATTATCCTGGTTGTAACACGCAGAGTGCTTTTCTGCTTGTTCAAGAGATCTTGCCATCTCGTATGCTACCTGAAAAGTTAGCGAGCATTTCTCGAGAAGTCGTTGTCGAATTGGCTTTTATTTTTAGCGGCACTCACGGCCTGGAAATTGCATGTGTTAGCAAGGTTTTCCAACTGTAATATGAACCCACTGTTTGCGCCGGTTGTTGTTTCATGGTGATAAGTTTGTGGTGGTTGTAGACTATATTAGAAGCCTTGATGTAGGCCGCGTCCAGAGCTCTTATGGCAGATATATAGTCGTTAGTGTCACTAATTATTTCGAATACCTCTGCCGATATGCTGTTTATCAAAGCATAGAAATCGGTTTGGGTGTTTTCAGTTTCTTCAGTGCCGTTAGCGTATTTAGGTAATTTATAAACGTAAGTTTTCAATGTTTGTATTTTTTTCTGCATTGAAGGCCGTAGACTCGGTGTCGAATCGTTCGGGACGAAGTACTCTGTCCATTTCTTTTGTGAATAAAATTGTAGTCAAGAGAAGAAAGAGAGAGTCGAATTCCTTTGTAAAGGTTTTATTCACAAAAGTAAACACGAAATAAAGTTAAATGACGAAGCATTTATAGTCAACGCCTGACGGAAGAGTTCATTCAATGGGAGGAGGGGTTAAGAATATTACAGGGAAATGGCGGTAAGGAAGATGCCTGCTCCAGAAAATATTGCGTCCTTACAAAGCTTCTTAGGGTTGTCGAATTACTACAATGTGTTCGTATCAAACATGCATAAACTAAGATCACCCTTAAATGAACTGTTAAGGAAGGACCAAAAATGGGTCTGGTCGCAAGAGTGCGAAGAAGCGTTTCAGAAAATTAAAGATATCTTAACGTCTGACTTGTTTCTGGCACATTATAATCCCAAGTGTGATATTGTAGTTGCAAGCAATGCCAGCAACAATGGCATAGGAGCATGCATATTGCACAAAATGGATGATAGAAAATTAAAATCCATACCCTATGCATCCCGGACACTTCTACCAGCCGAAAAAACTATTCTCAAATTGAGAAAGAGGCTCTAAGCATTATATTCGCGGTAAAGAAATTTCATCGTTTCCTGCACGGTAGACAATTTCTGTTACAAACAGACCACAAACCCTTATTAACGATTTTAAGATCGAAAAAGGGACTACCGCAACACACTGCGAATAGACTCTAAAGATGGGGTACCATTCTTATGAACTACAATTTTCAAATGGAGTATGTACCATTTACAAAATTTGGTCATGCAGACGGGTTATCAAAGTAGATACCTAAGCAGACAGAACCATTGGAGGATATGGTGATAGCAGCCATTCAAGCGGAAGCTGAAGTAAAAATACGTTATGTGACACAATAAGAGAACTTCCAGTAACGCTTGAGAGATTAAGAGTTAGGCAGAGGTGAACGAATTTATCATAAGCACGAAAGAAAAAATCAACAATAACCATCTAGATGAGGGAATTTATTCAATTTGCGACAACGTCCTGTTATATAGCGACAGAGTTGTAATTCCTATGACATCACAGAAAAGAATGCTCAAGGAATTCCATGTAGGACATCCAGGCATATCGAGAATGAAAAGCCTTATGCGCTATTTCGTTTACTGGATAAACATGGATAAGCATATCGAAGAAAAAGTCAGGGAGTGTAGAGGATGCGCCTTAGCTATGAAAGCTCCTCCGACTCAATTCAGATCGTGGACTAAACCGGACCGACCTTGGTCTAGAATTCACTTAGATTTTGCGGGACCACTGAATGGGTTCTACTATCTCATTGTTGTAGACAGCCTAGCTAAGTGGCCGGAAGTACTAAAATGCAAGAACCCCACATCCGAGGCAGTTATCAACTTCCTATACGAACTATTCGCTAGGTTTGGAGTAGTAGACAGCATTTTCACCGACAATAGTACTCAATTCACGTCTACTGAATTTAAACACCTTTGCGAGGATCATCTCATCGAGCATATAACAATCCTTCCATACCATCCAAGAAGCAATGGACAGCAGAGAGATTCGTTGACACATTCAAGAGAGCTCTGAAAAAAGCTAGTAGATCACCGACGGATAAGTCAATCCAACTGTTTTTGCAAGTTTACAGAGTCACTCCGAATGCAAACATCGAAACGTCGAAGACACCTGCTGAGGTCATGTTTAGACGCAAGGTTAGATCGATTTTCCACAAGTTGTTACCAAGCCAGGATAGGGCAAAAAAACGATAACGAAAAAACGGTATAAAGTTTGCGAAAAATTTTTTAATAAGATTTACAGTAACAATAGGATTTTCTGGGAGTCCGGCACTGTGGAAAAACAAATAGGCAACATGGTCTATATGATTAAGGGACCAGATTTCGTGCACAAACGTCACACTAACCAAATCCGGAAAAGATACTCGAACAGTGAGGTAACCAGATCGCCCGAGGAGGACATCATGGACACAGTGTTTGATACCTTTCAGGTGCCCATACCAGAGACTGCTCCTGACATTAGGAGATCAAAAAGAAAACGGAATCGACTGAGTTGATGATGGTGATCCCCCCCAAAATGTTATTAATCCCCAGACGGGATATTTTCAAAGGGGGGTGTTACACTGGCCGTTCTAACAGAAGAGAAACTACACCGGTTCTCACTATAAATAGTGCGAGTAGACAATCACCAGATAGAAAAGAACAGTATTGTAACTTAACCCAACCTCGATTTGACTTCTTTTTACTGTTGGACTACTTAATAACATTAACTATTCGGACTACTGTTCTCATTCTGAGTGTCATTTTCACAATGTTTCGCTCAAGGTAAAAAATAATCATGCTAGAATATAAAATTCAGTTCTAAGTGACACTTTTCTATAATTGAGAATTACTTAAAACTTATTGTGCTAATCTTTATATTTTATGACAAGCACTCAACAAAGTTGAACTTTCCATTAAGTTTACTGTTGAAAGTGAACAAAACAACTCTTTAGCTTTCCTTGACATTCTAATCCTCAAAAACAATAATGTACTTTCATTTCAAGTCCATCGGAAACTAACCAACAAAAATGATTACTTATATTATTACTCTCATCACAATAACTATGTAAAAACAGTATGATAATTGGTTTCTATCTAAGAGCTTTGCGTATTTGCAGCCCTGAACATCTTTCTCATGAATACAATGAAATAGAATCCTCTCTCACAACTTTAAAATATCTCAAACATGTCATTCTTTCCGCTAAAAAGACAGCGATTCAAATACATCTAAAACATATAAAAAATACTAATGTATCTCCTAATACTACACAACCCATATTAAGGAATGTTTCATAACACACATATCTTTTCTTCGCTTTCCCAACGTTGTTTCAGAATTATCCAAGCAACCTCACTCACCATCAAAAACATTTTACAAAAGCATAAAAACAAAAATAAAGTCCTTTCATCTCCTACTCCAGCTGGAATTTACACTATACCTTGTGCCAATTGTGGAAAAATTTATTTTGGCGAGACACAACGTCCGTTAAAGAAACGAATCTATGAACACAATCGTACTATAAAAAACTGTGATACCTCTAATGCGTTATGCACCCACATGATTTCTTTCGGTCATCACTTCAATACACAGAGGGCCATTTCTATTAAACATATTAACGATTCTAAACTTCGACGGCTCATAGAATCATGTTTAATCCTATGCCATGATTACACGATTGTGCAGAGACCAGGTTTTTATAACATTTCTAACGCTTCTGCTAGATCGATTCTATTTGAAATGAACTTAAGTCTTTACGACAACGGTGAACTTTTAACCTTGTTCTTCTTCCTTCTCCTCCTCCTCCTCCTCTGCCTCCTCCTTTGTTTTAATTCCTTCGACAGCAGTTTCAAATTACTACTAAATCTGACATACGCGTGACGTTTGCAATCAGCGTTCAGCAGTCAATTGTTGAATTTCTCTCTTTCTTCTTCTTCTTCTTCTTCTTCTTCTTCTTCTTCTTCTTCTTCTTCTTCTTCAATTAGCGTTCTAAAGCCAATAGCTGATTTTTCTCTTTTTTTTCTTTTCTTCTTCTTCTTTTTTGTCTTTTTCCCATTTTTAACATTTAGCGCTCTCTTTGTTGTTTGTTGCATATGACTATTTCTTCCAAACGCATTCTTTGTATGAATTTGAAAACTTTTCCGTTTTTAATTAAAGTTCACCAACCGATTGAGAATGGTCGTATTATAGACAACTGAAATATTTCGGATAACTATACAAAATGAGTTTTTGAGTTTATTTTTGCTAGTTGTTGAATTGCTTATCCTGTCCGAAACATTGTTCTTTTTCCTCATATATATATATATATATATATATATATATATATATATATATATATATATATATATATATATATATATATATATATATATATATATATATATATATATATATAACCTAATGGTTACAGCGCTTGCTTACGAAATCTAGGTTGATTCTGTGGCAGAGGTTCGAACCGTGCGACCGCCTGAGATTATCATCCCTGCACTGATGAGAGCGAAAGCTTGAAAGGCTAGTGTATGTAGTTAAAAATAATTTTATATCATTTATTTAAAAAATTAATGTTGTTATAAACCCCTTTAATAAGATTAAAGTTGAGCCCTGTCCAGGGAAGTTAAACATAGACTGACACGTAGCTACAAGGCATATTCCGACAACGTTGCTAGAATCTTTAGTCAGGTATTTAATCGCTTCCCACAAAGCAATATGTGACACAAGGTCGGAAAGTGGGGAGATCAAGCCAGCCAGCGCCCCTAAAGGAGGAGCACTCTGGCCTATCAAAAATAGCCTGGGCAACCCCGTCGGCATTCCCCGGTAAGGGCGCCTCAGGCAACAAGCAATAAACTTACCCCTCCCCAAAGAGGGAAGGCAAGGCCTGGGAGGGTACACATCCTAGGAAAACCCAGGACAATTTACTTCAGCCCGGCAGATAAAAGGCCAACTAAATGGCCCAGTTCCTGCCGGACTGATTGTCGAGAACGAATCCTCGACTGGTATTACCCCATCCCGACGTCCTCAATCAACCGAAGTTAATGAGAGACTGAACAGGATGGGGTTGGCGCCAACTTTAGTCAGTCTTTCTACATATGCCGCCTTTCGCAAAATCGGCAACTAAGATACACATACTTGCATCGAGCTAGAATTGAACCCGAAAACAAATCCCGCCAATCGTAGATAAATTGTCTTTGGGAGACATTAACTTTACCGTAACCCTTCCTTGGCTACGTAGAACGGCATTCAAATTGTCGGACGCCTTTATTTTATTTCGGTTAATCGAAGATTTGCCTTCTTATTAAACATTTCCGTCATTGGTGGAAATCAATAGACATAAAACGACATGTTTCATCATCATGAGAGAAATGTTTGTCTCTCGGTAGAAAAGAAAAAAGAAAAACGTCTGACTATAATTTGATTAGTGCGTTGGTCTGGCTCGCTTAAGTTAAAAGCGTACACAATCCTTATTAACATACATTTGTCTGTTGATTATGATGTTATTTCTGAATATCTGCTTACAAGATTGATTCAAAACTTTCAAATTATTGAAAAATAAAATTTGCTTTAGTATATCAAGCTTAAACTTGAAATAGCATTTTCTTTGGTCCGTCCTGATTAATTTTAAAATCACATTTTCTTCGGTCTGTCATCCTTAATGTTGAAATAGAATTTACATTGGTCTGTTAGGATGAAGTGTGCTATGGCATATTTTTGTCTGTCAGGATTAAGTTCCAAATAGCATTTTTTGTCTGTCAGGATTAAGTTCTAAATAGCATTTTTTGTCTGTCACGCTATATTTTGAAATAGTAGTTTCTTTGGTGTGACATGCTTAAGTTAAAAATATAATTTTATTATGTTTGTCATTCTCAAGTAAAAAATAGCATTACCTATGATCTTAAGTTTAAAATAAAATTTCTGTCTTAAATTGTACAGATTGAATAGACCCAAGAATATATCTACTTTTTAATTATTACACATGTTTCAGTATAAGTTAGTCGTTCTTTCTAGTCAGTCGTTTTCTTGATCATATTTCCGTTTCGTATTTCAGAGTTACGTATTCATTCCAATAAATTTTAATACAAGGGCGACTCAATAGTTATGAACTATTTGTATACGTGTTAGTCAAAGCAAAGTAAGGTGTCCGCAGTGGCTGCTAGTTTCGTGGTAGTTGGTGCGCCTATACGTTGCGCATTGCGTTTCCATGCTTCAATTTCCCATCATCTTCACATATTTATTAATGGTGTTCGCTTTATGTGGTTAGCAAAGTATGACTTACCCCAGCCAGGAATGGATTCATAAAGAAACAGAACCTGAGTGAAATGGCTAGTTATAGCAAAGACCTCCCATTACTTTCTGATCTCTCTGGCAGGAGAGCTCACTGCTCATTTGCATGAGTGCAATGCCACTGGCAATAAAAGGGGAATGCTTTGAAGGAAGGAGGGGCTATGAGTTGGTGATTTGAGTTGGTGACTACGTTGGTGTGTGCGCTGGATGAAAGACTGTTCGGAGATATCATTTGGCAGAGCAAGACCGTGGTAACATTTTGTTGCGATAAGGAGTACGGACACGAGGAAATCAGGAGAAAGAAAAATATAATTACACTTTAATAATGAATTCATGATCTAAATGAATGTTAATATTCTTGGATGTAGTTTCATGTCATAGCGAGGACAGATTTTTATTTAAAATATAGATAAACCTTGACATGTATTATCACTCCGGGTCAGAGTGGATTTGGTATAACGCGCTAAACGGTAGATGATGACTAAAAACGATAGAACAGTTGGAGAATTAGTAAAACGCAGTTTGGTTGGAAAAATCTGAAAATTCAATTACGTGTTAGAAAAATGGATAATCAGGAAATTACTGAACAATTCAAAACAATATATTCATTTTGAAAATACGATTTTATTTTGTATGTAAGTTTTAGTCTGAATAACATTTTCTTTGGCCTATTGAGCTAAAGTTTAAAATTACGCTTCCTCTTGTGAGGTACGCGCAAGGAAATTGTCTTTGGTTAGGAACACTTAAGTTTCACATCTCTAGTCCAATTTAATTTGGAATGTAGCCAAATTAAAACATAGATTATTCAATGCTCTACATATAAAGAAACTTATAAGTCCCGACAAAATCAAGATGAATAATTTTGCTCCAGTTATTGATGAAATAGTAACTCTATTATTGCTGCATATTAAGGTGGACTTGGAAGGGACGAAAACAGGGTGTAGATTTTCAGGAGTTCAAGAGCTCAAATTTGACGCAAGGGAAAGTGAAACAACACATGCTATTGGCGGGGTAAATATTACGTAAACACCGACACAAACTCACATGTAACAAAGTATGCTTTTACAAATACCCAGCGTTAGCTGTCTCTCTCTAACTCTCTGCCAGGATTATGTAACTGAGATAATAAAGTGAACAACATATATATTGAGGACAAAGGTATTCGCGTTAATTATTTATAAGTAACAACGAAAATGCCAGAACACCATTAAAATAATCATTACTATTTCTGTCTAGCGGAAGAAAAACCATAACCATTGTCTTATCCGTTGATCTCGTCAAGAGATGTTTTAGATAATCATCATCACCGTCATAATGATCATCGTAGAATAAAGATGATATGTGACAGTATAATCAAATGTGACAACTTATTCAGTACTGCTTGACAAGTGATCTACAAAGGATTGATTGAAAAATGACCAAAAAGCATTATTACCTTTAGAAATATTTAGTACGCATCGAAAGAAAATCTGGACATTGTAGAAAATATTGATCTTTTTTTAGACGAACAATCATGCGACATGACGACATTCGAATATTTCATTAAATTATTTGAAACTAAAAATTTTAATGTTTGGCTTTGGGTTGTTTACCGGAATTATTTGTTACCAAAATATCATTATTTGCCCGAAGTATGTTTTGTGGAAATCGCCCCAGAAATCGCCATGAAGTCACTTGATGTAAGGAAGCTAACACGAACTGAATATGATTATCGCAAAGACAGGAGATGCCTTAGTCTGTTTCAGTATCAGTTAGTCGTTCTTTCTAGTTAGTCGTTGTTATATGACATTTTTTTTTTGATAATATTTCCGTTTCGTCTTTCAAGGTTACGGATTACTTCCAATAAATCTTACTACAAGGGCGACTCAGTAGTTATTAACTACTTGTAATGGCCTTAGTCTTGAAAAAATCAATGCTATAGATAGGAGGAAAACAGTAAGCAGGAAGAGAGTTCTACAAGCTGGCGTTTTTAGAAAAAAACAATTGGAATAAAAAACTGTATTACAATGAGGTATAAACACAGCAAATTGACAGAGACCACTATACTAACGAGTCAAACGAGCTGGAACAAAATAACTAGCGAATAGATCACATTATTCCGAAGAACAAATGCTATGATAGTATTTACAGAAAAGAGTAAAACTAGCTACATCACGGCTGAGAGATAGGGGATAGAGAAGAAGAATGAGTGGTACCAGTCAAGTTACATATACGTTTCCGCACATTATCCAGAACCCTCAAAGGAGACAGATATTCACCAGCTTAAATATTACAATAGTACTCCATAATGGTCTGATAGTATATTTGTAGAGATAGAGAATAGCCTCAGGTGTGAGAAACTGTTGGAGCGATAGAGAGAACCGACTTTACGAGAAGTAAAAAGAGCAATGAGTCTAATATATGAACTCCAAGAAAGATTTGATGAGAGAGAAAGTCCAAGAAGTTTCAGAGTCGATTTCTACCCAATGAGCATCTATGAGACTCTCAGGATTATCGTACATGTGACTAACCCCATTATATCTTTTTAGTTACTTCCCTTTTCTTCGTCTACTTCTAAATGATTCCCCTTCATTCCTTTTCTTTTACTACGAAAGAAGTGAATATCATTTTGTTTTTATGATCTTTTTCTTCCATTGAATTTATTTATCTATTGGAGTGTTCCGTATCAAGTTGTCTAATTTACTTATGTGTTTTCCAAGCAAAATCGCGCAACGTCCGTGAATATCCGGTGGAAAACAGTGTCAGACAGCGCAACTCTCGCGAGAATAGATTCTCATCGCTTTCGGCTATACGCTTCAGTTAATAAATATGTCCATCAGAAATACCACAGGATATACGGTCCCGTTGGCATTTTGACTAAACGAACACGACATTAACCGTAGCCATTCAACTCGATGCAACGGGGAAAAAAACATTTTATTTTCTTATCCTATCACCTATGACTAAACTTGTGTCTTTTTGTTTGTCTACAAGAAGACAACAGAAGACAATACGTGTAGGGAGACACACCCAGATCGAAGAACGCCGGAAACTATTGAGCTGAGTGTCTTCAGCTTCTCAAGTACAGCGATCTTATATTATTTATGCATACCTGCACTAGAACGAAGACATATCCTGATGTGTGTAGTCATTGGAAATACAATGCTCTGATGTGTACAGATATCTGCATCACCTAATCTATGTATTATTATTATTATTATTATTATTATTATTATTATTATTATTATTATTATTATTATTATTGTTATTGTTATTATTATTATTGTTGTTGTTGTTGTTGTTGTTGTTGTTGTTGCTGCTGCTGCTGCTGCTGCTGTTGCTGTTGCTGTTGCTGTTGCTGTTGTTGTTGTTGTTGTTGTTATTATTATTATTATTATTATTATTATTTTTTTTTTTTTAATCTCAATATATATAAGGCAAAAATATGTGTGTATGTATGTAACGCTAAGACTTTAAAAATACTCAACAAATACCCCCAAATTAGGTATTATTTTAACCGGCATAACCTCGGGAAAATAATATCCAAAAATTAAAAAAAGATTCATTTTTAAGGGGTCAAATAGTCATTTTTTTCGTTTAATGTGATCACGATTTTTAATGTTATCTTGTGCACATGACGTCACATTGATATGTACATGACGTCATAGTGATAGGTTTGGATATTATTTTTATGCCATCGTCACATTATCATTGTTTTTTTTTGCATTTCTCTTCGGACTATTGCCCTCATCAAAAAGAGGGGGAATAAGAAAGAGTGATTTTAGTATCTCTCTGGAGGTTTTCTTGTATTTGGCGTTGTCCGGGAATAAGACAATACAATGTTAAGAACGTTTTGTTATAATTATTATCAGTCAAAGGGAGACGTTAAGCAAAGTACTAAATGGATGACTCAATCAGTGAAATTAAATAAATAAATAATTATGCTCCGCCATTGTTTTCACTAATATTTGTATACATATTAAATAACGCCCCAATCAGTAAAATTAAAGTAAGACATTTTTATGCTCCGCATTGTTTTCACTAATATTAATATCCATATAAAATAGTGTCTCAATCAGTAAAGTTAAAGGAAAAAAGAATTAAGCTCCGCCATTGTTTGCACTAATATTTGTATTATTCATATAAAATAACGTCTCATTCAGTAAAGTTAAAACAAAAAATTTGGGGGGAGGGGGGGGTGGTGGTGGAGGGTAACCATTTTTTGGGGGGGATCGGGGAAAATTTTCATGGGAGTGGGGCCAAATTTTTATTTATTTGAACTTGAAATATTTCTATGGGTAGGGGGAGAGTAAAAAAATGTTTTTTTGGGGGGTGGGGGTGGAGGGTAAAACTTTTTTTCGGGAAAACTTTTTTTGGGGGTTGGGCCAAATATTTTTCTTTTCTTCTTTGAACTTAAAATATTTCTTATGGTAGGGGAGAGTAAAAAACTGTTTTTTTGGGGGTGGGGCTTGAGGGTAAAAAATTTTGTGGGGAGTCGGGGAAAAGTTTTTTGGGGGGTGTGGGCAAATTTTTTTTTTAGCTTAAAATATTTCTCAGGGTTGGGGAGAGTAGAAATTTTTTTTTGGAGGGGTGGGGGTGGAGGGTAACAAAAATTGAGGGGGGCGGTTCGAGGGAAATTTTTTGGGGGTGGAGTAAAATCTTTTTTTTCTTGAAGTTAAAATACTTCTTAGGGTAGGGGAAAGGTAAATTTTGTTTTAGTGGTGAGGGTGGAAGGTAAAAATATGTTTTGGGGAAGGGGAAATTTTTTTTTAACTTAAAATATTTCTCAGGATAGGGGGAGAGTAAAATAATTTGGGTGGAGGTGGGGATGGAGAATAGTAAAAACATTTATTTTTTGGGGGGCAAATTTATTTTCTTTCTTGAACTTAAAATATTTCTTAGGGTAGGGGAGAGTAAACATTTTGGGGGGTGGGTGGGGGTGGAGAATAACGATTTTTTAGGGTGTGGGGCAAAATCTTTTTTTTCTTTTCTTGAACTTAAACAGCGCTCATTAATATGAGTTCTTTTTTATGATAGTGACACTACATGAATGAACTTGATTTTTGTTCTTGGATACGACAGAGGCGCATTAATATGGGTTCTTAGGTCTGCGAACTGGGCTGGAGATAGGTACATATATATTATGCGCCACCTTGCAGAAATAAGTATATAGTATGCGCACGGGACGGCGATAGGTATGTACATAGTATGCACACCGGGGTGGAATAGGTACGTATATAGTATGAGCATAAGGGTGTCGATAGGTACATATATAGCATGTGCACAGAGGCAGAAATAGGTACGTATATAGCATGCTCCCCGAGGCGGTGATAGGCACATATACAGCATGTGCACCGGGGCAGCGATAGATATGTATTTAGCATGCACTCTGCGGCGGCGATAGGTACGTATTTAGCATGCGCTCCGGGGCGGCGATAGGTATGTATATAGCATGCACATTGGGGCGGCGATAGGTACGTATATAGCATGCGTGCCGGGGCAGAGATACGTACGTATTATGCATTCGCACCGGGGCAGCAATAGGTACTGATGTAGTATGCGCACCGGGCGGCGATAGGTACTTATGTAGTATGCGTACCGGCGCGGCGATAGGTACTTATACAGTATCTGCACCAGGGCGGCGATAGGTACGTATATTGTATGCAACTGGGGCAGCGATAGGTACGTATATAGTATGCGTGCCGGGACGGCAATAGGTACGTATATAGCTTGCGCGCCGGGGCGGGGATAGGTACGTATTTAGTATGTGCACCGGGGCAGCGATAGGTACTTATGTAGTATGCGCACCGGGCGGCGATAGGTACTTATGTAGTATGCGCACCGGGCGGTGATAGGTACTTATATAGTATCTGCACCGGGGCGGCGATATGTACGTATATAGTATGCGCACTGAGGCTGCGATAAGTACGTATATAGTATGAGCACCGAGGCGGCGATAAGTACCTGTATAGAAGGCGCAGACAGAGGTGGTACTTTTTATAGAAATATGTCATACTTTTGCCCTGGGCAACGGAAGAGTAATGGTGGAGAAGAAACAGCTTTCGCAAAAGGCAAAATGAGAAAGTAGCGGTAAACTGGGGCGACCAGGGAAGAGTTAAGTAGAAAGATAAAGAGATGGCTATAGAGAAAGGGAGAGAAATAGAAGTTTGAATATGAAGATGTTACACACGCGATCTTTCTCCTTTTTATGACCCCGAGCAACGCCGGGTAACCCTGCTAGTCTTATATGAAATAGAGTCTCTATATAAAGTATGTTTCTGTGATACGAGTTATACTTAATTCTGTTATACCAGTTATTTATGGAGAAATATCGGTCTATGTTCATAAAATGTTTTTCCAATTGATTTTAATATTTTACTATTTAATCCTACGGACCTTCATTTTTTATTACTGATATCATAGAGGAAATAGAGAAATATTTTCCTTCTATGAAAATGTACTACTCGAAACGGAACATATTTAGTAATAGATTAAACGATATACATATTACAAACGTTAAAATTGGCTGATGTTGAATAAATTGTGGTAATTTTGACCAATCGCTGTGTTTATTCGTAATTAGTGACACCGTAAAACTGAAAATACATTTAAATTTATGTAGACAATTTTACTTCATTATTTGTTTATTACTTAAAATTTATAGATAGATTAAAAGTTATTTCTTAAAATTAATGAATAGATTAAAAGTTATTTCTTAAAATTAATGAATAGATTAAAAGTTATTTCTTAAAATTAATGAATAGATTTAAAGTTATTTCTTAAAATTAATGAATAGATTAAAAGTTATTTCTTAAAATTAATGAATAGATTAAAAGTTATTTCTTAAAATTAATCAATAGATTAAAAGTTATTTCTTAAAATTGATGGATAGATTAGATTTTTTCTCAGTAGCCCCTTACGTCTACAGTGGCGGCCTGCCTTGTTTGGGGTGAAGCATGTTAAAAAAAAAAAAAAAGAAGTTATTTCTTAAAATTAAAGAATAGACTAAAATTTATTTCTTAAGATTAATGCATTTAAAAAAATTAAACTTCAAATTTTATGTATCAATCCAAAGGAAAACAGACGAACTCTAAGTATGTTAAAGGAATCTCGGTAGATTTAATTTAGCAAATTGGATAATTGTAGGGAATTTGGAAAAAATAATTTAAGACGCTGAAAACTTGAACCTATTATCAGTCATTCATCTCTTTCTGTTTTGTTTTAATTATTTTATTCATAATTATTCATCTTAAATATTATCTCCAACTTTGGTTTAATTATTTAATTTACACAATGATACAATTGCAATTTTAAACCTACGGAGTAAATAATCATATCAAATTTAGAAACAGTATTAGAAAACTCTGAAAATGTACATAACAAAAATATATTAGTGATCCTTTCTTTGTTTTTGTTTTGTTTTAATTCATATTTGTTTTAAGTCTTAATTCATATTTGTTTTAAGTCTTAATTCATATTTGTTTCTCCTAATATACGATCTTCAAAATTGGTTTGATTATTTTATTTACGTGAAAATCCTGTATAAAATAACTTAATTACAAAATGAAAGTCAACATATTTCTCTTTCTTCGTAAACAAGTCAGTGACTTTGATCTTGTTAATAGTTTTACAAGTAAAACAATAAATTATTTCGATTTCTAGAAGACATTTTTGGAAGCAAGTAAACTGTCGAAAACAAGTCAGTCAATTTCATCTGGTTAATAGTTTTACAGGAAATACAATGACCTATTTCGTGAACCTTCGATATATGAAAATGATTTTATAAGCAAGTAAGCTGTCGAAAACAAGTTAGTCAATTTGATCTTGTTAATAGTTTTACAAGTAAAGAGCATTAATTATTTCGTGAACTCTCGATATCTGAAATGAATATTTTGAACCAAGTAAACTGTCAAAAACAGGTCAGTCACTTTGAACTGCTTAATAGTTTTACAAGAAAAACAATAAATTATTTCGTGAACCCTCGATATCTGAAAGGAATATATATATATATATATATATGAGAGATTTCCGCGCATCCTTTTTAAATGCATTTATAAGTTTTGTACCTCAAATCATTTATTTAAATATCTACGGAAGCGGTATAGTCACAATCAAATAATTCAATTAAATAATATCATACGATTAAAGAGAAGAATTAGATCTATTAACCTTTCTGTTGCTTTTTTACAGCGTTGTCTTAAACAGGATGTGGCTCCTCTTTATATTTCAAAGCGTCTAACGTTAGACCCAGTTTTTCTATGAAACGTGCTTTTATGTGTGATGACATTAATAAGTTGTCTGAAAAGCGTGAATATCTTATTAGTATTCGTCATCGTCTCTGGTTTTGTAGTTAAAGGCTTCTTGTCTTTTTTTGATTTCTTCCGTTTCATCAAGTATCTGTCTATTGGTGATGAATTTGCCAAGCAACATGCTTCTATAAAATATAATAAACAACTTGCTCTTCTTGTTCGAAGGCGTTATGGTTGTGAAATAAATAATGGGAGCAAACATATTTTTAATTTTTCGAACACTGTATTAACAGATATCGAAATTAAAGTTTTGTCTAAGGGGTTAGATTTTTGTATTCCCCTACCCACATTAACAAACAGAAAACCCTCGCTTCTTTCGAGGTTTTGTTTTCTCAAATTAGACATCACTCTCCTAGTTCTTTAGATAATGTTTCTAGAATGAAATCTAGGTTGGTTGACTTGGCACACCAAGACAGTAACGCCTCCATTGACTACAGTGACTTTATTTGGAATAAAACGCAATTTCAAACCATAAAAGCGTTAAAATCTAATGCAGACATTTACATTTGCAAACCAGATAAAGGTGCGGGAGTTGTGGTATTGGATCGTAGTGACTACGTTAACAAAATGTTATCTCTTCTGTAGACTTGGCCCTGTCGAGTTTGCAGATAATACTTGTAAGAACGAGATCAACATGCAGAAGCTTTCTTTATTTAAAAAGAAGGTTTTTTCGAAGGAGGTCTATGATAGGATCAGACCCCCTGGGTCATTGCGACCTAGATTATATGGTCTTCCTAAAATACACAAGGAGGGGGGTGCCACTGAGACCTATATTATCTATTATAGGGTCCGCCCAACATTCTTTGGCTCAGTGGCTCCTAGGAATCCTGCAACCTATGCGTGATCAATACACAACGCACTGCATCCCTGATTCCTATCGGTTTACTGAAGTTCTACATGGGTTAGATCCGGATTCTGAGACATCATTTATTTGCTCTTTTGATGTCTCTAGTCTCTTTACTAATGTACCTTTAGATGAGACTATAACTATTTGTGCCGACGCTCTCTACGAAGGTTGCCTGACTGCCCCTTGTTTCCCTAGGGAGATCTTCATAGAATTGATACTTCTATGCACTAAATCAGTCGAGTTCAGCTTCGAGAATATAATGTATAGTCAGGTCGACGGGGTCTCAATGGGTAGTCTATTGGCCCCTATTTTAGCTGATATCTTCGTCGGATATTACGAATCCATTTTATTTAGGTCTGTAAAGATGCCCATAACTTATGTTAGATATGTGGATAACACTTTTGCGATGTTGAGCGGAAGTTGTTTTTATGCAAGTACTACGTTATGTTCTTTTAATTTAACGCATGCGCATTGGCAGCGTTATAGTGGTACTTGATTAAGAAGATAAATGGACATTTCTGGAAAAGTTTTACAATGCTTACATCGAAAGAAGTATCTATGCGATGTACTTATAATAACTTCCGCAGAGACACATACAACAGACATACCTACGATACATTAATTTGTGGTACTTTTAAGAGCTCTTCAAGTGAAAACAAAAACAAAACGAACAAATACCCCCCCCCCCCAAAAAAAAAAGACTAAACAAAAAACAATCATTATAAACAAACTGGAACATGAGAAAATCGCCGCCACATTTTCAGTAGAGAAATAGTTTTTGTTGTGGATTCTTTCATGGAAATCATTTGGTTTTTATTAGACCGTAAATGAATAAATGAAGACTATATCGATTATCTCCCCTTAGTGTTTACCTTAAAACAAACACACGCACGAAATTTTCGTTTAATTTCTGAGGAAGAGGGGAGAGGAGGGGAAAGGAGAGAGGTGGGAGGAGGGCCATGTATAAAAGCATTAAAACGAAATGCTCATAAAACAGATGGTGAATAAACGTGACAAACGGAGGAGAGTGGCTAATAAACGAATAAAAAAACAGAGAGCGAATGAACAAAAAGAAAAGATAAAGAATAATAAATCTGAAATAAATGGGGGAAAAACGAAACGCCGAAAGGAAATGAATAAAACGAAACGAAGAATAGAAATAGACGACTGAAAATACAAATTTATAAATGACGAAAAATAACGAAACAGAAAATCCGATAATAGGAAAAAAATAAAAAAATAGTCGAAAAAAATAGGGGAAATGAGACTAGATAAATTAAGAAATAAATAAAAAGATAAACATCGCCCATCTGTACGTGTCTTCTTATTTTGAGAAAAAAACTAGAACGATGATAAAACACAAAATAGTTTTAAAAGGAGAAATAAAACGCGCAAGAATAAAATAACATCGATAAAAAGAAAGAAAAGAAAAGAAAAGAAAACAGAACGCCTGATGCAAATAAATGGTTGTATGTTTAACTGCAAATTACCTAAAATAAATTCTTGCCGCGCCATAGACGGGTTGAACTAAAAATACAGAATCGGTAACGGTTTCGTTCTGTCGGCGGCACGAACATTGAATACAAGGATCCACTCATTGCCGGCAGTGAATGCTCGATTTGTATTTAACGATAATGAAATTGCCCGACTATCAAGTGTGAAATTAACTCAATAAAAAATGCCAAAGAAGATTTTTTTTCAAAAGTTATCGGAATTGTAATATTTTAGTATCAGCCGAATATTTTATGCTAAATATTGTTGTTATTGTTGTTATTTATTTATTTATTTATTTATTTTACTTTTTTGAAAACTTATCTCACCCTAAACAAGTCAAGTTTCCACTCGTTTTCTCCTTTCTTTCTTTCTTTCTTTTTTTCTTTCATACTCTCATTCATTTTGCTTTCATTCTTTCTATCTATCGTTTTTGTAATATCTTTCTTTTTTATCATTTTCTTTCTCTCGTTTTTATTTGATTTCTAACTTTTTCATTCTTTGTTGCTTTTGTGGTTTCTTCCTTTATGTTTCATTCTTTTTTATTTGTTCTTTTTTTTCAACTAATTATAATTTCTTATTTCTTAAGAGGTTTATGTAGTTTGCTTGAAGCATTGTTTATTGGTATATAGAAATGTAATATTTAGAAGGCAATACAATGCAGAGGTGTGACGGATAGACACAAGTTGGATCAAATAAGACATATAATGGTGGAACAAATGAATTAGTTTCAACCTTAATACAATGTGTACATACACATATATATTTATTATGTGTTTTTTTGTGTTTTTTTTTGTCTCTTTCAAAACACACATATATCTGTCTATCTACACAATGTTACAATGTTATGTAATACCTGTATCAAGATGGTCTGGTGGAAATTCCGTATGATGATATATTTTTTTAATTTTCGGGAACTCTTCCCTTCTTCAGAAACGTGTTCAACTCAATTTCAAGCGTGCATATGCACGCTTTAAATTGAGTTGAACACATAATATATATATATATATATATATATATATATATATATATATATATATATATATATATGTGTATGTACACATTGTATTAAGGTTGAAACTAATTCATTTGTTCCACCATTATATGTCTTATTTGCTCCAACTTGTGTCTATCCGTCACACCTCTGCATTGTATTGCCTTCTAAATATTACATTCTTATTTCTTGTTATTCCGTCAATATCCCGTTTCATTTTTGATTTCTCTTGTTGTTTCTTTGTTTCTTTGTTTATTTCTTTATTTATTTTTACTTTATTCTTGTACTTGCTTTCCCTTTCTTTTTACTCACACACTCTCTATCTTTCGTTTATCAAAACTCGAGTCCTTATTAGTTTGAATTAATTTACCTTCAACCTAAAACTTTACAATCACTCAATAATTGTATCTCCATCAAACAAAAAAAAAACACCCAATGAAATAATTAATAAAAATATGCTGTTTTTTTGCATTGTGGTCATTCTAAAGAAGTCTTACGGTAAACAGGCAATTAAATTATTTTTTTTCCCTTTTCATATTTCAATATCATTCTGTGTGTTTATCTCTTAAAGTCGTTCTTCTCATCCAATATAACTTGTAGTACGTTGAATTTTTATTGATGCAACTCTGACTTCATTTCATTGCAAATAACAATTCAAATATGAACTAGATTTTTGGTCTTAATTATCTTCTGTGAATGACTTTATCTGCAAATCGTATTTGATTGGCGTTTTCGCAATATCTAATTAGATACAAGGACACGTTATCGAAGCCCGTCCATAATAAATAAAAGCCCCAGGGAGAACGTATATTAGAAGTGTAAATATTTAATTGCATACCGCGAAAATATTAATTTTCACTGTAGTATATAGGAACGTAATAAATTGACATCTTAAACCAGCAACATCCCAATAGTGTTTTAAAACAAGTATATTATGTTATAGAAAATTTTACAAATTAACTTGGCAGAAATCGATGAGTGCAGAAAAGGGTTAACCTGGTGCTATAATAGCAGACAAACGCGTCACATCTTATACCAGATTCAACCTGCATCTACGGATGGACCTCAAATGATCTAGTCGCGAAGGTATGGTAAACCGCAAAAAGATGGACATTAATAACGGACAAGTAGAGTGTAAACAGGACAAAAGTATTCTAAACTGGTCACGGCGAATCAGTCAAAATCAATGACACACAAACAGAATTCAGACAATGAAACAACTGAATACGGATAATTGTTGAATAAAGAGTATGGGATATAAACCCTAACCCCTACCCTAACCCTATCCCTAATCAAGTCAGACAAGAGAGAATACGACTAAATAACGTGAATACATCAACGTTTTAAAACCAGAAGTTGAGGTCAACCAGCTTCTTTAAATCGGCTGAACATTCAGAACATAAATACAGATTGATGAACGAGCTTTGTGTTAATCGCGCGTTATAGTTTGCCGATGTTTCACAGCAAAACAACTTTTTGGATATCTTAATGCCAACATACAATACCTATTGGAATGTTTAATTCAATTGCTTGGTTTTAACTATTTTACTTCATATCAAACGTGTCATATAATATCCAAATAACGATAGACTAATCGATTGTTTTCCCATTAAAAAGAACAAGAACTAAAAAGAGATATTAGGATTTGCGAACGAGTGCTAAATTACTCGGTATAGTTTGTTCATGAAATCCTTCTTTTCTATCTTTAAAACCTGCTGGAAATTTCCTCTATTGTTTTCTCTTTTAAGCCAAATATTCAGAGTGAAGCACATCAATTTCTAGGTTATTTAAAGCAGAAATGTAATACCTATTGTAAATGATATATTTAATATGTTTGTTTTGTAATCCGATGCTACGATGACCACAAGCTTTTACAACTTTTTGCTCTGTCAATTCTTCTGCGACCATGTATTTTTAAAAATATCTACAGAACTTTAATGTTGACGTAAGTTTGTCGGAAACTTAAGTAACTGATTAATCGTGTCGGCAACACCCAAAATTTAATTGTCCTTAACAATTCTCACTACGGAAGATCACTAGCGTAAACATCTCCCTAATACATCGAAGAACATTAATTTTCTCTTCAGTAAAAAAACATTTTTTACAAAGAAAATTCAAGTACTGATATAATATTATCACTATATAAATTGTATGAACACACATTGTTGTAATATCTCATATAATAATTAAAAGAATAAATACTTGGCAACACAATGAATTCAAAATGAATTATGATTAATAAATAAAAGATAAAAACGTGTATTTTAATAAAACAATAAATCAATATTTTAAACAAATGCTTTTAAAATTTGAAATGTATATTTTATAATCTGAAAATTGAATAATTTAATTTTGTTATTTTAGAAATCGAAAAGTAAAGTTTGTATAAAATATACAGGGTGGTCGCTAGAAAAGCGGGGAAATTGTCAACGGTAATTTAATTTGATAAAGAATAACTTTTATAACGGTTTTCAAAGACTTATATTATAATACACTCACAGATGCTCAAAATATCGTCGGAGCACTTCATAGCAGCCTCTTAACCTAGACATCCGAGCTCGCATGGCGTATTAAATTTTTATATAATTATTATAATTTTTAGCCTTTGCCAAGCACGTTTTGAAATCATCAATTTAGTCTATGTCGCGTCGACATTTCGGAGTTTCTGCTTATAACAAGCTCCACACACAGTAATCCATGGCATTTAAGTCTGGACGTTTTGAGAAACAATCCTCAGATGCAATGAAATCAGAAGTAGATTGCTGAAGGAATTGAATTAAAACTCTTGCTCAAATTTCCCGCTTTTCTAGCGACCATTTGGACAAATTGGTATGGACTACTTTGCTGGAGAGAAGGATAAAAGGTAATATGATTGAGACTTTCAAGATAATAAATGGCATTTCTAACTATGGTCGGCATTTTTTTAGTATTTCTCCTAGATCTGTAAGGTTATTGTCAAGGGAGTTTTCAAAGACTAGATCTGTTAACCAGTTAAGTTGTTTTTGCTCACAGAGTAATATTTTTTGGGAATAAGTTGCCAGATCAGATTAAGAACAGCAATAATTTGGATCAGTTTAAGATGAGGTTGGATGAATTTAAAGAAAGTGGTAGGAGGAAGAAATTGAGGGGGGCACTTTTGGGAGTTGTCAAATGAAATACTTAACAAAATTTGATCTGGATATCGATACTGTACTAAGAGTTCTTTTTAACAGTTGAATTGAGACGATAATTAAAGGGGAAATATAACAAACAAATAAATAATAAATACTGTATGAGAAATTACATAATATGAATTAGATTAATTTCTAATTTATTCATTTGTCTAACGGAAATTAATCTAAAAATACAAAAAGAACATAAAAATAATGGGGTATTTCTTCATTATATTAGGCATTTAAGTCAAATATCTCAAGTGACATATGTTGCGTTTCATTTTGCGTTGCATTCTGCCATCAAAATTGTAATCCAAACTCTTAACTTTGCCACGAAAATTAAATAATTTCATTTTTCACTTTTAAAATTAAAAAGTAAAGTTAATATTATTATCTAAAAACAGACATAAAATTAATAATATTAGTTTAGTTGACGGGAATTAACTTTAAAGAAACAAAAAATGGTAAATTTTCCTTATTTAATTAGACAATTGATCTAATACCTCAAGTGACTTGTATGGCCGGTGCGCTGTATTTTACCACGAAAGTTGTAATCACAATTCTCAACTTTGCACCGTCAGTCTGTCACGCCTTTATTTCGAATTGTATTTCTAGTGCTAAACGCGTAGATTAAATTAATGCTTCGAAATAAAACCCCTTCTTATTTTCATACATTAGTTTTCAAATGTTTTCTTATTTGCAGACAAACCATTGGGGTTGCCTGCCAATTAAAGAGGACTTTAGCTCTGAACCCAATATTGCAATTTTCTTCTATTAAAAAAATTCTATAAGTTTTATTTTTTCAGTTATACATAAAATAAACAAAAGATGTGATATGTGGTGTTCATGAACGTCGTGCGCAAACGAAAACCTCACGTTATCATTGTAAACAGTCGAGTACAAGATGAATATTACCACAGGATTTCTCGTAATTTTTTCCCGCGGAAAGTTGTGTTTGCTCTTCATATAGGGCTTACATTTCACTATTATTTCAGAAATTGAGAGAAATACACAATGAGACAGAAACCACAAAGTTAGTATACATTTTTCTGTCTTACTTTTCTTATTATTCTCATTTTTTTCTCTTTTTACTTTTTTCTTGCTTTTCTTCTTATAACAATAATTCTTCTTCTTCATCTGTTTATTTCCCTTCCATCTTCTCCTTCTTCTCCCTCTTTTTCTTCATCTTCTTCCATCTTTTTTCCATTTATTGATCTTAGTTTTCTCAACATTTTTATCGATCTTCCTTTCAATCGAAATAATTACCCCCCCCCTTATCGAAGAACCATCCGGACATTACATTCAACCAAACTTAAATAAATAAGCGTAGAGTATTTTTCGCTTTTTGACTTTAGTTTTCTGTTAACTAAAAACGTAACGGATCATTTTTCTTCTTTGTAGAAAAAATCACGTTTTCTTGGGCAATAAAAGCCGACCAATCAAAATTAATAAACGATTTTGATTTGACTTTTCCTTCATCATCAATAATCGATTTCTAACATCTTAATCAGTCAAATCCCCAACCAATCGAAAAAGAATTGTTTCTTTTTAAATTACTCGTCGCCTCTTCATATGTGGCTTCGTCTGTCACACTTAAGTTTGAAATATCGTTTTCGTTTGTCTGTCACACTAAAGTTTTAAATATTGTTTTTGTTGTGTGTGACACTTAAGTTTGAAATATTGTTATCGTGTGTCTGTCACACTTAAGTTTGAAATATTGTTATCGTTTGTCTGTCACACTTAAGTTTGAAATATTGTTATCGTTTGTCTGTCACACTTAAATTTGAAATATCGTTTTCGTTTGTCTGTTACACTTAAGTTTGAAATATTGTTATCGTTTGTCTGTCACACTAAAGTTTGAAATATCGTTTTCGTTTGTCTGCTACACTAAAGTTTGTAAATATCGTTTTCGTTTGTCTGTTACACTTAAGTTTGAAATATTGTTATCGTTTGTCTGTCACACTTAAATTTGAAATATCGTTTTCGTTAGTCTGTCACACTTAAGTTTGAAATATTGTTATCATTTGTCTGTCACACTTAAATTTGAAATATCGTTTTCGTTTGTATGTCACACTTTAGTTTGAAATATTGTTATCATTTGTCTGTCACACTTAAATTTGAAATATCGTTTTCGTTTGTCTGTCACACTTAAATTTGAAATATTGTTATCGTTTGTCTGTCACACTTAAGTTGGAAATATTATTTTCGTTTGTCTGTCACACTTAAGTTTGAAATATTGTTATCGTTTGTCTGTCACACTGAAATTTGAAATATCGTTTTCGTTTGTCTGTTACACTTAAATTTGAAATATTGTTATCGTTTGTTTGTCACACTAAAGTTTGAAATATCGTTTTCGTTTGTCTGTCACACTTAAATTTGAAATATTGTTATCGTTTGTCTGTCACACTTAAGTTTGAAATATCGTTTTCGTTTGTCTGTCACACTTAAATTTGAAATATCGTTTTCGTTTGTCTGTCACACTTAAATTTGAAATATTGTTATCGTTTGTCCCACTAAAGTTTGAAATATCGTTTTCGTTTGTCTGTCACACTTAAATTTGAAATATTGTTATCGTTTGTCTGTCACACTTAAGTTTGAAATATCGTTTTCGTTTGTCTGTCACACTTAAATTTGAAATATCGTTTTCGTTTGTCTGTCACACTTAAATTTGAAATATTGTTATCGTTTGTCTGTCACACTTAAGTTTGAAATATTGTTATCGTTTGTCTGTCACACTTAAATTTGAAATATCGTTTTCGTTTGTCTGTTACACTGAGTTTTGAAATATCGTCTCGTTTGTCTGTTACACTTCAGTTTAAAATACATTTTTTGTTGGTCTGTTACACTTAAGTTTGAAATATTGTTTTCGTTAGTCTGTCACACTTAAGTTTGAAATATCGTTTTCGTTTGTCTGTTACACTTCAGTTTGAAATACATTTTTTGTTGGTCTGTTACACTTAAGTTTGAAATATTGTTTTCGTTTGTCTGTCACACTTAAGTTTAGAATATTTTTCTGCTGGTCTGTCACACTTCAGTTTGAAAAAAATATTTACATTGTTAAGCGTACAAATTGTATGGATTCGCCTTATTTTTAATAGGTTTAATCATACTAATAGGTTAATCCTACTAATGGTACTAAACATACTAATCGTACTAATCATACTAATCGTACGAATACTACTAATCATACCAATCACAATAACCATACTAATCCTTATAATCATACTAATCATACTAATCGTGCTAATCATACTAATCATAGTAATCATACTAATAAATCTAATCATACTAATCATAGTAATCATACTAATCGTACTAATCGTACTAATTATACTAATCATAGTAATCATACTAATCATAATAATTATACTAATCATAATAATCATACTAATCATAATAATCATACTAATCGTAATAATCATACTAATCATACGAATCATACTAATCGTACTAATCATACAAATCATACTAATCGTAATAATCATACTAATCTTACTAATCGTACTAACTATACTAATCATACTAATAATACTAATTGTAATAATCATTGTAATCATACTAATCGTACTAATGATACTAATTGTACTCATCATACTAATCATGCTAATCATCCTAATCGTAATAATCATACTAGTCATACTAATCATACTAATTGTAATAATCATACTAACCATACTAATCATACTAATCATACTAATCATCCTAATCGTAATAATCATACTAATCATTCTAATCATACTAATCATAGTAATCCTACTAATGGTACTAATCATACTAATCGTACTAACCATACTAATCATAATAATCATACTAATAAGAATTAAAGCAAGAACTCGACCCCTACCAAACACTGCAAAACAACATTCTTTTTATACTCTGTGACCAAAAACCGAATGTAGTTTCCATGAACAGTGTTAAGATCTAGCAACCTTTAACCCGTGAACCAAATACTGTAATCTCTAAACCTACTATAATCCTACAGGAAACACAGTTTACCCAGAATTGGTTGATCTCCACAAATACTCATGAAGTGTTTTAGAGGATGGAAATAACAAGGAGGGATAGAACCATGTTGACTACCAGTGTTTGTGTTCGGAAGGTACTGAAATCCCGAGGAAGCTTATTGTCACTCAAATTCTAGAGAAAATTTAACTGATGATACCAGAACACTAAGTCAGTAGCAATAGCGATAGAAGACGCGGAGTGTATTTGAAACTTTAGAAAATTTGTTGTCACTCAAAATCCAGGGAACACCAGCTGATCACTTTTAACGCGTGCTGTGCGAACTAGTGAATAATGACTGAAATCAAATAATGTTGCCGAAATAGAAACATGTGCACAACATGTGTTCAATATTTACAAAAATACCCACACGCACATTCAGCCATAAACTTATATATATATATACACATTTTGAGCCAAACATTCATATATTTATTGCGCAATTATAATAACTAGCAAATATACGCTCCCTCCGGTCGCATATTTTTTCTAGGCTGCCGCGTCAGAAATTACGCTAGTATGTCATTTGGGTAGAGATTTTTATCACTACAATTAATTTAAATAATATATTGCACATGATAAGTAACATCATTAATAAAAAGATAAATTAAGTTTGCATTATTTTGGTTTGTAGCAAGCGTAACCAGTTTTTGAATGAAAAATAAATGTAAAGAAAATAAAAATTTAAATAAAAATTGAGTGTAGTATTTATAATAGTGTAGTAGTAACGAAAGAAAGTTAATAAGAGAAGGAAAAGAAGAAATAATTGTTACCTTATATACGATTCTAAAAACAGTTATTTACTTGCCCAGTAAAATGGTGTCGTCTGCTCGCATTTCTTTACACCCAATCGTTTTGCGGCAAATCCAGGTCAGAATATAATAAGTAATATTTTATGTCTTTCAAAGCGGAAAAAGGTGTACGTAAATAAAAATCAACAATTAAAAAAACAAAATACCGACGGGGCCAAAGTTAGCGCGGGTCCTAAAGTGAAAACAAATTTCGTTATAAAGCGTGCGTGTATGTGTGTTTAAATAGTAATTTTTAAATCAATTATTATTTTAATCAAGCAATTTGATTCAGTGAATTTAATGGCTAATAAGATTAAGAAAATAAACAAACTTAGAACGGTTTAAAAAAATAAATAAGAGGAAAATTATCACGGTGAATGCCAGCGTTGTTGTTTACATTTTAAATAATGCGCCGTATTAACGCTGGCTGTTTAATCAGCTGCGCCATATTGAATTAACGGAGGGAGGGATGGGAACCACTGATTAAACAATCCATTCGTCATAGTTATATTAACTACGTAACGCATTTCATGTATGTCTGTCTAAATTATAATTTATAAGTAAGATTATTAGCGAGCAAAATAGCGTAAATACATGTTGAAATATGAAGAGAACAATCATGAGTGTTTATTTGAGAATACTAATTTGATAGAAGTTCAAAAGCAATTGATTATGTAAATTGGGAAGTACGCATAGTGTTTATAGCGGTTTTTTTAGTAGTATATAATGAAGCTGGCGAACTTAACAAATAGTCATAGTACTCTGATGGAGTTTCGGCTTCAGACAGACAGATACATGAACTCCATTATTAATAGATAATAATAATAATAATACAATTCCAACTGAAATCGAAGAATTATGAAGAGATCGAAACGTATACACCTCACCATACAATTGTTTCCAAGAAAAAGATCTTGAAAATTGATTGCCTACATTCTCAATGAGTCTTAGTTCGATTTTAAGCGAAGATACCATATAAGACAAATTTGGAAATGTCTTCAGTTATTAACAAGATACACCTATTCAATTTGCCCGTTTAATGATAAAAATGCCATTTTAAACCTCAGCGTGGCCGAAAAAAACCCCAAATAAAAACCAAAATGTTTTCAGATCTTTTTATAGGGACACGTTGATTCATTTAAAAACAATTCGTATCGTATTTCAGTTTTCTTTGGTTTCATAACAAGTAGAACACTTAAAATGGTTTTATGAAGATTTCAAAACAAGGAAATCATAAAATAAAAAGAAAACTCAATCAATATGCCACTGTATTTATTCAATAATATTATTGGAGAGGGGGTGAAAAAAACAGAACAGAATATCCTCTTCTTCAGTAGGAGAATCGATTATATATATGGTTTTTGAAGATCACAATTGGCGTTCTCTGTTTTGTTCAATATTAACCACTCTCTGCGTGTAGCTGTATCTCACTATCGATTTACGCCTGCTTTTCTATCTTCTTATCTTCACTCCTGTAATGGGTTCGTTAACTCAGATTGTAAGAAAGGAGACACCACTGGTCAAGGTTGTAAGTGATCTAACTTCCGGGTTTCGAATCTCAGAGTTGATACGTATGCTGTACAATTTTCATCACCTAAATATTTCATTCATTTTTATTGGTGATTGTAGCGTTTGTTGTTTTTAGTAATATACTACTTTATAAATTTCTCACTTCCTAAGATGCAGAAGATTGCATTATTAGTCGCCCTTAACTTTATAGGACGTATTTTCGTTAATATCTCTATATTTTATTAATTTTATACGATGATCATGAATTTTTTTAAACGTCTTTTTACTGTTTTTAACAAACTGTTCTTTTACAAATCAATTTAAAAAGTTACCTGTGATTTCTGTTCTAGTCTTCGTAGCCGCGTTAAATTCTTCTTATATATTCTTATTCTCTGTGCTGTGCCGTTGATTTTCGTCTGATCGTCTTATCGTCTAGTGGGGTGTATCTGTTTTCTGGGAATACAACTCTTTAACCAACAAAAGAATTCTGGAAAACAGATCTTGAGAAGACAAGTTCAGAGGTTTTATTCGTCCTTTCTTTAAGATTACTCTTGGTAGAGAGACCGCGGTTTCCTAGATTAAATTAACTGCTCTTCTAAGTTTCAAACTTAACTAATCTGACTTGACGAAGGGAGATATGGTTGGCTTATTACCGTCCCATTCGAGACCCAAACTTAAATTTTCCAGACCATTTTTAGACATCTGCCCGCTTCAAAGGTCCATAGCAAACAGTCTTGCCAATAACAAGTGACGTCACGTAACCTTTGTTACCCACAACTAACCATGAAAAGGTATTAACTCTCGCTTTGTGTTTAACTCCTCCTGACTCTAAATCTTTGATCTCGGCCTAACTGTCTATTCTGTTATTATATGGAGAATGATTCATCAGTGGGACCAAATTTATTTATTCATAAGCTGTGTCAATCTAACTCGCACTCAATTTATCAATTTCGTTATAGATACACCATTTCAGAAATAGGGGCCCTCATGATGTAACATATACTTAAATGCATACACATACGTACACATATATGTGTTCGCATATTTATTAATCAGTTAGATTTAATTTTAATTTATTTATTTGAATTTTTGTTAATATAATGATCTGTTTGTGAATTTATCTATGTATTTTATTATTGCTATTCTTATAATTTTATTTGTTAATATTGCATATTGTCATTTCTCATTTATTTACTGTTGTCATTATTTTATTACTAAACTATTTGTATAGGTATTATTATCATCACTGTTATCGTAGTTAATTTCTTTCTTTATTTGTTTATTTGTTTATTTATCTATTTATTTTTTAGTATTGCTATTGTTATTATTATTATTAGTATTTAATGCTGTATTTGTTTATTACTGTTATTATTTCATACTGATATTAATTATTACTAATCACTATATTTTAATACTATTATTATTAATTATGATAATACTATTATTCTCTTTCGCGTATTATTTTTTTTATAATTTTAGGTGTTGTAATTTCCATTAATTTTAATTAGTTATTTCGTTCTTATTATTACATGCATACAAAGGCACGAAATAATATGCATACATATAAACGCATACAAGCCAATTTACATATAAACATACACTTTAACATACATGTATATAACCATTGACGAATTCCTACGGGGTTGAAACGCGGACGCCTCTGTGTAACTTAATTGCCATTATATATTTTCATACTCTACCACACATATGTAGATATATGTCTTTTAGTTTTATAATAAACTAGCGGAACCCGTCGCCCGGCGTTGCACGGGAGAAAGTACTACCTATTGCATGACGTCGAATAAAAAAAAGAAACGGCCTATTGTTCATCTACCGTGTTGGGGAATGTTTTAAATAATAAAAAAAAGTCGTAGCGAAAAAGAAAAAAAGTCTTAGCGTAGATTGGGATCGAACGCTGAAACCGCCGATTATGAAGCCTAACTTCTAAACCATTTCCCCAATGTTTCCAGTTTAAAAAGTATGTGTAAATACCCCAATTAACCTAAGCTTGTTTATCGACCGAATATAAAGTTCAACTATGACAGAGTTTACGGCATTTGGTGATGAAGTAAAGGAGTTGGCCAAGATTTCTATAATATACGTCTTGTAGGTGCATGATTTGGAAAATGTAAATATTTCGGGCTCTACCAGTATGTTGGCGCTTATTCAATTAAGTAAGAAGTCGATTCGATCAAGAAATTCTAGAGGCCATCTTGAATGATTAAATTGTGTTCGTTAATTTCATTCGGTTAATTCCGGAATGAATGTAAATGTAGAAGTTATAGGTAGAATTACAAGTAACATAATCTGATATTCGCGAATAATCATCGGAGTGTAAGGGAGCGGTTGTTAAGTTTTTGCGTATTGCTTAATATTATGTAGTATAATAATGCCAGACAAATACGAAATAACAATGGGTGCTTTATGAAAATTATACTGTGTTTATTAGTTCCCGGTGTCGATGAGTGTAGTCACAGTACATAATTGTTAGGAAGAAAAGTTTTTACTACCACCTATATGGAGTTGGTATTTCGGAGAGTCGTGGCGGCCGGGCCGAATGTAATATTCAGTGTTTGTTTGGAATAAAGAATAACAGATATACTAAAACACACTCGAGTGAATAAGTGTAATGTAATGGTGAGTTTAGTAGCCTGTGATGCATGTGGTTATTTTCCTATTCTCCGAGAAGGTACAGGGGGAAAAACGTCTCTACTTTATATATTAGAATATATATATATGGTAATCTTATGTTGTAATTTCCAAATTTTTATTAGTGTGTAAATATTCATCTTGGTGTTCCCATACGTACTTAGACACGCTTGTGTTGTGTTTAGTGTATTGGGTTCCATAGCTTCCTCATGTGTGTCTTACTGTAAATATACACTTTATCGTCATTGTTGATACCGTTACTCGAAGTGGCTTTATATACTATATTGTTTATCAGGATTTTGTTCCTAAGTAGGCAGTTGCTTCTGTTTTTGCAGTTGTACAATTTATTTTTATTTTCAGTGTACTTATTCCTATTATCATTGCTGTAATGTTTATTTGGAGTTTTTATTATACCATAAACTAATAGGCGTAGATTTCACCAGAAATAGAACACTTGACAACACCATAAATAATACCAAATTAAGGGCAGTTCTGGCTGCACTAATAAAACGCAAGCGATAATAAGGAAACACAACTTTAAAATATTTACAAACCATAACAAGACAAACAATGTGGATTTAGGTATGTGCGTATATCTATGTGTGCAGATCTGAATGTGTATGTCACTCTAAATCTCATTTACAACCATATATATGTATGTGAAATGAATATCAAAATCAAGACAAACTCGACTTTATGAAACTAAATACATTTTATCATAAACTTGCAAGTAGAAGTTATAGCTCGATATTTCTTAGAGTTTAAACTATTTTTATGAACCTAAATAACATATTAAAAAATGAACGGATGTGTCAAAATTGTTTATTTCAAATATAAAATTAACAGTTAATTAAAATTATAGATCACTGAAATATGAAAACAATGCTACTCTTTAAAACCGTAATTAAAATTAATTCATATATGCAGAAAACAGGAAAAAGTAGCAATGCAGACTTATGGCATAGTTAAATGCTGTACATTTAATACAATATTAATCACAATGTATGTATACAGTTCGAAAGTCCAGGAATATTAAATTGATTTTCTCATTTTGTCGTGGTTATTAATGCAAAGAGATATGCTTAAATCTAAAAATATGTTGATTCATGTTGGAAGAAATATTTGATGAGAAACGTTCTATTTCTGTTTGAGTGATCTTTAATTTTTACATTTTATGTTTTACATTTTAGATTTAATGTTGTCAAGACTTCGGAAACAAGGTAAATAGAAATAGTTTGGAGTTAGATTGATATTGTTATAGTGCCGTACCTATATGACGCACAGTGGACTCGTTCATTCCTAATCAAAAGCCAGGAAACATTTAGGCTTCTCGTCGTGATTGGATGTAACTCCAGTCTACCCTGGCAGCCAGGAATGTTATACCACCTCTCTTGTTCTGCGTACATATCTTTTCTTCAATATGTATTGTTCACCTAATTCCGTGTTCCGTGTCTTTATTTTGGCCCCTAAACAGTTCACAACAAATTGGCGACGAGGTATTCGCACTTATACAGGAAACCGCAACGAAAAACTATCGACGAGATAGTCAAAGTTACACAGCAAAAAAAAAAAACAACAGAGGATTTTTCTTGAACCTTCGACAAAAGGACCACAGAAACGGCGACGTTAGATTTAATTTGAACGCTACAACAAGCGACACATTAAATTAAGGATTACCTAAAAAGTGTTATACTCTTTTTACAACTAAGATTACATCTATCAAATGTAATATAAAGAAAAGAACTTCTTATAACCATACTCAAAAGAAAACATTTATTTTCTAAAGGACACACTTAAATATGGAAAACTTTCAGTCGACCATTACAGAATTAGTAAAATTCTAAATACAACAACAGAAAACCGAAGAGAAATTTCAAAAGCTTCTAATCGAGCAAAAGGAAGAAGATGACGGCAAATTTTAAAAACAAAATGAAAAATACTATCACAGAAGAAAGAAGCTGACGACAAATTTTAAAAACAAAATGAAAAATACTACCACAGAAGAAATAAACTAACGCCTTATTTCAGCGTCTTTTCCTGATACCAATCCTATCGAACTAAAGAAAGAAGCTGACGACAAATTTTTAAAACAACAGTAAACTGAATGGATATTTCAAAAGCTTCTACTCGAACAAAAGCAAGAAGCTGACGAAAAGCAATATCGCTTAAAGGCAATGTTAACGAAAATGATAATGATTTTTCGCAGAATGCCGTGTGGAGTGTTATGGACGACGTCACATATTCTCCTGATCAAGAAAAAACATTCGCATCATATTCTCGAAGATACGAAGACTTATATAGAATTGATTGAAAAATTGTTCAGGCTCTAAAAATGGTTCGCCTGCTACTTAGAAAATTAAGTACCACCGAACATACGAAGTTCGTGGATTTCATGTTGCCCCGGAAAACTAGCGATTTGACTTTTGCAGAAGCGGTAAAACTGTTAACGGAGTTGTCCAGCCCCAAGACTACGTTATTTCACAAACCTGGTAAAAAAGACAAGGAAGGTTATTCTACGTTCGCATCAGCAGTAAATAAGCATTGCGATGATTTTAAATTATTCGAACTTAGTGCTGATAATTTTAAATGTTTAATCTTCGTTCAAGGATTGGTATCAGGAAAAGACGCTGAAATAAGGCGTAGAATTTTAAGTAAATTAGAAAATGAACAAAGCCTAGCATTACAGAAATTAGCCGATGGCTGCCAGAGATTCGTGAATGTAGAGCAGGATTCGAAAGACATCGATCACTCGGGCATTTCACATATACACAAATTACGCCAAGAAACAAAATTAAATTCTCATCCACAAACTAGTAAAAGCAAAACACGTAATTTTCACGCCTCATAAACACGTCAGCCTTATGTAAAAAAACGTTACCACCGAGCCATTGTTAACGAACGCATATTTCGTTTTAAAACCTTTCCTGATTTGTAAAAAATCGGACACAAAAGTTCGCATTGTAAAACGATGAAAGAAAATAAGACGCTGGTAAAGACTTATCAAACATGGCGACAATATTATAAGGAGATATGTTCAGGTTAAAATCTTAAATAAAAAAGTAAAACTACAATTAGATTCGGATTCAGCAGACGTGTCAATTATTAACATGCAGACATAGAGACGGTTGGGAAAACCGACCATATTAAGAACCAATCAAATTGCCAGAACAGTGACTGGTGAAAAAATAAATTTCGAGGCTGAAATAATTACCGACATTACTTTTAACAGAATGACGAAGAAAGTAAAAATTTATATATTAAAAGACACATGAAATTTTTTTTCCGTAGATCTTATTCAACTATTCAGACTATGGGGATTATACATCGAGAATTCTAGCCAGAAGAAAGCAAATCTGACGACCGGTTGAGGAAAACAAAAAAGGAATTTGTTTCAACCATTAATCGTATGAAATGAACCCTAAATTAATTGCCAGCAGAAATGACAGAAATTAAATCACATAAGGAAACAAAATACACGCTGAAACAAGCGAACACAAAAACTAAAGAAATGAATTAGTGGAAGGATAATGATAGTGACCCCAGTTACAGAACAACAATTACTAACGATACAAATCGAAGAGTTTTCTGAAAAACTAAAAACTATAAAAGATAAGATGACTTGTCTTGAAGTGGAATGTCGAAGCAGCCTCAGAATTACATCAACCTAAAAATGAAACAATACTAGACTCTTCAGGAGGGCAGGTTTGGGAGGTAGTATTATGGTGCCGTACCTATGACGAACATTTGGACTTGTCCGTTCTCAATAAATCTCGGAAGCATTACGCTACTCAGTGTTTCGCAAACTCTAGCCCGTTCAGTCTTTTAGCAACTTCGGTTGATTGAGGACTTCGAGATGGGGTAATACTAGTCGAGGATTAGTTCTCGACAATCAGTCCGACAGAAACTGGATCATTTCGGTGGCCTTTTATCTGTCGGGTTAAGGTATTGGTCCTCGGTTTTCCTAGGAGGTACATCCTCCCAAGCTTTGCCTCTCCTCTTTGGGGTGGAGTTAGTTTATTGCTTACTGCCTGACGCTCTATGACCGGAGAATGCCAACGAGGCTGCCCAGGCTATTTTTGATAGGCCAAAGTGCTCCTTCTTCAGGGGTGCTGGCTTGACTGATCCCCAGCTTCCGACCATGTGTCACATATTCCTGCGGTGGGAAGGTATCACATAGCTGCGCAACCCCAATCTACTCTGGCAGTCAAGAGAGGCGGTCAACTCCTGTTGTTTCTCTGTTGTATATACTTTTTTCCAATATATTTGTTATACCTAAACACCGTGTGTCTGTTTTCATTCCGGTCAGGGACACAACAATAAGCCTGGTTGAAATTCCTTGGATTTTTATCCTATAGATATTTAGTTTACCTGGATCGCTATATATATATATATATATATATATATATATATATATATATATATATATATATATATATATATAATGTTATGAAAATATATTTATGTCAATTTAGTTACACAGAGGCTTCCGCGTTGCATCTTCGGAGGGAATCGTCAGGCTAAAATTTGAGCCTGACGATTCCCCCCGGAGATGGAACGCGGAAGCCTCTGTGTAGCTTAATTGCTATAAATATATTTTCATAACTTACTACCTAGCTCTACTTACGTATTGAGCACTGTTGAATTAAATACTGAAAATTGATACATAAAAAATCATACTTGCTCTTGTCTATGTTTTCAAATTGTAAATGTTTAAATATATATATTACTGTATATATCTTACATTGACATGCCTATGCTTCGACCTAACGATCTCTCTAGTGTTAAATAGCTTAAAACAACAAAGTAGACATGACATTTATTTTCATGTCAAATCATTTGACCCTGTAGAGACGTTTGTTGAAAACCTTCTTATTTTAATATAAGCCATATACAATAATATATACATCTACAGAAAACCAGTTGCTACACGCGTTGGGACTCTCTCTATATAAAAAGACAAGAATAGTCCCCCTTCTCATTGTTATACTTCTATTATTTATTTATCTGAATGTGTGTCCGGTGCGTACTACATCAGACGTGCGTCTCAAAATTTGTATATTAAAATTAAGCAGCATTTTCCTACACAAAGCAGGAATGGTATCCCCTACTCTACTGACATTGTGTACAATACACACATGACCTCAATAGCACGAAACAGTATACAATTAGAACTGCACTACAAATCTAATGTCGACTTGTTCTGTATATCAAGAATGACGCACGATATACATCATTGTTAAGTGCTTGAAACAAGACGATCCATAATACAACATATTAGGAAGCAGCTTACAATAATTGATTTAGGTCCATCAAAACAAGGTAAAAAGTACAAAAATATCAAATACCTATATTCACAAAAAATATTTAACCATGAATCAGGCACAATTTTGATTTTATAGTATCATGAGTGAATTTGTTTATATTGACTAATTGATTACACAAAATATGACGTGATAAAATTAGAAAGCAAATTCAAAATTTTACAAAATCAAATACTTTATGAAAAAAATTATGCCTGGAGAAACAATTTTGATAATTTTTACAAACTTCGTTTTTTGTTACATATATAATTTGTTTTCGTAGAAGATGAAGAAACTAGTTATTTCTTCATGATACGATAATACATATTATACACAGTCTTTATAACAAAATTAACTTACATATACAGAGTCTTCTGTAAAGAACAAATTGCATATATAACAAACAACTTTTGCAAAATTATCAAAATTGTTTCTCTGAACATTACTTTTTTCATGAAATATTTGATTTTGTAAAATGTTGAATTTGCTTTCTGATTGTATTATGTCATTATATTTTCTGTAATCAAGTAGTCAATATAAATAAATTGATTCATGATTTTTTTAAATGAATGGTCTAATTCATGGTGAATAAAAGTGTTTTTTTGTGAATTTAGTTCTTTTATATTTTTGTACTTTTTACATTTTATTTGATGGAAAAACCAATTATTTTAACGGCTTCCTAAATAATATGTATACTTGCTAATTACTGGACATTACTTTTTCATGAAGTATTTGATTTTGTAAAATGTTGAATTTGCTTTCTGATTGTATTATGTCATTATATTTTTTGTAATCAAGTAGTCAATATCAATAAATTCATTCAAGTGATAAAAGTGTTCTTTTTGTGAATTTAGTTCTTTTATATTTTTGTACTTTTTACATTTGATTTGATGGAAAAATCAATTATTTTAACTGCTTCCTAAATAATATGTATACTTGCTAATTACTGGACATTACTAAGAAATCTTTTACTAAAAATTTTCTCGGTAATTATTATTTAGTAGTAATTCTGGTCTTCACATGTTCGCCCCAAGTCGTCGACCTCAGTCGCATGTTTGCAAGGCCTGTATTATGGATCGCCTTGGGTTGAAACCGTTTATATATTGTACAGAAGACTTTTCTTCTGTAATAAAAAAGAGATTGTTTTCTTAGATAAAATGTGATCTTATAGAGATCTACTTACATAAGACCAAATGATAGAGCGTAAATATTTTCGTTTTTACTTATTCAGCTTCTAATGAATTAAAAAGAAAATCTTTCCTTGCTCTTAGGTTTTATTAACCTGTATTAACCATATTACAACACATCATTTATTATTCCCGATTTTTGTTCTGACGAGTAAGAAACTCGACTGGTCAACTAACTGTCGTTTTTTATTTCCTCGTTTTATTTTGATATTTTACCATAACATAACTTGCATAGCCTACTTATATATTTAAACAACAACTCTATTTACCATCATATGAAAGTATAAAGCAGTACAGTTTTATACGTTTGCATATCAATACATTAAGAGTCCTCAGAGAATTGTTTCTATTCTGAACAGAAATATCGACTATTCTTTCTTTGTTATCAATGAATTTAATTGTATGGTGGATATAATTTGCAAGCGTATATTGCGAAGTTAGTTTAAACTAGCGGTTAACATCCCATTGGAAGGATAATAAAAAAACAAACTTTAGTTTTATTATCTATTTTGTTTAGAGAAAATATATTCTTTCTTCATAATTCGTTTTTCTATTTTTAGGATGTTTTAAGGAAATAGTAATTTGGCCAGTAGATCCATCTATACATGGGTTAATATTAACTATAGAGAAATGACAAAAAACTAATTTATTGCAAGTTGACTCGTGCACGCGAAACGCTGAAAAACATCTCATCATGATGGAATTTTAATATCTCCGATATAAACAAATCGAGTATGACGCACGGGGAAATGACTGTCTTAATAATTTGCCAGAAGATAAGTTAATTCTACTCTTGTGATTTTCACAAGCGAAAATATACACGTTTTATATATCTGATCTGACTATGTTGCATAAATGCTATCTTTGACAAAGTTTTATAACTGAAACGAAATTTTAAATCAGAATAAACGTTATTCTCTGTCCATTTTTTTGTGGTCTTTATTTATTATATTTGTGCTTTTTTATGCTTACATAGCTCTGTGTGTATATGGGTATATGTCTGTGTGGGCGTGTGTGTATATGTATGTGTATGCATACGTAGGTGAACGTGCCTGTGTGTCTGTGTATGCATCGGTATGTATACACATATTTATTTATATATTTATTAATTTATATTTATTTACATCTAAGTAAACTTGAACATTGTTTATAGCCCACATGACTACTGCTGCCTACCCATTACGATCAACACATGTTTGTTCATTACCACACTGGCCTTTTCCCCTCATCCCCTGCTACCACAACCCACCTCCTACCGTACACACATACCCTTATTACACTGAAGAAAGCCGAAGGATCGCGGCCGAAAATTTTTTCTTCTCTTTAAAAAAGTATTTTTCATGAGGGACATTGTGTATTCATACACGTTAACAAATACAAAAATGAATAAAATATATATTAAAATGAATATTTTTCACATTAATTCATTATACATACACACACAGACATATATATATATATATATATATATATATATATATTATGAGACTAGGATAAGTATACTTCATTTTGATCAAAGAGGATTACATTTTTTATTTTATGTATAACTTGTAAATTTTAGAAATAACAACTAAGAATATAACATAGTGGATACATTTTAGATGAATTGGAGCAGGAGTACTCATTTATTCCCGAGAAACAATAACAAACTATGATTTAACAGAATTTAAAAAAAAATGTCACTAAATATATTTGCTGTACATAAATTAAGTAATATAAAATATAAAAAGTACGAATTAAAAAGTAATATTATGTAATTTGCTGGGAGCAGTATTGTTCCTAGTTCAATATCCAAAAATAGTGGGCCTTCCTGATATGTTATAGAGGAGCAAGTATAAAGCTTACAATTCCAGCATATATATTTTTTGTTTTATGCAAAGATTATTTTGGAATAGTCTATTTCGTCTTACTTCATTCTTGTAATTTAAACTGCAAATAATTTAGGTTGATTGGTCAAATTAAATGAACTTCCGGGTGTGACCCGCCCTCACCCTCTTCTTGCTCCAACTCCTCTTTTCGTTTTCCATTCTCTTTCTCAGCAGTACCTACGTCGAGTAGAGTAATAGAAGTAGGAGGTCACAGCTAATACCTGACGTGCCTCGATAAAGCCCTCGTCTTTTTGTTGCATCAGTCCCAGGCGTGTTGACGCGCATGGCCCCTACATTTTACCAGATTGACTTCGTACCTTAGCCTAGTGTGTGGTATGGAAAGCGGGTAGGTGACCATCTTGTCGATGAAATAATGTTCACATACTATTAATTGTTACCTACCCACGAGCGCTGGATGTGATACAAGGTCGATTTAAAATTAGAGATATCTCAAAAGGGGAACTTTGGATAGAATAAACAGAAATAGATACTACATTTTTATTTTCAAGCCACTGGGTGTGAAACAATGTCGCTTTTAACGTGGGCTGTACAGCTCTTCACATGAAGTAATCTGGAAGCTTTTAAAAACAGCCTGGAACAGAACTGGCAGGATCACGAGTAAGAGCGCTTCATGCGATCGGCAATATACCACCCCACCCAGTAGGAGGTAGTAATGCCTGCGGGTATAATCCCCTGAGACCTAACAGAACAAACCTGTTTTCAAAGGTTACATTTTATCCTGGAAGCCATGGAGTATCAATGAATGCCAAAATCAATTTGTAAGATATAATATAATTCCGGATGAAATCTTTTTCATCGGGTCTTCTAGAACGGCCATTTTGAAACATTTGATAAATGACTACACAAAACTTAAATTCGTTATTATTCGAAAGAAAAGAAATACTGGAAATATGAAACCTCAGCAGGAACACTAAATGACAGAAATGTTTGTCGATCTTCGATGGTTTTCTTTATCGTTCTTGCATCTCAATGCGAGACTTTTCTAGTATTACATCCTTTGGCATACACTCACAAAAGTAAACAGGTAATGGAAAATTAACTTTTCTTACATTTTACACACACATACTTCGCCGACTCTCATTCGAAATATACAACTATCGGATTGACATTCTCTATTTTATCAACAAACGGCGAAACCAACCTGAATTCACTGCAACAACATACGCTAAAACTGGGGCCATAAAAATCAGCTCCCAGAGACAGTCGAACGAAAAGGCGCAAAAAGCTAAAAATGTTGATCACTGGAGTACGTCCGCCAAACCACTTTGAAACAATATAAAAAGTAAACCGCGCAACAACATCTGCCTCTTTTACTTCCCTCTTTTCTCTCGTCCACTTAACAGAGAACACAAATTCGGCGATCCTCGTATTTGGGTGAGGGATGCCAGCGCGTCGGCTGACTACTAAACACCCACCCACACACATACACAAAAGGCTTACACTCCTATCATCTTCAACACATACGACCTCACACTGCTGACACACACACATACAAATGCCTAAACGAATCATCAACTCTCACGCATACACATTCGTACAACCACGAAAAAAGGCGACACACACATTCACACACTTCGACACATAATTACACTACGTAGATACATACACGTTCATAAATCACAAGCGATGAACATTTATTGTTTCTCTAACTGGACACTTAATGCTATGTAATTTGTAAATATATAAATATTTTGTGTTACCGTTAAATTACGTTTTATTCTTCCTTCTCTTCTGCCTTATCTTTCAGTCAACTTTCATTCATTGTTTTCATGTTTTATCAGTTTTCTCTGTGATTTAAACACATCCTTACACAACATAAATGACCCCTACAGAACCCCATCATGCACACGGCTTATTGTGAAACTGACCCGTCCGTCTTTAATAAATGTGATATTGTAATCATAATATCGTTTTTTGTCTTTCTTTTAATTATTGCTTGTGAGATAAATCAACTGCAAATGTAAAGGAGGTAACCCCAATTTCATTTTCTAACAAACCTGACAAAATTAATTATTTTTATTTTATTTATTAAAAATATTCATGTAAATGTCTTAAAGGGTCGTTTGAGACCTTAGAAGTCTTATAATAAATATTTTTCAACCATTTCTTTTAGAGTAAATTCATGTTGAAGCAGCAATATTAAAAAAATAAATATTAGTTTGTTTTGTTTTTAAATAATTATCTAATTTATATTATCAAGTGTTTTAGAACGTAAATTTCTCTTATAATAAAAAATAGTTATGCTTTCACGAATAAAATTATTCAATACATGAAAAACTAAATTACGCCGTCAATAAAAAAGTAAAAGTGATTCTATTCTTGTTCGTGCATTACGCGTCAACACCCTGAAAATACTTTAACAAAATGAAATATTTTAGAGTGAAATGATCACCCAGTTCTTGACCACATAACATAGGACAGAACGCGTATATATTCCTTTGTATTTAAAAATAGATGCCATTTTGGTAATAACAAATAGGTTGTCCGTCCTGTCTAACACCATGTGCTCGAAAATTAAGTGACTAACGACACTTTCCTGTCAGAAAGTGCGTGACTATTTTACCTTGTATGTACATAGTAAAGCGAACCCCTCATTTTAAAGTTTACAATATTGTATTTTATTTTTCAGATTGTTGACGTTTAACCCACGAAAAAATAGAATCTGCATTTTATTAATTTTGACAGAATGGGCGCAAAGGTAAAATGTAGCTTTTAGCTCTAAAACAAGTAGTTTTTCAATCGTAAATGTATACATGTGTCGGAATTCTAGGGTGAATCCAGGTAACATGGTCATAATACAAGCAATGTTATATGCAAGTCAAAATAATAATTCACAGGCAATACGATATTTAAATAAAGCGTTTATTGAACGTGTGTAACGACAATGAAACAGAGTACATTAATACGTATACAGTGTGCATGTGGAATGATGAATGCTGTGTGTATATATGTATGTATAATGTGTGTAGAGTTGAAATAGTTCACATGATTGAGACGCATATGGGAAATATGTTCAATAAAGAAATTGTGCACGTGAAAATAAAATGTTTTGGAGAAGAAATTGTCTCTGTAGGAATATGAATGCGTGTGTGAAGAAAAATCTCTAACCGAGAAAAACGTTTTTATGAATTTGAACACGTGTGATTTTGTGGGTCAAACAATCAGCGTCTCCGATGACTACCATCTGCCGTGGCCGGAACTGAAAAAGAGGCCTGTCGGGCGTTGTGTACCGGTTTATATAATCGAGAAGGGCAGACAACTCTGTGGTCGTCCTCCAGCGCCACTGACGGTGAAAAGCGATGTCTACTGGCAAACCGGTGCAATTATGTTTGAGAGGGGGAGATAATTGCTACACATGTTATTCACTGAGCAAACTTACATTTTTCTTTCATTGCTTTTAAACTCGATTCTTTTACAGTTAAAGTTTTGTTTTCATTACTTGCTAAATAACATTGTTTCGCTGTTATTTTTTCATCAATTAACATTCCTTGTTTGAATTCCCAGTTTTCATGTTCTAAGGTTTACAAAAATGTAAAAAAATCCAAAAATGAATATTTTTAATAAATACAAAAAAAATTATTACTTTTTTATATTGTCAAAAGAAAAATTCCTCTTAAATTCCTTAGTTTTGTTAAAATTTAAAATCCAAACAGCTCCGCTAAAAATGGCCTGAACTTTGTTCATGGTTAAAAACTTTCTTTGTCGATCGGTCGACATTTATATTACCAACATATTCTTCGAAAAAATCTTAATATTTACAAAAGCTACGCAATCAAATCATTGGATAATTGTATTTTCTATCGAAACTGTTAGCTGGGTTGACTCCTAACTTATGCTGCTATTCGGTTTGCAAAGAGTTTGGGTTATTTTTGTTATTCTAATTTCCTTTGTATTTAAACTGTGTTAATTATTTATTTATATGTTTTGTATTCATCCATTTTTTCTTTATCTGTTTGCCATATATATATATATATATATATATATATATATATATATATATATATATATATATATGTATATAACAGATCTTGCACACACAAAGGGCTCGATATCCTTTTACATAGAACTTCATAGCAATAATAAATAACTAAAAGGCGCTCAACGTAACACTTTTCTTCAGTTTCACGAAGCGTATTCCTATCTATGACTTTTGGAATATATATTATCGACAACACGGTGAGTAAAATGGGACATTATTTATTTTTGTAATAAAAAACTTTTAAAATACGTTAGATACAAAAGATTTGATAAAAAAAAGAATTGCTCTACATCCAATTTTGAGTTATATCAAATAATACATTTTTAAAAGGATCAACGTCAATAATATGTATGTTCTTGGTAACATACTGAACTCGAACTTATCATTTTTCTTTTCCTGGTTCGCTGAATATGACTGACAACATCTTGATTCATTATACATGTTTTTGCATCAGTTTAAACTGTTCATAGATACATATCCAGTGAATCTTGTACAGAATCATTTGGGGATCATTTACTGTACGAGTGAACAGCTCAGAATTGAGTTTAAAAATTTAATTCCGGAAATTATATTACGTATGATTCACCCAGATCTATGAGATCAATTTATTTAATTGATCATTGTTTAAAGAAAGCCATCCAGTCGGATTTACGCTTTCCATTTCCGTAAGTCTTATTTCAATTTAATTTCAGCTAATAAACTGTAAGGTTCAAGTTACACTAGCTGAAAGAGTGATGGGAATTGAGAAAATTTGTACCTCATGAGTTAATAATTGAGGAAAATATACATAAACTTTTCATATGCTCTTTACAGTAAGATAAATGTAGACCTGTTTAGCGAATTATGACATGTGATAAAAAGTGGCCAATGTACTTAAATCCCAAATGGAAACATTAGTAATACTCAATCGATCTCTTATAATGAATATCAAAGGAACAATTATTTCCAATGAATTTATGTGTTGGTGGAATTCGTTATGAGTTCTTAAACACGAGAGAAAGAATAAAGACCGACACAACTGAAATGCGTCCAGGAAAAATGTTAGGCTAATAAACGACACTGGAAAACAGGAATATTTCTTTTTTCCGTATAATATGAAACCTCATGTGCCTAAATAGCTCCGAATAAGATATTGAAATTAAATTGTGGAGTTATGTAAAAAAAATCTCTGACCAACAGATTATCATTTGTTCTGTAATTAAGATAATTATTTGAAAGATAAAATGTAATAAAATTAAACTGACTTTAAAGCCGTTTTATAAATCAGAACAACATTTTCTTATAAAATGTCATTATATAATTATTAGGAGAAAATAATAATGTGAGTGTACACAAGTTGATAAATAACACAGAATACAATTTGTCTCGAAACTGAAATATAAAATGAATTAAACAAAACTCCATATGATTTGAATAAAATACTAACATTCAAATAGCATGTGTAAAATGTGAGCTCAAACGGATTATTAATTTACGAACTACAGTTATTAAAGTGAATCTACCGTTGTACATTTTCAAAACAGTGGAAAAAACTGAATTTCGTGTGTTCATAAAGTATAACTTTCTTATTATAAAAATGCTGTTTGAGCAAAGTAATGGTTTTATAAGTGTCTTTCGAACTCTGTTCCGTTGAAAACAACGGTATAGATGTGGTATGTAGATTATAAACGCGGTTGTATAGACACAAATTATGCTGACCGCTCAACTCGCTTAAATCTGGCAATTGTCCTGAAAAACATAAACAATTCAACAAAGTCGTTTCGGCCCGTCGTAAATTGAAGTTGCGTGAGATAACAAAGGAATTATATTCACCATTTCCCATGAACAGTTCGGAAGGCTGTGTTCAAAGTAGGTGCTGTGTTATCTCCTGGTCGATAAAAAACTCTAACGCTCAAAGATTCAGAGCGTTGTTTGCAATTGTTTCAAATCAACAAAACAGAACCTTTGCGTAAATATGTGACAATGGATGAAACATGGATTCACCACTTCAATCTATATACTACTAAAAGTCTATGGGTCTTGTATGTTTGCAATCAGCTTTCAGCTTTCCGGTTTTCAACATCCGGTTGCGCATGCGTAAATAGCATCGTCTTTCAATCTGTTAATCCAATTCCGTTGAACTCTTATTATTAACGAACGCATGAAATTTTTCATTCTGGAAATGTTTATATCGCTTAAAATATAAAACAATTACATTTAATTTCATCAAATAGTTTTTTTGTTTTCTCCACGGCTAAAAACATTCAACGGCAGGACTTTGTAAAGTCTGTCGCAGTTTCAAAAAAGCTCCACCCTTTTAAAAAACAAAAACAAACAAACAAAACAACAACAATCATTATTAATATCAATAGCGGCGGTGACGAAACCACCTCCCACTTTTCCTCTCACAGATTTCACCACTCCTACTCCCTCTGTTTTCGTTACGTACGCGAGACAGCCGGTTGTACCCCCTTCCTTTCTGAAATCGCCTTTACTTTTATAATCTTTTAAATGAAATTGTTAGTTGAAACTAACAATTTCATTTAAAAGATTATATATAAAAATTTGAATTTAACTATAATAAGTATTATGGTACCTGTTCAGTGCATATTTACCTATAAGTATGGCCAACCACTTATAATTCAGTAACTATAATTAAAAAAAAAAACAATTATAATAAACAGAACGACGCATAGAAATCTATCTATTCTTTTTTCAACAATTACATTTAATTTCATCAAATAGTTTTTTTGTTTTCTCCATGTTATATTACTGTAAGCGTATGGTGACAAGCAAAAATGAACGAACAACACAGGATTAAAATTGGGAAAATATTATGGTTTATTTTCCAGAACAATTCAACGGGAAGAAATTTCCGATAAGGGATTTCGGAATTGGAGTGGATGTCGCAACAGTCGAGAAGCCTTGGTGGGTAGTAGTAAATTGTTGACAATGTCCTGTAGGCGAGCAGTGGTAGAAGCAGTAATAGTTGCGTTATACGATGTCGGCGTCGGATGACGCGGTGTAGCAGTAGCGCCAATAGTTGTGTTGTTGTTGTTCAGCGTCGCTGATTCAATGGCGTTTGGCCGACGAAATTGTCGTGATACGTTGTTGAATTGTTTAATTTTTGTACTTGAAGTTGCTGGTTTTTTTTGTCGTTGTTTGAGGAGGACCGAACGTCGCTATTCTTGTGTTCTTGGCTGATTCCAGATTTCTTTCCTGTCGTCTGCTTGGGCCAGCTGGTTTTATGGAAAAGCCTGCGGACGTAGGTGTAGACATACGACCGATAACACGGAGATGAAAATCTGACGGCCGGCGTCAACAAACTGTGTTTGTTTGAATTTCTATTTTCGCCACAATAATCCCGATACATGATCAGTCAGCCCGTAATTTCGTGGTAGTAAACATGATTATGTTTACCGACTTTTGTGCCACTGTGGCGATCACAGAACGCCTCCCAGTGCCTGGGATTCCACTTTTGAGCAGTCGGGAATCGCCCAAACAAGACACATCGAGGTGGCGGTCGCCATGACAACAACACTCCAGCTGGCATGACAAGCGTCGTCAAATCAAAACGAGATCTAAAAATCATAACATCCACAAGTGTCACGCACATACATGAATTCCATAGCTAATATAACAAACTGACCCAACGGGTCACGGGTGGTCTAGTTTATAATAAAATTGGCAATCAGCTAAGTGGACAGTAGAAAGTGAAAACCGTCAAAAGCAAACAGAATCAGGCAAGGGTTTGGTCTCCGTATTTTGGAATGTGTAAGGTATTGTATTCATCGATTATCTTGGGAAAGGAGTAATCATTAAGATCGAATATTATATAGAATTATTGGCGCCCTTTAAAGAAAAAAAGAAAGTAAGAAAAACGGCCACATCTTCAGAGAAAAGTGATCTTTTACCAAGACAATGGAAAAATTGAAAAACTACATGAATTGCACTTTGAATTTTTTCTGAACCCTATTTTTCAAATACGTACACCAGCGACTACTGCCCGTTTAAAAACTATGCTCCAGGGGGAAAGAATTGATATCGGAAACTTAAACTAATTTTGAACAAAGTCAAGGATATGCCTTCAATAGAGAATTGATATCGGAAATTTAGATGTATTTTGAGACCAAACCGGGCTTATAAAAGAGTGCTCAATAAAAATATAGAGCTGTATTATGAATGATTTTTTAAAAAATCTGCTACACTGGCATGTCGATGTTATCGATCTACAGCTATCAATAGCTTAGGTCTCATCAGGCAGAAAGTTTTTGTTGTGATCCAACCCGGTCGGTGGAATCCAGGAAGAATGGAGTTAAGCAAAAAGAAGAAGAATGAATAATAGTCATGTGACCAATTAAAAAAAAAGATTGGCTGTTAGAAAAGTTTAATTTACAATAATTCATATTTTTATTTTTATTCAACGCTGAGCTGGGGCAGGAGGGGAGGGCGAGGGAAAGGAAAAGAAAGGGAAAGAAAAGAGAAAGAAAAGAGAAAGAAAGAGAGCCATTTAAGAGTTGTTGTGGACGGGAGGGGGTTAGGGTGTCTAGCCTGACGCGACCAATATTTTGTCGCGTGTCAAGGGAATAGAGATGTTTCGACCTATTTAGTGCAGACGGCTTAATTTCAACGACAAAAATATATTTAGTTTAAATTATTATTGGTGATAAATAAATTTAATTCTAGATAATATTTGACAATGAGTTAATAAAATATAGTGGTGATTATGTTTAGTAAAAATCGTATATAGATTTATGACAGTAGTATTAATAAATTATGCTATTATATTTCGACCTATTAACATTTAGTTTTAATTATTTTAGAGGGATAAATTAGTGTATTTTAATTCTAGGTAATATTTAGTGATGAATTAATAAAACATAATGGTAATTACTTTTATTTTTAGTAAAAGTCATATATGAATTAGTGGCAGTGGTATTAATAAATGTTATTATTAGTTGTAATTGTATTAAGAATGGTGGGGTTAAAACTTGTCGGAAGATTAAAGATGATATTGGCGGTAAGGTGTTTTAGTTAAAGTTGTTAAAAAGAAGTTATGGTCCATGAGTGGGGGACTAAAAATGGTGGGAGCCAGTAATTTTGAGTAATGCAAGCAATATATAATTTTACAGAGGATTTTGGTAATATGTGGTTGACTTTTGTAGGATTTTGTAAATTAAGTACTTTTGGTGAAGGTTAAGTATATGGGGAATACCTATACACACATACAGGCGCATACACGCACATACATATACATATATATACATACATACATGCATATGCATACATAGATACTCATACATGCATCCATATGCACATACATATACATGAACATACAAATATATATACATACATACACATACACACACATACATACATGTACATATATATACATACATATACTTACAAATTTCATATTTTCACAGACATGCATATACATATATCCACAAAACATACTTACACATACATATCTAGATGTTCCACCTGAGTATGATATAATATTTATTCCAAAAAGGGGGGTACTTATATTATGCATATGATTAAGGATTAAAATTATCTGGTTTGGAGATGTTTATAAGTGTTAATTTTAGGGGGTTGGTGGATATTGAGCGTTTTTTTTTGTTTTAATGGTATTAGTTAGGGGGTATTGTACAGATTACTAAGGAGATGTGATCTTTTATGCCTACAATTGATCAATTTCCTGTTTTTTGTTTAAAAGTTTTCCTTTATCGGTAAACTTAATTATTTCAAGTTTTTCGCCAATGGCATAAACAACATGGTGCTAGTTTTTCTGATAGTGTTCCAGATTACAGTTGGTGATTTATTTTTATTAGTTAATTACCAGTGGTAACCTGAAAGTTAAGTTCTATTTTGGTAGCTTGGATTATTGAAAGAACATTTATGGCCGGTGTATCTTTCTTTGAAAGTATTACCTGTCATACCTCTGTAGTAGTTTTTATAGCTGGGTTTTCCTTAGTCGAGATTGTTGCTTGGTAAACAGTTTTTGTTATTAAACAATTTTGTTGCAAGGGGCATTCATTTTTATTTATGCAGTTACAGGACTTTACTCTATTTGTTTTTTGTTATTTGATTCAGGGTTTAGGTTGCTGTTTAGGATTTTATTATTGTGTTTTTTAATTATCATTTCTAAATTTTTACTGCAACTGTAACTTAGTTTAGGTGTATTTTTGTTGAATATTTTATGTAAGATATTGTTTGGGGGAAGTGTATGTGATAAGGTCTGAGAATTTTTTACCAAGTTTGGTTTTAACTGCGTGATTGAAGGGGAGTGTAAACCATATTATATTCCTGTTTCTTGTTTTATTGTTTTTATTGTTAGTTGTTGTAGGTTTGATAAATTTAATTTGTGTATTTTTTTTACTCACTGTTTTTTTGTGCTTTATTATAAAATTCTTTATGTTTGTTAAATATTGTTTCGTTTGAGGAGTTGTTGCTTATCCTCTGTTGGATAGATTTAGGGATATGCTTAATGATATATTTGGGGTGGTTGGATAGGGGATGTACATAGATTGAGTTAAAGTTTTCTTTATTGTATGGTTCATATGTTTCCTTAGTTAAATTGAAAGTTACATCTATGAAGTTTACTATTTTAATGTTAGGAGTTATTTCAACCTTGAGGCATATTCTTTTCATTTCTCTAATGATAATATTTTTAATATTTTCGCACTTTTGCCCATTAGAATTTCTGACTACTTATAGTTCACCATCCCTATATAAACCAATATCTTCAATATCTATATCTTTAGTTAAGTTGTAGAGGATGTATAGGCCAACTAGGTCGGTTATTTCTGCAGAGTCGAAAGAACCCATCGAAACATCAAAGGAGCCAGATTGATTGCATAGGGAAGCATATATACTCCTTAAAGACTACAAACCTGACTTTCAAACCAAGCCTACGACTAGACTAATCAACCCTACAAAACAGGAAACCGGAAAAATCAGCAACATTATTCTACAAAAAATCAACAAAAACATTAAATCAACATACAAACTCAACCAATGGATCAACATTACAGATACAATTAATTGGTTCTGCCAAATAAAAAAAAACAAGACAAATTGCCCCTTCATTCAATTTTATATAGTTAACTACTATCCCTCGATTTCTAATGAACTCTTTGAAAACGTCATGGAATTTGCTACTCTTCTCTCGGATATCTCTGAAGAAGATATTAACATTGTGAGAAAATGTAGGAACACAGTGTTAATTAGTAAACACGATCAATGGACTAAGAGCAATCAATCTGGCTCCTTTGATGTTTCGATAGGGTTCTTTCGCCTCTACAGAAATCACCGACCAAGTTGGCCTATACATCAATGTTTCAATTTAGAAATACTTCTTTTTTACTGACCAAGGACAGAAAAAATCAAGTATAGTATCAGAACAGATACTAGACTTTAACGTTAATTATACTTTAAAAAGAGCAGACGTAAAAATAAACACCGGTTTTCATTTTCAAAATATTCAAAGCAGACTTTTTTTTCAATTTTCGACAATTACGGCCGAAACTGAAGCCATACACCATGAGGATGTCAGTAAGCTTCCCTTTCAACAACGTTGCACAGTTCATAGGATTTTAATCTGGGTAGTTAAGGCTCCACATTTTGGGGATCACATGATTGTATCAATTCTCTGATAACCAGTCCTAGGTCACAATGGGTTTGTTAGAAAGTTCAGAATTTTGTTGAAAGACATATGTCCTTCCATTGCATACTTTATCAATCGTCGACTAAATAACCGTTTCAAAAACATCAAGGTATCCAGATGCATTGACCTTAAGACCTTGTGGGATAATGTAATGTGGCATGTCATGACCTTCACTGCTCATAACTCGTAAAACCATCACAGTGCAGAATATTTTATGTGCATCAGCCTGGGTATTTCAGGTGATACACATATCCACTTTAGGCTAAACGTTGACATCACATCTCTTTAGCTCTAACCAAACCCTATGAACAAATGATTGTGAAACGTTACTGATTTCTTAATTACTCTGCTTTGCAGCTAAAGCAACTATGCGTCCATATTTATTTTCTTATTTAACATCTTCCTCTGAATGCGTTATCTAAAATAAAGAAATAATATTGTAAATAATTTTAGTGTGAAGTGACTATAAAAATATGTCTTCAAATAGCTATCGCACCCTGTATAAATTGCCATTTTCCTCTTACTAAACAAAATGCATTCACTTGTAAAGCTTCAATATTTTAAGAGTTTATTATAATTGTTCTGTACTTTTTCAGGTTTATATTTTTCAGGCTAGTCTACTTTTTAATGCCTTGCATTTGCATTTGCAAAAATATATTGTACATTCTCAAATGTACAATATATTTTTTATTATAATTTAAAAAAGGAACAGATGACAAGACTCTTAAGCCCGAGTGGCCTGGCTCATCTTGAGTCACTTATACTTTAAGTTGGTGGAAATATTAGTAACAATTTCTAATTGAGTTGAACCAATAATCATTATGACATACCAATAATGAAAGCATTTAATTCATTACTTCTTATTCGCTGAAAAAATAAACTAATTAAAACTTTCCTTCGTAATGTGCATAAAGGCAATAATAAGAAATTCTAACGAACTTCATTATCATAAGTTTGTAAAAATTAGTATATTTAGTAGAATTATTTAAAACATTTACCTATTTTGGACATCCTTACTACATTATTCAGTACTGCTCATGAAGACAAAGTCACAACAAACTATATTGTAATAAATTTTAATTGAACTTTAAACATGAAGTTAGCAACAATAATAACTTCTAGTGTATAATTTGAAACAAAGAAAATGTTAATATAATATATCAACTGAAACATTTGCTTTTAATGGAGAGCCCTGCTACATGATTTAGTTCAGCCAATAAAAACAAAACACAATGACTATGCCCCAATCATAAATAATTTGAATTTTACAAGAAATGTTATTATAAATTTATTAATAAAGGTTACATTAAAAATAACTTCACTTTTTTAGTTTACAAAAAGTGAAAATACATAATTAAACCATAGTCAATTAAAACATTTTAGTTTTCTGTACATCCCTACTACATTATTCAGTACTGCCCATAGCGATAAACATACAAATGGCTATACTTTAGCAATACAATTAGAGTTTTAAATGAAGTTATTTGGAAATAATAAATAGAAAAACAATAAAAATATCTTTACTTATGTAATTTATTGAAAAAATATTTTTAGAATATTATCAGAAAATACATTAGTCTATCGTGGAGAACCTACTACATAATTAATTACTGCCTACAGAGAAAAACGTAACAAATGACAATATTCTATTAATTTAGAGTGTTATTTAAATAAGTTATATAAAATAGGTTCACAAACAAAATAAATAATGGGGTTGCTTAGAACTAATATCCCAACTTTTAACCCTCCAAAATACCCCACATTTTCTTATTATTATTCATTCTTATTTTTGTGGTTCTTTCGTTTTACGTTTAAATAAAAATTCAATATTATTATTTTTGATAAGTCTTAAGTTATTACTTAAGACTTATCAAAAATAATAATATTTATTCTGTTTAAACATCATACTTTTAAATAATAAAATACAATGTTACTCATTAGTTATATTCAATATCTTTAAGACCAAGCATGAGTGAAAAGATCTAATCCCGAAGATCCATTTGAAGTAGCTATAAGGGACGTATGACAGTGGGTACGTCTACGCTTTTTAGATCTATACAAAGATGACGGTCTGTGCCTTTCACGCAACTTCAACGGTAACATTTTAGATAAGTTTAGAAAAGAATGAACAAACGCATTTAAAGGACTAGGGTTCAAAATCCATCTGAGCAAAGTATATTTCCTATACACTACCCTAGATCTCGATCCCAAACCCAAATGAAACCACCCTAAAATTCATAAACAAAAGATCTTGCCACCTCAAACAGTTTTCAAAAATATGATCACTAACATCAGTAGAAGGATCTCAGATTTTTCATCCAATCCTGAGATTTTTTAAAGAGCAGTACCATATGAAAACGTAGCACTCAGCAATAGCAAATTTACAAAATCTCATACCAACCCACACGTATCCAAACATAACCAAATCCTAAAAACAAACACAATAGAAAACGAAACATCATTTGGTTCTCACCCCTTCTCTCTTAACACCAAGACAAGAGTAGGACATATTTTCCTTAAACTACTAAATGAAGACTTTCTACAACATAAACTACACAAATTGTTTGATGGAAACACGATTAAAATAAGTTACTCTAGCACCCCATCCGTAAAGAAGATTATTTCTATAGAATAAAAGACAAAAGAAAACACGAGCTGTTCTACCTTGTTCAACTGACACAGGTCACATCAAGCAGAGGTTAACCGCACATACACACTTCTCAATATTAAGACAAGGCAAACACACCGATGAGACGGCCACAACGAAGACAATACGCAGAGACAGAAGAGGATAATGAGTTAACGCGACGATCACGGCATGAAAAAGAAGAAAGAATATAGACAGCAACTTAACAGCGGTGAAACAGAAAAAAGAGAAAAGAAGGTAAATTATGTTTAAATTTTAAATGAATATTTGTACTATGAGAACAAAGAGAAAGAAAAGGAACTAAAAAGTACTATTAGTGCGCACATACGCACCCGTTAATCTATATATATATATATATATATATATATATATATATATATATATATATATATATTTATTCTGGTACAACATTCGTACCGTCGGTTTCAAGCACGGAAGGTCTTACCCATCCGGCTCTCTTCAGCTTCTGTTGTCATCTGTTTTGGAAATGTGAGGTAACATGACACTCTCGTTGGGACGCGTTATTTGCTCAGTGTGTTGTGTGTGTTTGTTTAAATTTAAATTTAGTGTAATAAGACCGTTAAGATTTAAAACACGAGGGAATTCAAGATTAAAGGGAATAAAAAATAAAAAATATATGAAAATATATATAAAAAAATATATATAAAAACATTTCAATACTAAGAATAAAAGAATAAAAAGAGAGAGAGAATAAAAAAGAGAAGAATAAAAATAAATATATATATATATATATATATATATATATATATATTATCACCAACTGACCAGACCCCATATTTTTATACACGCACACTCTCCATTACTTAATATTTTTTCAAATTTTGAATTTTGGCTTTTCCACTGCCAACTTATCCATCTATGTAATTCCTCTGATGATGAGATTTTAATCTTTGAAAGGCCCTGGCTTAAGGAAAGAATAATAAACATGTTTATTTTACCGAGTACACCTTGCATTGAACAATCGAAGTTGAAATAGTTTTGTCATTCGTACATGTTTATCCCTCTTCTTTCATTTCTCTCTCTCTCTACATATATATATATATATATATATATATATATATATATATATATAACACTGTATATTCCATTGTCTTTTTTGGTGTACCGGGGTTTCGCCGATCTGACTGTGGCTGCTCTGAGGTAGAAAGCGACTTATAGTGTCATACTAAATTTTCAGTAGCGTTCAGTAAGCGTCGACGTTAAGAAAAAGGGTTAGGGTTTGGATTAAAGTTATTGAATTAATAATACAACGTAATGAATAATGAAGGAAAACCTAGATTTTTTCTTCACATAACTCATTATGAGAAAGTCTTTGAACAATAAAGACGAAGCATCGATTAACATATGAACATTTTTCGGCTTTCGTTTTTCATTTATATTCAGGCTGTTGCAGCAAAATCTGACACCTGACAAAACTAAAACGAAATAGGCAATAAAACCACAAATTGTATATACAGTGACGCGATAGTTTATTTAGCAACAGTTATAGTTGCATGCTACATGATTTTACAATGTAACTGCCGCCGGGGTAGACGACCATCTTAAGACGGACATTAAATAAGTAACATGCTTTGGCGACCATGTCCTTGTCGGTAACGGCGACAGTTTGCACGATGGTAGCTTTCAAATTGACTGCCGTGTTGTGGGCGTGCTTGTTGGTCTTGACCTCGTTCACCTTGACCTGGTTAGGAACATTGTTGAAAATCCACGCTTGGGTCGTCTTGGTCTTGTCTGCATAAGTGGAACTATGTTGGAAGACGTCCTGTGTACCCAGGGCTTCACAACACACCTCAGAACTTCCTAGTAGATCGTTTACATTTTTCAAGTGTCGGATTTTGCTGCAACGCCCCGCATATATATATATTAAAATAAACATAGTTTGAGTATCAAACAATTGTTTCAGAACCTCTTCAGCTCCTCAGGGATATACTGATGAGCAAAGATTCGATCCGCCAATACACAATCATATAAAAAGCAAAAACAAAAGACACAAAACAAACAGACAAATTACATTTAACAATTTTCAAACGACTAACCCTTTTGCGTAAGATGACATTTTGACACCTACCTATTGACGCATAAGAAAGTCGGTCAGCTCAAACTATAGGCAGGACTGTCTAGAATCGGTCCGTCTCCCCTTCCTTGACTACATGCACACACACCCAGACATACCCACACTCACACAGGCACACACCCACGCTTATACACACACACACTAATACACTCACATACACACATACCCACCTATATAGATGCATAAATAAAAACAAATATATATATATATATATATATATAAATGTCTGTATGCCTGTTTGTGTGTTTGTGTCAGTATATTAATGATACATCTTATTGTGTGTTTTAACAGCAGTATAGTAACAAGTAAAGGGACGTAGGGGAAGAAAATGCCACACGGTTTGACAAAAAGCACAACAGAGAGTAAAAAAGCAATATATTTCAGCTGAACTTAGATGAACATTCTCCCATAAAAAACTGTTTTGTCAATAATCACAGTACACAAAAAAAAAAACTAATGATTATTTGAGAAGGTCGTTTTTGTCTTTCTCTTTCTACATTTGTTCTTTGTTTCCATGAAGGAGGTCATTAATGAAAAGTAGATAGAGTTCTCCTTATTGAAATGCTTTTAAGAATTGCTTAATGCTCAAGATGAAAATAACGGACGTATTGATTGGCGGTCGGCCATTTTAGATGTCGAATACATTCGGTTGGTAGCGCCGCCACCGCCGACACCGCCGCCACCGCCGACACCCCCACCTCTTCGTCGGCTTTCGGCCTCTCAACTTGTTGAATGATACATCGAAATGAAGGAAAGAAAAAACGACAGGAAACAACAACAGGAACGAAAAGAGCAGCAAACGTGCAGTGCGCTTTGAAAGACGAAGTTTCGGAGAATGATTATAACCGAAAAGAATCAGGAGATGAATAAAAATATGAATGAATAATGGACACAATAATTAAATGAGATTGACTGATAATAATAATAATAATAATAATAATAAGAAGAAGAAGAAGAAGAAGAAGAAAAGGAAGAAGAAGAAGAAGAAGAAAAGGAAGAAAAAGAAAAAAAGAATAATAATGAGAAGAAGAATAACAAAAAGAAGAAGACGAAGAAGAAGAAATCATCGAGCGCCGAAACCAACTTATATAAGCAGATAACGCGAACCAATGAAATATAAACTTATAAACTAAAATAGAATAACACTGCGCACGCAAAACTAAAAACATAGAAAAGATAATATACGAAACCAAGGGAAATGAAACTACCAGAGTAGATGAGAAAAATTAAATAATCTGATCATCATCCCGCCCCCTAAAAAATGCGATAGCACCGTCTATTGTTTCTGCCGCAGAGAATGCTCTTAAAAAGTGAGGAAAATGGAAATACACAAGAGTTAGAACACCATCCACACTTCCACTTAAAAGGCACTGAGGGTAGTGGAATCCCGAGGACACAAGTTCTAGAGAAAACCAACAACCGGTATAAGCAATAAATCTGTGACAACAGTTTTTTGCTTGAACGCAAAAATAGTTTGTAATGACTATCGAAAAAAGCTGGGAATGCTTGAAATTTAGGGGAACTTATTGTTAGGAAACACCAGCTGTTGTTGCCAGTGAAAACTTACTACTAATAAATCGTATGAAAACTCCGAGTGAGGAAATATAAAAATAGTTGGCACCAGCGTTGGTTCGCACAACGCAAAAAGCTATGAAGGCTCAAGGAGAATGGAAAGAAGAGGTTGGAAAGCATCGTCCAGACCTCTACTGGAAAGTCCTGGAGCGTACTAGAACTCTGTAGACGATTATTGTCGCTTAAATTTAAGAGAAATCAAAGTGCGGTTATCAGTCATTAATCAATTTTAAAAGGCTGTCACGACGGCAATCGAAAGAAGCGGATAATACTGGCATTTCGGACCTCAAGTAACACAAGTAACTTGTCTGAGAATTAATAATAATTGCTGTGACCTTGAAGGGCCGATAATAATCAAAATAACATGGTGGTATATCTGCAAGAGTTTTGTATTTACAGAAGTACAGAAGAATATGTTACAGAAAGACTGCTCCGAGACTGGCTCGATACTTGTCCTACATAGTGTCTGGAAGGGTTCATTTAATCACGAATATAATTAGTCACATCACACCATACCCTCGCCGTTTTAGCCTTGCTCTGTATGAAGTCAATAACTTTTCCTTTTAGGGTTTATTACCCATAATATTGCGCTTCCTTTTTGATTTTCGTTGTTCAGAACCTGTTTGCGAGATTAGTAACCCACATCTGTCGAACACGTCATTCATTAGAGGATCTCTTTGAATATTATACTGGCAGCATGTGGATGTCGTTTCCTTATCTGGTGCATGTGTCTTTTGTAGATAAACCTTTGCTCCTTTACCATGTAAATCATGTTTTCAATCCGCTTATCCATTATAGATGTTTCTCAGTAAAATTTATTGTTTTTGAACATCCGAAAATAACCCTTTTCTCCAAGTTTAAAGCATCGTTTTGTGACATCGCTCCACTTCTTGGTTTCGTATAAGTTAGTTGTAGTCTATCAAACACCGTTATAAAATTCCTAGCAAACATTGCTTATGCGTGCTATATACAAAGATGGAACATTGTTATTTGTAGTCATCCTATATACCTGTAAACATTATTGAATAACCTTGATTTCTTAAGCGCTCTTTTTAACGTATCCACGAACCGTTTTGCCTGACCATTGCTTCTCGCACGGTACGGCGCGATCGTGGTATGCTCTATTACAAAAGTTTGTCAGAATATTTTATATTAAGTAGGCGTGAATTGCGTTCCGTTATCCGATATAATAGTCAACAACCGCAAACCGGATTAATGATTCATATAAAAAAATAGTAGTTGTTTACTTAGATTTTAATATTTCCGGCCATTTTGAGAAACTGTCCACCACTCTTAGGTAATACAAACCATCCAGTAGGCCAGTAAAATCTATCACAGAGATTTTCAATTTAAAAGTTTTTCTCTTTTAATGTAACGTCAGTAATCAGATCGCATACGAGTATTTTTTGTTCGCCAGTACCGCTTTTGGCTGTTGTTTTAGTACTCATCACAGTTGGTTTTCCAATTCTTTCGACATTTGTAAATTTATTATCAACAAATCTGAGTCGGATTCAAGTTAAAATTTTATGCAATATTTTAACTTGCACAAACTTCCTGACATTTTCAAGTCGTCACTTCTAGCAATTTTAATAAAGATTTTTTTAATTATTAACTCGGCAGTGTGTACTTTTTGTGTCCCATGCGATAGCAATTAAAACATTTTATCATTTTATATGGACAATCTTTGTACCAATATATATGCATGGTGAAATGGGCAATTTTTCACTCTTGTTAATCAAATTTACTTGGTTAATACATTTCCTTTTTGTTACGTTTTTTTTAATATGTTACACTCTGCTTTGTTCAATGTCTCTTGAATCCTGACGAACACGAATAAAACGTTGGTAGTCCTCTACGATATGTTGAAGCGTAAAAGAAGGTTCATTCTCTTGTTTATTTAGAACGCTTCAGATTACTGCATCCGTATTTGATACTACCCCCCTGTGCCAAGATTAGGCATCTAAAATTGTTAACGCTCAACTCCGACGATTTGAAATCATCGCAGTTAACTACGATAGCGAAAGTCGTTTAGTCTTTGTCTTCTTTCCTTGTGAGATTTATGCATTTTAACTTTTTGCGAAAAAAAAGAATTAACGCACCGTTAGTTGCTTGTATTTAATCGACCGTTTCACCTCGAACAATAACTGTGCCCTTATTGACTACGTCTCCGATAGTATCGACACATCAGTCTCCTCCGATTCGAACGCACAAATCCTTATATTTGATGAACTTTTATGCCTACCAAAGAGATTCGCTCGGTTTCATGAACTTATTGAGCCCAGCTTGTAACACCATGTACAGCTTTACCCTATCACATTATTTTACACAAACAGTCACTTCTTCGACACGAGGACCAGAAAGTGTAACTTCTCAACCGAATCTTGACAGCGCTGTCCGAGAGTTGTGTGACAGATGTCCATAGGCATTCGCATATGTTGATTAAAAAGTTAGACTGGTTGAAATCATCATAAACTTGCGACTCTAAACCAGAACGCCGTTATTCGTAACAACCATACTGAATCGGAATCACGCAAACCTCAAATATTAATCCTGGCAGAGTAATAAAGAAATGCCTTATTCTCCAAACTCTATAAAAATAACTTGCAGAATCTTGTTTTCCTGATAGCTGAAAACTTGCCTCTGTGCTACCAGTTTTTATGAACTCTGGCGAAAGAACTGACTGGTAAAATTATCGTGCACTTCGATAACATCTTTGAATTATTAATCAATTTAGTCATAGTCAACTTTAAAAAGGATACACTTCTCTGACTAATTTAGGCAATTTCTTCTACTGTGGATATTCTAAAGAATATTTCTCAATGTATATACCACACAATGAATAAGGCAAGCGAGACTAACGAAGTAGTGCTTGATATATATTGTAATTTTTAAATAGAATTTTGAAAGTTAAATTTAATTATTACAAAATCGTGTGTTTGTTAAATTATTAATTTAACTAATCTCATTGAGTTTGAATAAAAATTATTGGATGGAAATTATTTTCCGAACTGTTGATACATGAGGGTTTGCTAAGAAGTTTAATGTCAGTTTAAATAATTTACTACTCGTCAGTGTAAATGCTGCAAACTTATTTTAAAATTTCAAAGGCGCAGAAAGTAATTATTTTTTTTATCAAGTATTAAAACATTAAAATTGCTGACTTGTTTACGATATCGAGATGCTTCTAAATTCTGAAGACTCTAAATTTAAATTAAATTTTAAAGACAACGAAACAATATGTATTATTTATTTGTGAGACTAATCAAGGAAATATTAATTTTATAACGAGTCCTTCAATAATTCACCTCATATTCAGAAATTTGATATTAAAAGGTTTAATTAATTTACATTAAATGTTTTGGAGAGATATTCTAAGGTCAATAGTTGGAGATATAATTAATTGAAGGAATATAAGTATTAAAATTGATCTTTTAAAATAGGATTTTTAAACGGAATTCAATAATTCATTCTCTATTTCTTCGTAATTAACTATTTCAATTTTTAAACCTATCTGATCAGATATCGTAAATGAAAATAAACTTAATCTTTTTAAATAAAAATGTTAAAAAACGATCAATCAATTTATCATACACTTATTCAAAATAGTTAATAGATTGAATTAAATAAATTTCAGTTTAAAATTTCAAAATAATCGACCAATGTACATATGCCGTTTTATTTCTTATTCCTCGTATTTATAAAATTATTTGATCAAGTATTGTCTGAATGACAGAACGTGCAGAAGATGGTTTACACAAAGTAATGGAAATCTCGCCCTTAAATCAGGACGTCTCGTTTGGATTGATCAATAAACAGATGGCATCACTTAAAAAACATAACATTTTGATTAAACAAATAAAGAATAAAGCTTTTATCAAGGCAAAACAATGTTCGTCCTTATATTCAACAACTTAGAAAGACTCCTATGGTTAGAACATGGACTGTGTGAACCCAATCGTAAATCGCGAGTTGAGATTTGCAGACAATTGCATTCTTCTCAGTAAACTAAGTAAATATTTTAAGTCGTTTTGGCTGCTGTTATGTTGTTGTTGTGAAACAAATTGGACTTCTGCATAGCATCCAGGAAGATCGTGCCTCAGGATTGTCTGATATACATAAAGTCTGCTCGTGGGTCGCAGATGTTTGTTAACCTGCTGGGTTGCAGGTTTATCTCCGACATCGAGTGGAGCAAGGTGCAACGGTTGCATGCGAAGTCAGGGAAAGTTTGCTTAAAAGCACACAAAGGAATGGCGCAGAAGCAACGTTGCCACTTTCATCCATTGATTTGTAGTTCCGCACCTGACAGGTCTCTGTTTGCAACACGCAGAGACAGAGACAGCCAGGGGCAACTGATCCTGATACACATTGAATACTATCATGTTTGAAAAGCTTTCAACAGTGGAATTTTAATTGATTATTCATATAAAATAACATTGTATTAATAAAATATGTCCAAACACATAATGTATTATATATCAATATCATATAATTCAATTAGAAATGTCTTACTTAAATTTCACAGTATTAAAATATGGGATATCATGATAAGAATTAATAATCATTGGCCAAATGTTTAATCCACAGGTAGGAGAAAGGGCGACCTTTTTGAAAAGAAAGTCACTTGCTCACATCTACTTCAGTTGATTTGATACAGTATTATTGATAATAATTTTAGAAATATCATAGTTACTCGTTTCTATCGGAAGCGGAAGTGATTAGTACATTTCTTTAGTGAAGAAAATTAGATTTCATCTATTCACGGAAGAACAGAATCCCGGATATTCTTCAAATGCGCCGATCTTATCTGCACGTTTAAGGATGAAAATACTATATCAAAGTGAGTAATAACAGACCAACAAAAATGCCTTTTCAAACTAAAGCCTGAAAGGAAATCTTTTTTAAAACGTAAGTGTGACTGACCGCCTAAACTCCTTTTAAAATGACGCATGACAGACTAAGGGTTATTCTATGTCATACTTAAGCTTAACAGATTGACGAAAATTCACTTTCTAACTTAAGCTTCGCAGCCCCCAGAAATGCTATCAAGAACTTAATACTGACTGATGAAAAGACAATAACATTTTAAAATGCCCCATGACATGCCAACGTAAATGCACTTTCAAACGTAAGTATGACAGTTTAATAAAAATTCTATTTAAAATAAAAGTGTACTAGGCGGAATACAAGCTATCTTAAACTGCCCCATGATAGACCAAGCAGAATTCTATTTCAAACTTAAGCTTGACAGATTAAAGAAAACGTTATCTTAAACTTAATATTGACAGACAAAAGAACATACCATTTCAATCTAATCTGTGACCGACGAAGAAAAATGCACTGAGCGACCAACGTAAACACTATTTCAAACTTAATGTGACCGATCTACGACAATTCTATTCTAAACTTATGTGTGACGGACACGGGCTTATTATAGCGATATTGGAGAACATAGCGTGACACACGGAACGAAAAAGTCTATCATTAAGATCGTTGAGAAGACGTATGTTAGAACATTAATGATAAAAAAGACAGCGACTATATATTTTATATTTTTCTATTATATAATGCATTATTTATTGTTTCTGTTATCTATCGTTTTTTTATTATCTATTGTGCTATTTTATTTATTACTTTTTATTATTGATTGTTTTTATTATCCGTTATTTTTTTTATTATTTATTATTTTTGTATTCCTGAAATAATTTGAAATTGCGCTTCAAAAATCGATTCCATTATATTTCTCTGTACGTCAAAATTGTTTATTTTCGGCCGTCGTTGCTTTCGAAGTACGAAAAGGTTTCAATTCGTCTTTCAGAAATAAAACGAAGAAAGAATTGAAAAAAGAAAGAAATACATCGATTTTAAAAGAGGAAAAAAAGTTCATGCAATGTTGCCTGGGATAAATTTATATCTTAATGAGTTGAACTTCGTTTTTGAAAAATGCGTTCGGCTCGAAAGAAACATAAACATTCTCAATAGATCCGATTTCACCGTTTATTTCATTGATCTTCGAAACATGGGAATAAAAACAGAAACTCCAGTTGTATATTTTCCGAGGAGATTATATTTGGAAAATATCAGTAAACAGACAATATATAGAGAAAGAAAAGAAATATATACTTTTCAATCCTGAAAATATCTTCCATTTTTTTCAATCGAGACTCGATCGATTTAAAATCACGATTGAATTCTTCGATTTCAAATCATATTACTTATTGCCAATTTTGATCATTTTCATTTGTTCTTTTTTTGTTAGCATCATTTTTACTCTTGCATTTGTTTTATAAAATAATTATTAATCATGTTTTCTCTTACATTTTCTCCAAATGCTTATAGCATGTATTCTCCTGCTCACTCTGCCTAATACTCTGTCTCACTCCCCCCTCTCTCGCCGTCTCTTTCATATAATGTATATATATATATATATATATATATATATATATATGATTTTTTGAAAAACACAATGAATTTCGTTATATTTAAAAAAATTAACAATAGCCTTATCAAAAGTGTAGTTTTTATAGAAAAGAATTGAACATGAAACTAAAAAAATGGATATTTAAAACTTTGAATAACCCTAATTATTAATCATATTTTCTCTTTCATTTTCTTCAAATGCTTATACCGTGTATTCTTCTTCTACTCTCTCTCTCTCTCTCTCTCTCTCTCTCTCTCTCTCTCTCTATATATATATATATATATATATATATATATACAGAGGCTTCCGTGTTTCATCCCCGTAGGGAATCGTCAGTCATCAGGCTAAAATGCATGGATTTTGTGTTGCCGAGTGTTTTTTATATATATACGTTGATTAATCAGATTATTTGTTGTTCCCTTTCACGGGTTAGTGTTTTTATTAGTTGGGCTTCTCACAAACAAAGGTGCGGTTGATTTTACTTCCTATTCTATTGTTCTGTTTTTTATACGGTGGCCCATCCCTGTTTCTTTGTAGTGTTGAAATAAAGGGTGACCTTATTTTAACACGTACTTTAGAGTTTATTTTATTTTTTTTTAAATTTAGACCAAACACCACGTGTATGTATGATAACATCCGGCAACACAAAATCCATGTATTTTAGCCTGCTGTCTCCCTGCGGGAATGACTCTGTGTAGCTTAATTGCCATAATATATTTTCATAACTGATTACTTAGCTCTACTTACGCATTGAGCACTGTTGAAGTAAATACTTAAAATCAATACATAAAAGATTATATCTCCTTACAACATTTTATGTGGATACATGAATGTTATGGCCCTGTTTAGGGACTGGAGTGAAAACACGGACACGGGGTTCAGTTATAACAAGTATATTGGAGAAAATTATATACAACAGAGAAACAAGAGAAGTAGACCGTCTGTCTTGACTGCCAGTGTACACTTCGGGTGTGCAATGGTGTGCTCCCCGTATTTATTGAGAATGGACGAGTCTAAATGTTCGCCATAGGTACGGCACCATAACACCCCTCCCAAGCCTGACCTCCTCAGGAGTCTTGTATTGTATTGTTTTTGCGATTGATGCTATTCTGAGGTTGCTTGAGTATGTCAAAAGTGTTTATAGTAACCATAACTTCATCCTGAGTAGTGCTGTTGGTTTCTTCCGATAGTCGTTCCCTAATTTGGTTTATGGCTCTTATGAGAGAACTGATTGTCTCTATCAAATTCATATTTGATATCCTCTAGCATTTTAATTCTAGATGTCTGACCTTTGAGCACATCTTTAAATTTTGACAAAATGTCGCATTTTCTTCGCCATTCCACTTCCAGACAAGTCATCTTATCTTTTACAGTTTGTAGTTCTTCAGAACACTCTTTGAGTTGTAACTTTACTGATTCTAGCTCTAGAACCACTCTGTTTAACCTTCCACTGGTTATTCAAATAATTTGGCTTAATTTCTTTCAGATTGGTTTTCGCTTATTTCAGCGTGCATTTTGTTTCCTTATGTAATTTGATTTCTGTTATTTCTGCTGGCAATTTATTTTGAATCCATTTCATACGATTAATGGTTGAAACAAAATCCTTTATTTCGTTTTTCTGATCACGTCGTCAGATTAATTTTCTACTGGCTAGAATTCTTGGTTGATACTCCCATAGTGTGATTAATTGAATTAAATCTTCGCCAAATTAATTTCCTGCGTCTTTTAATATGTACATTTTTACTTTCTTTGTCGCTCTGTTAAAAGTCATGTCGGTAATAATTTTACCCTCGAAATTTATTTTTTTCACCAGTCACTGTTCTGGCAATTTGATTGCGTTTTAATATGGTCGGGTTTTCCAACCAGGTCTGCATGTTAATAATTGACACGTTGGAACTCAAATACAATTGTAGTTTTCTTTTCTTTTAAAGATTTTCATGTTTGATAGTTTTTACACGCCTCTTATTTCCTTTCATCGTCCTACAATGCGAACCTTTGGTCCGATTTTTAACAAGTCAGGCAGGTTTTAAAACGAAATAGGCATTCTGTTACCCACTACAGGCTTCGCATCGATAACAAGGAATTAGCGGTAATTTACTTTTATAAGGCTGGTTTATTTTTGACGCGTGAAAATACCGATTTTTGCTTTGAATAGTTTTTGGATGAAATTGAATTTCGATTTTTGACGTACTTTTTGTATGTGTGCAATGCCCGACTGTACGATGTCTTTGGAATCCTGCTTAACATTAATAACTCGTTTGCAGTCCTCGGCTAATTTCTACATTGTTAAGTTCGGTTAATTTTCTAATTTATTTAGAACTCTACGCCTTATTTCAGCGTCTTTTCTTGATACCAATCTTTAAACAAAATGAGGCATTTAAAATTATCATCACTAAGTTCGTATTATTTAAAGTCGCTGTGCTTACTTACTACTGATACGAACGTAGAATAATCTTCATCATCTTCAGCGTTTGTGAAATAACGAAGTCTTTGGGCTAAAAGCTCCATTAAAGGTTTGACGGCTTCCGCAAAAGTCAAGTCGCTAGTCTTTCGAAGACAAATGAAATCCACGAACTTAGTTTGTTCCGTGTGCCTAATTTCCTAAATAACAGGCAGACCTTTTTAGAGTTTGTCCAATTTTCGAAATCAATTTTATATAAGTCTTCATATATTCTAAAATACGAAGCAAAAGTCTTCTCCTTATCAGGGAGATACGTGAAGTTTTCAATTTCACTTCACACGGCATTCTGCGAAAAACTATTATGGCTTTTGTTACTTTGACCTGTAAGCAACATTGTTTGCATTAATATCTCAATCTTTTCGTCAGTTACTTTCATATGTCCGAAAAGAATTTTGTCAGTTTTTCTCCTTTGCTCTATAAGTCTGTCGTCGGCTTCTTTATTTTTTTCTAGAAGTCTATCTTCTCTCTTTTGCAGTTTATCGTAGGCTTCTTTCTTCTACTCTAGAAATATATTTTCTGTTTTTAGAAGTCTGTTGTCAGCTTCTTTCGTTTGCTCTAGAAGAAACTTTTGAAATCTTTCTTCAGTTTTCTGTAGTCTCTCATCTGCTTTTTTTGTATGTTCGAATTTTTGTTGCATTTGAAATTTTACTAATGATGCAATAGTCGCTTTAAATACTTCCATATTTTAAAGTGTGTCCTTTTTCCGAAAATATGTTTCCTTTGTTAAAACAGTTATTTACTTAAGATTATGCTTGCAAGACGTAATCTTAGTTGTAAAATAGTATAGGCTTGAGAAAATCCCCTTTATCAAAGCATACAAATCTAAAATACATGGTTTACAACATAGATAGATGGATAGACTATTATTATTCGTAAAAAGCAAAAGTGACGAAAGAATAATTCCAGGGTCGAATAATTCTTGGCTAAACGTTTTATGTCTCGTTCAGTATTTCTATCCCACATATCTAGATACATGAATGCGAAGTCAAACTAGAATCTTGATCATATTTAGGGGTGTTAAAAATATCCAAAAATAATGCGCCACTTCGCCTTTCTCTTTCATTCACTTTCCTTGACCAACGACTCTGTCAAAATCACCTTTGTCGTGTTCTTTAAATGAGCGAAATCTCACTTATGCTAATGAGCCGTGTGCGACATAAGCCAAGCCCGCTGCCGATTATTTTAGAAAATTACATTTTTCGTAAGTAAGCAGCTCCCCTCTACACAAGCAGCAACAAAACGTCGTCACTTTGATCGACGCAGACAGGTGTTTTTTTTTACGGCAGTCGGCTGCTCCTCCTGCTTTCCACTACGAATAATTTTCTCATGTTCGAGTGTACCGTGGAACTGTCGTAAAGTGTTAAGATGAGTCTGTTTTTCTTTTAATTTAATTTTCCTTCCACGTCCTTTTTAGACTTCGGGTTAAAGAGTTCTACATAGTGTTCGTTTATAAGGCGTGTGACAACATTAGTCTTTTACACATCGACAACCCTACAATCATTATAAACATCCGTCTTAATGAATAAACAATTCAACAACTGTCACTGACAATACATTTAATTCATTAACGACTTTAGTAAATGATGAAACATTGTACATTCCTCACAAACGAATGACCGTCTCTAATTTAATCGCCGTTAAGTACAATTCTTAACGTTTGGCATTTTTATGAGAGCGTCTTTTAGCAAACATTAAGCAAACACGTCGACTTGCACTGCCCACGAAGTAAATAATCATGGCGAAAGTGTGTGTTTGACCGTTGGTTATTGTTTGATTTTGCAGGCTACTAATCTGCATATATGAAAAGTAAGTGACCCACAATGCAGAATTTGATATGGGGTTATTCAAATGTGAACACTGGTAAATGCAAATAAAGAACATTCACCTCCTCATGAACACAAAATAAAATTGTATTGTAAAGCCCAATATAGGGAGCTTTAGGCAGTGTGTAGTAACCATTTAGGTTACTCTAATATCATATTCACTCTAATTCAGAGTGATAATACTCATTAGGGTCCCTGTATATGTAAAATATAAGTATTACATGAAACTGCACATCGTTGCATATTAATAACTTAGAGCATAAACCCTTTTAGAAAAATGAGTCTAAAATGTTGATATACCGTAAACACAAAACAAACGAAATATTTTCGCCTTCCATCTTATTTCATTATACTTACCGGTAAAATGCATTTTAAGTTAAGGGTACATAAGATTTGCAAATGCTCCCTTAGCTTTAACATTTTTGGCACGGTTTGACTCAAGGTTAGTTGTCCTCATATTAGAGCGCGAGTTGCATCTTGGTTTATCTAATCATGTAACAAAGAATGATTTGAAGTGATATTTAAGTGCCAATTGAAGTTTTAGTGGAGAAACAATGTAATAGATGCCTTCTTTTAACTCATCTATACCCTTTTGACGATAACCCCCCAAAAATTATAGATAAAGAAAATGGATCAATAATCAATGTTAATAAAATATATTTTAAATAAAGACGTCGTTGCTTCCTTCGTTGTTATATATCTCTCTCTCCCTATCGCGCTCTATCTCTTAATTGAGGTCCACTTTTCTAATCCTGTGCTCGCATATAAGCATCACACACTTTTCTGTAGTTATAAACATAAGTCTTTTTTCCGGTCATTTGGGCAGGTTTCTGTAGACTGAGGACGTAAACGCACTCAAAAGAACAGTAGTATGCATTCAGTTTCAGGACGCCATCTTCCCAAGTATTACCTCCCTCATTTGAAGAGGGTAGAGTAATTACCTGTTGCATGATGCGCTTTTCTTCATAAGAGTATTCCGATAGGATTAGATAGTTCTGTTTTCACAGAGACTGTCTTGTTTAGCCTACATTAAAACTGACCTTGTGTCTTACTTAAACTCGTAGGCAATACAGTAAATAGGGAAATTTCTCTCGAATGAATAACACACAATTATTACTCAGTAATAAACTTTGTATTAAGGCGATCCGATAGTGTTCAATAATGATATAGTTTTTAGCAGAGGAAATATGTAAATATGATAAGTTATTTGACTTACACTCCTATTCCTAACATTTCTACATACTCTTTCTCTCACACATTTCATTAACATGATCAAAAAGACCATTTATCAGTTTCAAGACTCAATGGATCTTCTTCCCTCTAGTAAAGTAATGTTTGCGCAATTCCCAGCCGCACTTCTTTTGAACAAGCATTGGTTCCTTCGAGTGACACTTATCCCAGGACGACTGAAACGATGCAGTGATAAACAGAGTCTAGGGTGATTCTGTAACTGGGTTCGAATCATGCGACTGTCTTAAATTATCATCTACAAAAAAAAGAGAAAACAAAAAGCTTGAAACACCGGCGTATGTGGGTAAAAATAATTTAATATTTAAATAAAATAAATATTGGTATGAGCCCCTTTATAAAAGTGAAGTTGGGCTGTGTTCGCAGAGTTAGTATCTATATGCCATGTTCCGACAACGTTCGTTGAAGACTCCTGTGCCCGCTTTGTAGCCCGAATAGAGCTTACTTCCCTGTCTTTACGTGGTAATTTCTCGTGGCTGTGTGGTTAGTACGCTTGCTGGCGCAGTCTACGTTGATTCTGTAACAGGGTTCGAATCTTGCAACCATCTTAAATTATAATATCCTACACTGATGATAGCAAAAGCGTGAAACCCCGGCGTATGTATGTAAAAAAAAAATTTAATTAAAAAATAGTGTTATGTCCCTTTAAGAAATTGAAGTTGATGCGTGTTAGCGGAGTTAAAGATATTCACACACACGATGTCTTTAGTTCGGTGTTCGAATCCTTCGGCCGGTCGTACAGTTATACATAGTTCGACTGATGTACCTTAGTTAAGATGAAACATATATTCATATAGACATTAGAAATATCTAGTTGAAGTAATCGTGAACATCGCATGGCTCAAACATTTCGATTCTGCGCGTCAGTCTAAACGTAAACGTTTTCTTTTTCTTCAGATCGCAGTAAAATAATCATATAAATTTATTAACATTTATGATGATGATCAATATCGGCTACGAAATAACTTGGACGTTATAACAATAATAAAATGAATCATCGGCTAGTGTTATATTCGATCCCTGAAAGATTGCATAACACTGCATGAAATTTGAACCTAAATAGATGATATAAATTGAACTGAAGGCGAATTATTAACGTTTAAAATGATGATGATGATCGACATCGGCGAAAAATAACTAGAATTTCATAGCAACAAAACTGTGTGAGACCCGAACCCTGAAATTAGAATTGTCGATCATTATTCATTCGGCAACTGGACCAATAAAATACATGTTTATTTTAACGAGTTAGACAAAAGCATATATTCACATGACTAAAGAGGCAACGACGTCTTTATTTAAAATATATTTTATTAACATTGACTATGGATCCATTTTCTTTATCTATAAGTTTTTCTTTCGTTATGGTCAAAAGGGTATAGATGAGTTAAAACAAGTCATCTATTATATCGTTTCTCTACTAAAACTTATATATAAAACTTATATTCACATAGATCTAAAATAGTTAGATTGTCTTAAATAAAGAAACATGAATGTAAAAAAAACATACTTATTAAAGTAAAATATATTAGTGAGTATTCATCAAATATTTTAATTTAAAAAATAAATGCTTTCTCTTCCAAGTAAACAATACGTAGTTGTTAGGTCGGCTAAAAGGAAACGCTAAAACATTGAACCATTTATGCTATTTTTACTGACTTTTAACTTTTAGTTAAAAAAAAGTTGATAGCTTCTGTGATTGGATTGAAAATGCTTGTTAAGAAATCTGCGTTTACTTTGGATTTAGATCAACCGTTAAACTGTGATGCTGCGACACACACAACTTTGCTTCATATATATACTAGAAGAAGAATCGTCTTAGGACGGGTAAAATTATTTCCGCCAAAAGAACAGATTTGCACCACATTTATGTTGCCTTACTAAAATTAAATCAATGGACGAAGTTTAAAATTCTCAAAGAAAAAAACTTACAATTGGTAAATATTTATGAATTGATGTCTAACATCGTTTGTTAAAATTCCACAAAAAATCGTCGGTATCTGAATTTCTACAGAAGGCTCCCGCCGCTTTTACGCCAGTTGCTTAAACCGTAATTATATATTATTTAATATAGCCAAACTTATTATTATTTAATATAGCCAAAATGTAAACCGTTTACGCCGAGAAGCAATGTTCTATTATTCATACTTATCGGTAAATTAGTTTAGGAGTAAATCCTGTAAATAAAAATATATAAACATGTAAACTTAACTGACTTTAAAAATCCGCAGTTTGACACTTTCGGTTCTACAGGATATGGATGTCCTCGCCAGCTAGACCAAAAATACGAGTCATACGAGGAAAGACAAACCTCTTCAACGCTTTAGTGGCTGTGAGAGTTAAAATTGCTTAATTTTACTTCTTTAGTTCATGCCACGATGGCGTGTGTAAGTTACGAAAATATCCGATGAGTATACTAAAGAGGTGTGATTAGAATGTACGTAACATAAAATATATACATAGTTACATGTTAGACGTCTCGTACAGCCAGTCATTAGGGTTACATTGAGACGCGTAGAAGTTACGTACATTCTAATCACACCTCTTTAGTATACTCATCGGATATGTTCATAACTTATAAGTGATTTTGGTTAATTTAGGATCTGTTAAAACCGACGGTCTATCTGTAAAAGATCAAGGCGGAAGAAAGGAGTAAACTTCAGAATGGGTTCTCAAGTTTGTTTTCCATTGCATGAGTCAATGTGAGTTTAGCTTTCATTAAAAACTGAGTTAAACAAAAAACAAATCAGAGTTACATATGCTAACTGTATCTTTTTTAATATTGAGTCAGCACTTATCAAGGCCAAGAGCAACTCAAAGATAATGGTTAGTGAGACTGGAATGATGAGGACAACTATGGAAGTAGTAACATTGCTCAATGGTGAGGCGATTTTTTGTTGACATTGTGTACAACGACGAGTAAGGTGTAATTAGCAGTCTCGCAAAGCATTTGCAAAAGAATTTCTGTCCATGAAATGCCCACCTGACGTCAGAGAGCAAGAAAAGTATCATTTCGATGTCGTAGCAAAAGGAGGTATTTCTGCAAATAGCTTAAGAGAAATGAAAGATCGGAGGTCAGTTGAGCACGTTCATGCTAATACCGACAGAACAGAGAGAGATTAGAAACATACCATTCCATCTCAATGTATATGACTGGATAAGAGTAGTGAAATCCAAAGAAGTCTTTGCGGTTGGTGTGATTGTATAATTAATTAATACTAATACATTACACACTAACAAGTACTCGAGTATTTTTCTGCTTATCCTTGAAATGTACTATATATATATATATATATATATATATATATATATATATATATATATATATATTAATACAAGAAATATAGACGTTTGCGACATTTTTTTTGGTGGGGGAGATTGAAATGCAATTGAAAAGTGTTAAAACGAGAGGGAAAAATAGAAATACATGAATATACTAAGCCGGCTTTCGTCCACACTCAGAGTAAATACGTGGCAATAATTCAATCATTACGACTAAAACTTTTAAAAAGTAGAATGAAAACCAGTGAAAAGTTAAGGAGATAAAAAAATTGGGGGGGGGGGTCACAAGTGGATCAAATTGAGTCCTAGAAGCCACTCCTTTTGTTTACAAAGGGAAGGTTTGAATGACTTGATATATATAGCTTCCAGGAAGGTGGAATAACGAATGTGATCTACTTATGACGGAGAACCAGTCACTAGTGTAAGCCGACGCACATTCGGCGCTATTTATAAGATGGTCAGCAATAGCTGACCCGGATGTGTTGACTATATTATAAAAATTATTTAGTCGACCCTGCCGTATTGCAGGGGGGATGTGTTGTTTTATTCTGGATTCAAACCTTTGCACTGTTCTTTCCACGTATACGGCATCGCACTGACATTTAAATTGATAAATAATATTACTGATATGTTTGGGTGGGAGAACATCCTTATGAACGGATTTTAACAAAGGTCGAGCAGAAAAAAACAATTCTAGGGTAAGATGCACAGCTACAGAAATTTGGTTAGCAAATTTTATGTTAATATTACCTAACCAAGGTAATCTAAAGTACGCCGGACATTTTGAAGGACCATAAAGTTTAGGCTTATAAAAGTGGGTGATCTTGGTAACGATATTAGAATGAAAAATATCGAGAGGGTAACCATTTTTCGCTAGCACCTATTTGATAAATTTAATCTGCGAATCAATCAGGGATTCAGAGCAAATCTTTAAGGCACGATGAACTAAACATTTAATCAGATTTATTTTTCTTTGTTTGGGACGAAAAGAGTCCCCGTGACAATATAAACCAGTAAATGTAGGTTTGCGGTAAACAGATGTAAGAAACAATGAATCAGATTTATGCACTAGTAAATCCAGGAAAGGAAGGGTGGAATTGTGTTCTCTCTCACAGGCGAACTGTAAGGCTGGGTGTAATTAATTGAATGCATTAAGGAATAATATGGAATCTGACTCATTGTTAAACACGCAAAATGTATCATCAACGTATCGCAAGTAAGTAAGTGGTTTATTGATACGGGCCAAAAGGTTATGCTCGTAAAAACCTACGAATATATTGGCAAACGCAGGACCAAGGGGTAACTCCATAGAAATGCCGTCGATTTGCTGATACATGACATTATCAAAACTGAATTCGACAGACATGGTAGCAAACCTCATCAATTCCACGTAGACCTCAGAGATAGTGAGGCAAGCTGAGAAACTACGATATAGTATATCAGCACAAATATCGAAGGTTTCTTGTAAGGGAACGCATGTAAATAAACGGCTGTTGTCGAAAGAACACAAACTTATTCTCAGCAGAAAAAGGGCAATTGCGTATATATTCAGCAAAAGTGAATGAATCTTTAATACAGTTGGCCGAATATACTTCAAGCACAGGTCGAAGCAATTCAGCAAACCATTTAGCTAACTTGTGCTGAACCGACCCGACCATAGAGAGAATCGGTCTTACCGGTATATTTTCCTTATGTGTTTTTGGTAGGCCGTAAAGACGTGGTCTTATAGATCCTATTCGTCGGATAATGTCGTATATTTTCCCAGGAAGAAAACCTTTCTTAACCAATTTGAGTAACCCTTTTTGAAAATTACTTTCAATGGAAAGGGTCTTATCATGCGTAATTAACAGGTCCGAGTCTTTTAAATTGATCGACGTCATCCAAGATCACCATCAATTTTGCCACATAATCAGCATAATCTAGAATCACTATTCCCGACCCCTTATCAGGTTTGGTAATGATAAGGGACTGATTTGACCGCAGAGATTTAGTGGCAAGAAAATGTTCATTTTTGCCAATTGAAATTCGAGCGGTCAATGGGAGTGCCTGCATAAGTGTAGGCAAGATCATTAAGTCTTGCCTTCAACGCTAAGGGCTGGTCGACTGAAGACGGGGACAATTTCGAAATTTGTGAGAATAAAACCTCAAATTCCGAAAAGATGTCCTCACGTTTGATGGATACGGGTAGAATACAGCATTCCAATCCAGGAGACAATACAAATTGCTCAGTGTCCGTCAATTGGTATGTTGAAAGATTAAGGATATTTTTTATGTTAGTCGTAGAACGACAAAACCCCTACAGAATTTTGTTCATTCATATATATCCTGTTGTATATTTTTATTTATACAAACATGATTGGTTACATATGTGCATACATGTTTCGGTTGTGCTCTTCGCAAAAAGTCAGCCTCATCAGACCAAGGATTCAGAGTAATGGGATGGATTTGTAGACGTTTCTCCCCCGAATAAATGTTTGTTTGGGATTGGTTATTTTCTATTTGTTATGAATTGGTATCGGATTACCTATTTTACTTGTTGACTTTTCTTCAACTTTTTTATGACCCGCCTATCCTTTTACTTGTTTTATTACCTCCTTAGCCTTGGTTACCTTTCAACTATGTTTAACTTCTCAAGTTTTACAAACACATTTAGGCATACGTATCTTATCTATCAGTAAAATACACACATGTAAACAGATTTAATAGATACACAAGTATATATAAACAAACAGACATCAATATACACACACATCTAAACATAAACACACACAGATCGATTTTCAAGCAAAAAATATATTTAAAGTACGTACGTGCGCATGAATATACGTTCAGTATATAAAACAGTTTCAATATATACATTAATTTTAATACAAGAAATACACACGCCTGTACAAGTAAATACACAAGCACAACACTCATATATACATACACGAACGCACATACATATATATATATATACATACATACACATACACATACATACACATACATAAACCCATGTACACACATACATGCATACATCAACAACGCAAATATACAAATATATATATATATATACACCCACTCCCAAGCGTAAATAGTTGTTACTAAAAATAGGTACATATACATAAACATACATACACATACACACGCCTAGACCACACCAACTTATATACATATATATATATATATATACACATATACATAAACATACATGCATACATATACAAAGCGTATATAAATTAATACATAAACATATACAAGTACGTACATAGAATATATAGCCCCACTATACAATATAAAGACTAACCACAAATATATACGCGTACATCTATAGCTGGATATACATAACATACACACACACTGCATGTATATATATATATATATATATATATATATATATATATATATATATATATATATATATATATATACATACACACATATAAACGTATATAAAGCAGACGCATAGGCAAATAAATATACCCATTACCCACCTATACGTATACAAGGAATGAATATAACAATGAAAATAAAATAAAAAATGAATATAGAAATAAAATTAAAATTAAAATTTTTCACCAGTGTAAACATACTCGGACAAATAAGATATCAGTTACAGTATCAATAGCGTACATACACATATATTTCGATCCAATCACGCATGCATACATATATACACATACAGTTTCTCATAAATATATATATATATATATATATATATATATATATAAATCAACCATACAATTATATACGTATACACCCTTACATATACGCGTACACTTTCATACCCATATAGCATAAATGTACATAAAATCAGTATATATGCATACAGACACCGTGCACACACATATGCACGTGTACACAAATACTTGCATGCATGCACACAAAACAGGACCACATGTACACAAGTATCTATAATTCAATAATTAAAACCATTCATTATTGCTCCAATCTATCTCAGCTTAAATTACTTACATTTAAAGATAAATACCATAAGGACAAGCAAACTAATAAAATCTAGCGCATGTAATTACATTAGTTAATTATATATATACATAAACACATACACACACAACACACATACATACATATACATATACACATGCATACATATATACACATATATACATATATATGTGGTAACTATGCGTATGTGCTGAACACCTTATTATAGGTTGGTGTGCAGTGGTATTTGGATGATATAGATTGTATAAGTTCAAAATTATAGAGACATCAGAATTTTAAATTAAATAATGATAATAATAATATAAATTAGAATTAAAATGAAATAAACAATAAAAATAAGAGTAAAAAAAAAAAAATAATTAAAAAAAAAAATAATAAAGTATAAAATAATCAATAAAAAAAAAAAAAATGATAAGAATAAAAATAAAAATAAATATAAAAATAAAAAATAAAACATAATAAATAAAAAATAAAATAAAAATAAAAAAATAAAAATAAAAATAAAAATAAAGATAATAAAAAATAACAACAAAATATAAAATAAAATAAAAT